>OX155972.1:18690126-19012239 GCA_944548615.1 Micropterix aruncella
GCTTACGAAATGTCGCGAGTCTTTCACGTAAGACGTCGTTTTGCCCGTAAGCGGTTGGAGGCCACCAGCCAAGAGGACACCAGCCAGACAGAGGATATGTGGGGCTGTCGATTTGGCTCACAATCGGTCTCAATGGTGCATTATCCTTATGGATTTTAGGTAAGCCATATAATTTCGGTGGCTGTACGTTACGTGGTTTAGTGAGATATGCTATTTCTGGGCGGGAAGTGACAGATTTATCCATTAAAACTCTCGTTTGCCTGGTAATTCTGCTCGTGGGATTGTAATTCACCTTCTCTTTAGTGTTGGCGTCTTCTAAGAGCGTCCCAATTTTCCGCTCGTAGTCCACAGTATCAAGTATCACGGTTGCGTTGCCTTTATCGGCCCGCAACACAACTACGTCCTTATTATCCCGCAGAGATTTTAAGCTTTTTCTCTGGGCGGCTGTGGTGTTCGACTGTGGGAGCTTGGCCTTGCGTACAAAGACAGCCACATCCTGTCGCAGTAAGTCGGCCCTGGCGCAGGGATCTTGTTACGAGAGATGACTTCTTCAATGCCACCGATAATAATTTCCACAGGCAAACGGTTCGGTGTCGGTACATAATATAATCCCCTGCTAAGAATTTCTGTCGTCGGCTGGTCAATGTCAATTTTCGAAAGATTAATGACAGTACTTACAGCGTATTTCGGTACCTCCTTGCGGGAATGCCCTGCGTTTGCCAGGCGCAGAAACTTGGCATTATGCGACTCCTCACATAGCACCGTGGTACGTTCCGATTGGCTGAAGGAAACTCTGTCGCACTTATGAAAATCCTCGCCGCTTAATACGCTGCTTAATTCTAGATGAAGAAATAATAATTCTTTTTGCACATTATCGAGTTTGTACCGATTGTTTTGAATCAACTTTCGAAGCAATTTGACACTGGCGACACGGAGAATTTCTGTAGATCCTGGGATATCTTTTCGTGGATGAATCCGCACACAATTCGGTATTAAATTACTATCACGACACTGTTTCAAGAACACTAACGACGACAAAATCCCGGCCCCCCACCACCTTTATAACCTACGCAGTGGCGGCAGCGGTTTGCGGCCTACCCGCAAAACAACGGACTGACAGCTCTTCAGTCTACCCTAGACAACTGCGACTGCAACGTCACCGAAACGTCGGGTCCTACAAATTTCACGCGGTAAATTCGTTTTCTATCCTATTTATAACATTTATATAACTTCCAGTTGCACTTATGGTTGCTAATGTTTCTTTTGTATTCGGTGATATGGCTTTAGACGTATATGAAATAAATATTTTTTTGCGTATAATAACCTAACGCTTAATAACATTGAAATCAATAAATAGCAACTCACTCGGAAATCTGTAAGTTTTCCTGATGATTGTATTAATAACACCCTTTTGCGCAACATAAAGTGGTGGTAGAATGGTTTTAGTACCACAACTACATGCTATGTTACCGTAATATATTACCGTTTTACAGAGAATTGTAGCCTTGTAAGTAAGTCGTCTTGAGCGTTTTTAGGTCCAAATGTTCCTTAACTCTCTAAAGATAAAACCTAGCTGACGTACCACGCTTGATAAAAAGCGTATGTGATTGCCCGAATGTAGATTCTGGTCAACTGTAATGTCTACTACTAGTAGTATTAAAAGAAGTGGGGGGATTGTCTCCAATCCCTAACTGTCACCAGGTTCTATAAGATCTTTTGTAACTAGCCACTTTGTGGTTGGGTCAGTGGTCTGCTAATAGCTGTACAACCATGCGCGATGTGGATTTGAAGACGTATCTAAAACAGAGATTTCCGCATTTCAAATTCTATGTCTTCGAAGGGGTAGTGAATGGGTGATAAGGAGTAAGTACGCTTACTTGTGGCAAGACAGCTGTCCTAAGTCTACCACTGCCGATCGTTAGTCCGGAGTCCACCTCTCTTCTCCCAGAAGTGTAATAATAGTATTATGGCGGACCCGACTTCGTTCAATGAATTCCATGACAGCTCCGTTTGTATTTTATATTTTTATTTATTTGCTTACCTTCGCCACGACTTTTGTACCATCATATTTATAAAATGAATAAAAATATGAATTTGAAGAAAAAATGTAATGATTAAAACATTTTTATTACTCACGGGCCCATAGTATGATAGTGTTCGACTATTATATTCTTGTAACAAAATTGAGGTGGTCCCCCACATTTTCTGGAGCAGTTAGTTCTTACTTTGTAAGGGTTTCCAGTGGAGTTTGCTAGTAATTCTTCAATGTAGAGCGCTGCATCGGACTCGGTAAAATTCGGTTGCAATTCTAAAAAAACATTAAATAATCAATAACGATGTATCGAAGACTATCGCGGTTGTTTGACATTATAAATAGGATAGAAAACGAATATACCGCGTGAAATTTGTAGCACCCGACGTTTCGGTGACGTGGCAGCCGTCGTTATCCAGGGTAGACTGAAGAGCTGTCAATCCGTTGTTTTGCGGGTAGGCCGTATACCGCTGCCGCCACTACAAATTTCACGCCATAAATTCCTTTTCTATCCTATTTATAACGATGTAAGTGTTTCTATTTTCTACTTAAAAAAAATTTTTTTTTCGAAATATGTTATAGAGCAATGTATCCATTAGATTGTTACTAAAAATTCACCTAAATGTCATAATTAAAAGAATTACTTAAACGATATACGAGTATGTATATAACTACGTCGTCATTTCTTACACGACTGCCCAAGAAAAAGTAGTGTAATCTGTTTAGGCCGTTAAGGGTTTATATTTTGTCGTTTAATACCAGCCGGGTAGCGCCGCACCCTTCGACTACGTAACGACCAAATTTGGTTGCACATCAGAACACCGTTGACTACGTAACGACCAATATTGGCGGCTTGCTCCCGGAGCGCACAGTTATATTATTATCTAATTCGAACGCATCCTAAAATCCATACTATATATCTATTCATTACCATAGATACATAGACGGCCGCTAAAATAATTTCGCGCGTCATTTCGCGGATATTTCTGGTAAAATATCATTGTCAAACATCATCATTTTTTTTTCGAGAATTCATCAAAATTTATATTGGTTTTTATGAGCTAATATATAAATATTTTTGTATGTAAATATGTAAAACGAAATAATACATTTGATAGAAAATCTAATAAAGATCACGATAGCATTTACAATTCTCTACATAGGATTCTCTATTTTTCCGTCAGGTAAGTACAACTTAGAAATGCCGAGTTTTTTTCACTTTTTCGATTTTCTCATATTTATTCATAATTATCTAATTGTTTTACAAAATGAGTTTTCAATATTCTATATACGAAATTTAAATGTAATCATTGCACAGTTGTTATTTTTATGATTGCTATTGTAGTTACATAGTTATAGTACTTTTTGTCGAACGCAGCGATATTGCAAGAAATTCCAATAAATTGCCGCGGTCTGCAATGTTATTATGACGCTATTCGAAGGACGATATACATTAAACGATATACATTACTACGTCGTCATTTCGTACACGACTGCCCAAATAAAAGAGTGTAATCTGTTTACGCCGTTAAGTGTTTATATTTTGTCGTATAAAACCAGCCGGGTAGCGCCGCTTAAGGGACTCTCTAGACGATCAAGCATGCTTGACAAGCATCGCGTCGCGGGCTGGGAGGGGATCGTAAATCGCAGGAAATATGTAAATCGGGGACTGCCACGGTAAAGCTATTGCATAGCATTTTATTAACAACTTATGCAATTATAATTATTTATTTATTTTATTTTTTCTGATATCAGATAACTGCGCTCTATCGGAAAACGTTGAAATTATTCCGAATCATTTGCGGCTGCGGAAGCAAATGATTCGGAATAATTTAAACGTCTTTCGATAGAGCGCCGCGCACGAATTTTTTATTCAATAAAGCAAAAAAAACGACTTATTCGAAAAAAATCGTAGATAAAAAGATAGATAATAAAATTATCTTTAAAATGGTGCAGGTTTCATAATAATACGCCAGATAGTATTTGCGTAGTAGTCGTTTTTGTGTTCGGTTAGACCTAATTTCACAAATTAATTACACTATGTAATATAAACAAAATCTAAAATATTCAAAGCTAAAAATATTAGGAAAATGTTCTTGTTTAACATATATTTTTTTCGAATCGTAAGCAGTACTCGTTTAGACGTAATTATCAGTTTAAAATCATTAATTTTCGTTAAGAAATTTCTTCATTCGGTCGCCGCGCTGGCCTGGCCCGCGATAAAAGCTATGCAATAGCTTAAAAATATTTACCAGAAATGCCTAATTTTGTAGTTTATACCAGGGAGTAACATTAATTAGGCGTAATTGATCAATGAATGATGTGACTCCCTGGTATAAACTACAAAATTAGGGTTCTTTTAGTTAATATTTTTTAAAATATTTACATATTTACTACCCAACCCAGCCCGCGACGCGATGCTTGTCAAGCATGCTTGATCGTCTAGAGAGCCCCTAAGAGGAGCGCACAAACCGGTATCTTTACGCTCACTGAAAAAAAATACGGGTCAGTCAGAAGTGAAAGTTATATTTCGCCGCACACACGCATTTTTGTGTCTATTAATCTCGCTCGCGACTTTTGGCAAAACGAAGTGTTTTTGTGCTATATCGCCATCCGAACAATTCGCCAATCTCAGCATTCCTGGTGCACCAGAAGAAGAAGAAGAAGACGCCAGCAAAAATCTGGTAAGTGCAAAACTTCTTTGTTGCGCTATCGTGGCTGGTGTGATGAGGCATTTTTTATGGTCTCACAAATTGGCAAGCATCGGTAGATAGGTCTTTCCGCATCACCATAATTTTTCCAGGGTTCAAGTATATATTTGCCCTTTTCTTATCCTCCCATAACTTTTCAATGCTTGAACTGATTTAGAAGTGAGCGGCATTTTGTTGGGGGAGTCTGGAAACAGTACTGTTTCCTATAGAGCTGGGGTAGTTGTTGACCTTACGGCGACTGCTCTTGAAACGACCATCGGCTATCCGATTCCGAGTGAAAAGCCGGACTAAGGATGCCGTGGTCCGCGATAGATTCGGTTGACAACGTTTCAACGCTAAGTAAGGGAGAGGACCGCGCAAGCGACCTCGATCCTGTAACCAGTCAGGAGGTAGGAGGTATCCTGAAGGTTAATTCCAGACGGACATGTTCTTCCAAACTGGTAGTCAGGGGGCGAGGCTGCCCGCTGGGTACTTTTCGCGGTGCCTCGCCGTAAGCCGTCGACCTCTGATGGGCAGATGGCGGAGCTTGACGGTGGACTGTTTTGTCCTAAATCTCTGCGCTCACCTCACGGGAGACAGAACGATCAATTTCGTTAACCCCTTGAGCGGCAAACGGGACAATTGTCCCACAATTGAAATTACCGTAGAGCGGCAAAGGGAACATCTGTCCCAGCCGAGATCGGCACCGATGTTTTCCAATTATTTACCCTTGAAACCTCACATAAATCATACGGCCTGTGGTATGTGCGAAAAAAGGAGAAGATTCTCTGTCGTTAACTAGTTGTTTCATTATTTTTCATACAGTCGCCATTTTTTAGTCTATGATTGAACCAAACCAAACCAAAAACTTCAATATTCATGTTGATTTTCAACACCGAATATTTTTTTATTTTTGTATGGGTATAAGTAAAACGAAGTCATAGGTTGAATGAAGCATATTATAATTATTATAAAAGTATTCACAATTTCTTGTATAGGGTGATTTATTTCCAGAAAAAACATAGAAATGTTGGACAAGGCAGTTTTTTTCTGTACCACAACTTTGACAGATAATTCTGAATAATGCTTATTGCTTTACAAAACGATGTTACACGTATCGAATAGCAAATTTCAACAGGAACATAAAACAGGTCTTCTTTATACGATTCTTTATAAGTCATTGCGAAAATTAATTTCACGCGGGGTACCTCAGGGCTCTATACTTGGACCACTACTATTTATTATTTTTATTAATGATATCGATAGGACAATTACGCCGCCAGTAAAGACGCTTCTATACGCCGATGACACCAGCTTCTTTTTTGAAAATAAAAACACCCAGGTCTTGGAAAAGCTGATAAACGAGCAGCTTCTTGTGGCTAACACTTGGTTTGAAAAAAATCAACTTTTCATAAACCCATCAAAAACGGTAGCGATGAAATTTTCAACTACTAAAAAGAGTGACAAAAATATTACGATTAAAATGGAATCAGAAAATATAAATATTGTCCGAAATACTAAATTCTTAGGGATCACTTTAGATGAAAATTTAAACTGGAATCAACATATCGATAATTTGTGTGCAACTTTGTCATCGGCAGTCTATGCTATAAGAAAGGTGAAATTTCTGGCTGGCGAACGTGCAGCGATCAGTGTGTATCACTCCTGCTTCCATTCAAAGATGTCTTATGCGATACTACTATGGGGTAATGCAACCGATACCCATCGCATTTTTGTGCTACGAAAGCAAGCCGTTAGGACAATTTTTGGTGTAAGCAGAGAAACACATTGCGCCCCTTTTTTTATTGAAGCTGGTATCCTTACCATGTCGTCTATGTACATATATCAGTGCCTTTTATACGCCAAAGAGAATATTTTAAATTGCGAGCTTCACTCCACTCGGCATAGCCATAATACGCGACATAAGAACAATGTGTTATTGCCTAAAGTACGCTTGACTAAATATCAAAAAACATTTTTATATATAAGTTTTAAATTGTTCAATGCTTTGCCATCATCAACGAAAAGACTTGAGATGGCAGCATATAAAATCTGCTTGAAAAATCAGTTAGTCAAACATGCCCTTTACAAACTGGACGACTTTTATGATATTGCGTCCACAATTGCTTGATTATAAATATCCATATTATGACTATACTTTCGAACTAAGTTTTAGATTTTATTGACATTGTTTTTAATTATGCATGTTTCAGAATTTTTCTTTTTATGGTATTGATTATTATTTGTTTGATTATTGATTATTTTGTAAATTTGACTATTTTTAAGTAATCACCTCTGATTACAATTATTTTTTTCCTTTTAATTAATCAAAGCGGTTTTATCATCCGGTAAATTATGATTGTAAAAGTTGACATGTTCCTCAGTATTGTGAAATGCTTTTATGGAATGAATAAATGATGATGATGATGATGATCCGTATAGTAGTAATCGTCGTTTTTCTGAAACGCTATATTTTTGTTGTGATTTAATCTTCTTCTTCTTCGCGTTCTCTAAGAGAAACTACAATTCAAACGTCAGCGCTCGAGGGGTTAAAACTTCCTGAGGTAACGGGTTTGCCCGTTGTAGTTGACAGCTCTAGTTTTTCATACATGCGTGGGGAAAGCATTCCAGAGAAGGGCTCTATGTACGGCGATTACTTCTGTGACCAGGGATCGAGAGCAGTAGGTTGTCTCCAGATTACAGACGGCGCCCGTGAGCACTACACCTACTAATGAGATAGCTAGGAGCGGTGCTCTCCAAGATTCTTAAGAGCAAATGGAGGGCTCTCGTATACCTCCTATCTCTGCCAGTGGCTTCCTCTACTCCGCCATATGGTCATACTTTTTTAGATCATGAATAAAGCGAATGAAGACATTTTGCAGTCTTTCAACCCATTCAAAATACTGGTTCATTAATGAGTATTTGAAGTTTGATACGTTCAAACACATATTAATGTATTAAGTTAATATATTAAAAGGAATATAAATAACGACGGCCATTACAAAAAGTGAAATATTGTATTAATAATTATTTTTATTACTGATTTTTTAATGAAATGTTTGTGGTTTATATATTTATCGATATACATATTTATATATAAATACACATATTTTCGAAAAGTACTCTATTAGACCTTCTATTTGACACTAACTACGATATATATATATATACGTTCATATATTGACATTTAGAGATTCGGACATTTAGACAACTATTTACTTGATATTTGGACAGAAAGACACCCTATGACACTCAAGATGACATAACAATACCTCATACTTTTACGTTGATGAAAGTGTTTAGAAGTTAAGGTGGAATAAAGAAACGGAAAAGATACATATATCAACCCTGAACACATTATACTCCTCTTTTGTTGGGCAGTCTTGTAAAAAGGATATTAATTCAATACACTCTGAGAGGCCACACTTTACTGTAGCCTAGACCTATTTTCTCATTTGGATTTAATCACAAAACGTTACGAAGTCACATTGTTATTGAGAATATATGTTTGGTAGTGGGGTGGTGAACGGCTTCGTGCAGCTTGTGCCACAATATCCATTTTGTTCTCGGATCGGCTCAACTCACGATTCAGCTCCTATTCAGAAGCCTCCTCGAGTGGAAGGCTACCCCGGGTAAGACTCCCGTGTCTCAGGCCTCAGAGCTGGTGGGATGCAATCCCGCCGGTTTCCCCCGGCGGGATTGCATCCCGGCGCCACTGGACGGTTTGCGCACCGGTTGGCGAAGCCAATCGGTTGTGTATTCTTACTAATTGCTGAAGGGGTCTGGAGATTATGGAAATACACTGTTTCCTATGCAGTGGGGGTGGATGTTGACCTGTTGTCATGCCACTCTTGAAATGACCCTGGGCCACTCGATCCCGTGTGGCACTACGTGCAAAGAACGCCCGGGTCCGCGATAAATTCAAACTGAATTACCGTTGTAATACAACAGGTAGAGGTTGCGTAAGCGATTTCGGGCCCGTAACCAGTCGGGAGGATGGAGGTATCCTAAAGGTTAATTCCAGACGGAGATATCCTGTCAATACTGGTAGTTAGGGGGTGAGGCTGGGTACCTTTCCCGGTGCCTCGCCGTAAGGCGTTGGTCTCTAACAGGTTGCTGGTGAACTAGACAGTAGATTGTATTGTCCACAAGTTTTCTACGCTCATCCCACGCCTGAAAGAATGATCTATATCGTTTTACCAGCCTGGGGTGACGAGTTCGCCCGTTGTAGACACTGCCATTATTATATGTTTTGGTAAATTTGAGAAGTGGTTGCTTTTTGTATAAAAATCACAATTATTGTAACACACAATATCCCAAGATATTTTATAACAAAAAAATCGATATTTTTTCTTAAAATAATATATTTTTGCATCAAGTTGCTGCCTAATAAAATCCTAATTAAAACCATTCAAAATATTCTAGAACTCGTAAATATCTGAAAGTATTCAGAATGTTTATTTCTACGTGTATTTTTATAAACAAAAAAGTTTGAACATACCCATTACAGGGACAAAGTCGTAGTCACTATAAAAAGAAGTTATCCGGCACACAAAAACAACCAAAATAACGATACTAATATTTTGCAATACTCCTACAGCCATTATTAACAGAAATAATGTTGCTGTAGGTCAGTGTTAAGCGCGATTCTAGATATAAAGACCAACCGTAAGGAATATATAGCTTTATATATAGGATAGTGCTGTATCGTCATATTGTATCGTTTGCTTAGAAAATCGCAGATAAGTTTTATTAAGAGAATAAAATAAACTTTCATAGAGACAATAAAATGTAGCACTAATAGATAAGCGAAAAAATCCAAACACAAATATATGATTTAGTGATGTGATCGACATGCTCGCGACCCAGCAATGTCATTGCCAACGACTCTTTAAAAATTATCCTATTCAAAACCCTGGCTGACGGACTGATTCTTCTATCAAGCTATATCCAAAACTGCTGGACTACATCAATTTTGAATATGTCTTTAACTCATACGGTACTTTAAGATATTCGGCGGGATTTTAGGACCTTCAATTTCTAAGGCAGTAAACCAGTGGTCCTAAGTTATACACCGTCGAACGCACAGTTGGGCGGTGTCGACTACAGAGGGCGAACCCGTCACCCCAGGCTGTATAACTATATGTGATCGTTCTTTCAGCCGTAGCATGAGCGTGGAAGACTTTGGGACGGCACAAACCTAGCGTCCAGCAAACCCACGAACCCGCCAGAGTCCAACGCTAAGGCTTAAAGCGAGGCACTAGGAAGGTACATAAAACAGTGAGGCTACCTCACCCTCTAGCTACCAGTTTTGATATTATATCTCCGTCTGGAATAAACCCCAGGATACCTCCATCCTCCCGACTAGTTACGGGACCGAAGTCGCTTACGCGGTCTCTACCTGCCGTAATTCAGCGGTGATTCAGTTTGAATCTATCGCCGAACCAAGGCATCTTTTCCCGGCTCTGAAATCAGGTAACCTAACGGTTATTTCAAGAGTGGTTCACGACAGGTCAACATCCACTTCCGCTGCTTAGGAGACAGTATTTTTCCATAGTCTAGAGACTCCTTCAGCAATTAGTCAGAGCTCACAAACGATTGGCGTCTCCGAACGGTGCGCAAACCGTCCAGTAATGCCTGGGTTAAGTCACAACTACGCCATGTTTTTTTAAAAATGACAGATATATAATATGGCAGTTACAATCACAGGTCTTGTTTTAATGTTATTGCACTGACAATAGATGGATCTAAGAGTAATGAGCCTTATACATGGATATTAAGAATGGCGTTAGAAATAGTCCTTAGATACATCGGCTGGCAACTATTTTGCCTATGACAATGAAAGGTTAATGATGGGAAAATAACTGAGACATTTCGAAAAATAGTTATGTATGATATGTTCTTCCTTGTATAAAACTGTAAATAAATATTACTCCAAAATACCTACTAATATTTACGATATAGGAATTAGTGAAACCGACACACTTTATAATATGGAGGTCTTATCATTTTAGTATTTGCTGAGATTGAAGAACAGTCAAAGAACTTGGTTTTATTTGTATTTAATTCATAAATAAATACGAATAAAAAAAAAATATTGCGTTTCATCAATATGGTAATCTTTCATATCTTTTCTGTTGTGTAGTGTGAGGGTTAGGTCGTTTGTCCATAATGTCTATTCAGCTTTGTGTATCGAGTCACTGTCGATCGACAAGGTAGTGTTTTATAGCGATAAATATATACTGTGGCTGATCCTTGAAAAATATTATATTTATGCAAACAACGTGATGATGTTCAGATAAAATATAATCTCACTGCTGACCAGCTTCAATTAATTTTATATTGTCCTATAAATATCAGGATAGTCCTAATGCCACATTTGCTCCACATTGCACTCCTCCACATATTTCAAACTGGGAATTCTAAGCATTGTTCTTTACTTTAAGATTTGACGTCTCGTTGTTACATTTCATAGCCATATTTTTCTTAGTCAAATAATACTCCACTCTTCAAAAAGTGCCAAACCTTTATTTGGTAATATGCAATTATTCTTACAAAATAAACTTTGAGTTTGAATGACCTATGACTAATGGCTCTTGATTCGAATCGGTCTCTTATAGGAGTATTTTCTACTTAAGGGAGTAGCCAAAAAACAAACTAACCCATGTCTAGGAAGTAAGGGGCAATTTGTAATTGTCGTTTTCAACGGGCGAACCCGTCACCCCAGGAAGTTATAACGAAAGCGATCGTTCTGTCTTCCGTGAGGTAATCGTAGAAGATCTACCGTCCAGCGAAGCCAATATTGCCGTCAGAGGCCGACGCCTCACGGCGAGGCACCGGGTAGGTGACACAGCAGGCAGCTTTTCCCTCTGACTACCAGTTTTAGCAGGAGATCTCCGCCAAGAATTAGCCATTAGGAGACCTTTAACCTCCCGCCTGGTTCAGGGTTTGAGATCATTTGAGCGTACCTCTCCCTTTTGTAGCGGTGATTCGGTGTCTACCGAATCTATCGCGGACAACGGCGTCCTTTGCCCGGCTCTTCACCTGGTATCGGGTAGCCGATTGGTCGTTTCAAGAGCGGTTGTCATAAGGTTAAAAACCAACCCAGCTCTAGAGGAAACAAAGCCATTTCCAGACTCCCCCTGCTATCCAGACGCCGCACGGCGCGCAAACATATTGAGATGTCAACCACAACGGGCGAACCCGACACCGCAGGACGTTTTAACGATTCATCGTTCTATCGACCGTGCAGTGAGCGTAGAAGACTTAGGACATAACAAATCCGACGTCTAGCTACGCCACAACCCGTTAGAGACCAACGCCTTACCGCGAGTAGCCAGGTATGTTACCTGGCGGGCGGCACTCGCGCCCTAACTACCAATTGTGACCAGATTTCTCCGGTCTCTCGATTGGTTCCGAGTTCGAGGTCGTTTGCGCGGTCCTCTCCCTTACGAAGCGGTGAAACGGAGTATACCGAATCTATCGCGGACCAAGGCGTCCTTTGCCCGACTCTGAACCGGGATCAGATGGCCAATGGTCATTTCAAGAGCAGTCGCCGTAAGGTAGACAACCACCCCCGCTCTATAGGAAACAATACAGTTCCCAGACTCCCCCGATTGTTAGTCGGAGAGCACAATCGATTGGCTTGCGCCGCTCGGTGCGCAGACCGTCCAGGAGCGCCAGAGGATTGAATTCCCAGGGGGGACTGGTTGACCCAGTGTCCTACCCAGGCTCGCACCCCATGCGTGGAGGCCATCGGATGGGTGTTTACCCGTGAGTGTGACCGACCCTGAAAACAGAATGGGTCTTCGTGGCCAACTCAGCAAGGGCCCATTAGCTCCCTAAACAGTTCAGGCGCGCAAACAGTTCAGGAGCGCCCGAAGGTTGACTTCTAGGTGAAACTGGCCCGCAGGCCAGAGTCCTACCCGGACTCGCACTTCTGCAAGGAGGCCGCCGGTTGGGTTTTGACCCGTGAGTTTGTCCGACCCTAAACGCATGGTTCTTTGTGGCCTAACTGCAACAGGGCCCATTAGCTACCGACAGCTCTGTAGTATCTATATTACAGATGCAAGCCTTATTAAGGACAACAAATGTGCTCCATATTAAAAAACTGCAGAAGCATATTTTTCGAGGTGCTTACTGTATTCTATCACGGTCAGCATAGGTGCCGATGAAAATGAGTTGGCGACCCAATTACGCAGGGTGGAGAAGGAAAGCAAGGAGTATGGACTGCACATGAACCGCAGCAAGACCAAACTCATGTTTGTAAACCGGGCTGGAACCATGCAACGCACCAACGAGCTGAGTGACCTTCAAGCTGTGAAAGTTTGTAAATTCTACAAAATTTCTAGGAATTACAATAGACAATAAACTTCAATGGGGTCCTCATATTGAATTATTAGCTGGAAGACTTAGCTCGGCAGCATTTGCGGTACGTCAAATAAGGCAACTAACCGATGAAGCTACTGCCAGAACTGTCTATTTCAGCTACTTCCATAGTTAATGTCGTATGGGATTTTGCTCTGGGGTCGCGAAGCCGATATGCAAACGATATTTACTTTGAAGAAAAGAGCCATACGATCCATTTATTGTTTAAACTCCCGAGCATCGCTAAAAGAGAAATTTAAAGAGATCAATATTCTGACGTTTTATAGTCAGTATATATTCGATAACATATTGTATGTTCGTAAAAACTTGGACAGGTTCCGTAGGTTAGGTGACATTCACAATAGGAACACCAGGTTCAAAAGTAAACTAGCCATTACGGGATAGCAATCTAGGTTAGCAAAAGTGAGTAAATCTTTCATTGGAGACGGTGTTCGCTTTTATAACACTTTGCCTGAGGAACTAACCCTTTTACCAGACACTTAATTTAGAAAAAATGATACTTTGTGCTCTAAAGGCTGTTATAAAATTGAAGATTTTTTAAGGTCTGGTCAAGTCGTTTTTGTGTAACATATCTATGAAAACCATTTGTTTAATGTTATTATTATTATTGTTATTACTATTAAGTAAAGCCATTGATTATATAGTGTAGTAATCAATGGTAAAGCCTACAAGCAAGGCATAAATGTCTAGAAATATAAGACGTTCGGAAAGTACTATAAGTCTACTTCGAATAAAAATCTATCTAAAGACTTTGTCTATCTGGGCTCCATGATATGCAACGACGGAAACTGCGAAAAGGAGGTCTCACGCAGAAGCCAGATGACAAAGTCGGCCATGAGCAAGCTAGAAAGGCTGTGGAAGAATCGGGGTATAAGTCAGCGGACTAAGGTCAGATTGGTTCGAGCTCTGGTTTTCTCGATCTTTCACTATGCATCGGCGACATGGACCCTGAAGGGTCGGATACGCACCAAAATCGATGCACTGGAGATGTGGTATTGGCGTAAAATGCTACGAATCCCATGCACAGCACGCCGCACCAACACATCTGTCCCGGAAGAACTCGGCATCCAAGTGAAGCTCTCCACCGTATGCATGAGAAGGGTCCTGCAGTTTTTCGGTCATGTTGCCAGGAGAAACCCCGAGAATCTGAAGAAAGTGCTTTCCGGGGGCCAAGTGGAGGGAAGAAGAAGCAGAGGCAGATCACCGGCCAGATGGAACGACCTCATCAAAGAAGTTACAAATGAGTCAATACAATCTGCGACTCGCCATGCAGAAGACAGGTCGAGTGAAAGAGCTTCGTAGGCAAACTATTGTCTAGTGGCCACGATCCTCAGTAATGAGGGAACGACGGAGAAGAGAACTGTATGCTAAGATGACCATATCTGAACTCGAATGTAATGGCGAACATCTTTTTCAGGACACCAGAAACTGGGTGATATGGTTCTTCCGAAAGTCCGCCTCACGCGACCGCAGAAGTCTTTCTGATATCTCAACTACAGGTTCTAAACGGTCCCGTTCAGATTGAGCCTTATAACCTGTCTGTGTTTTCTTAGATCTCGGATCAACTCATGGTTTAACTCCCATCTGGTTACCTCCCCGAAAATTTACTTACCTGGAAGGACATTTGTATTAGCATTGCTGAGACCTTTTGTTATTGTTGACTATTATTTTTGACTTTTGAATCTTTTCTCTTTGTCTGACTATATTTGAAACTTTTCTCTTTGTCTATTTATCTCATGATACTAGTGTCTTAGTTACTTTTGTGTTGCGTTTTAAAATTTCATTCATTTAAAAATAACAAACTGAGTAAATCGTTTTACACTCACTCTCAGAATCAACAAACATATTGTACAGCAGTTGTACACAGTACTAGTGCACCGTCTCAGTGACAGCAGCTTCTGATGCCACATATACTTTGCGTACGTGGGACAAGTGTGCACACCAAGGCTCCCACGTTGCATCGTATACGTTGCGTATGTGGGACTAGTGTGTCTGTACTCTTAATTGTCATGTACTTTATGAACGAATATCTCGGAACGGACTTTTGTGATCCGATAACTCGGAACGGACTTTTATGAATGAGATCTTAATCATCCCACGGTAAAATCTCATTTAAAAGCGACAACTATAATATTTAAAGTCCGCCAAATATTAATTAAATACTAATCAATTAAATACTAATCAAGCGGCAACGCTTGCGATTCGTGGTTCGTTCAAAATTCTAATTCGAAGGCCCACGGCGACTCGCGTTTGCGATTAGAGTTTTACATTGAATGACATGTATAATTCTTGTTTAATTAAAATTCACATTTTGGGCGAATTGGATTCATCTGTAATGCCCTTGAATACTATTTGAAACTAATAAATAAATAATAAATAAATGACGCGAGTTCCAAATTCTTATTTTCTTTGCGTTGCGTCGCAAATTAACAGAAATTTTGGCCAACTGCCCATAGACTGTATTTATGAAATGAATATTCAGTTGAAGTAAGACCCTGGCTACTTGCCGGGAAAGTCTAGGGGTGACACAGCCGATTTTTTAAAACGAAATGTTTAAAATGGGACAATCAAATAACATAAACTTTAATGAAAATTTACCTATTTCTCGCCGTTTTACCAAAATAACTTAATAAAGGGTTTATTACATTTTCTAAATATTTATGGTCATCGCTCTTTTGACATAGTAATACGCTGTTTAGTTGAATGATAATATCAAAACTATTATATTTTTTCCTAATCTATTTATATATTATCTTTGTATATTTCTATTTTGACCTTTTTATTATAAAACTATTTAAGATCCTTTGACTTTATTCGCTGATATTTTAATTATCCACTCTTAATTTTAACATGATTATAAAAACAAAATTATAAAAACAATTGTTTACTTTAGAACAGATCCCGTACTAGTTAGGTGACAATGCCACTGCACTATGCGATGTATATATTTTCTGTTATTGATTCAAACTTATAAATATTTTTGTGCATAGTTCCTACTAAGTTCTGAAATTGTTTACTAAAATATTATATTTGTATTACTAAAAAAATGGGTTAAGTCAACCAAAGACTTTTGGCGAAATACGTCATTTAGCGAAGGACGTCATCTCTTTCAATTTAAATATCGAATGGCAAGCGCCATAAAATTCGCCGTTAAACGTTCGTATTTCGTACGAGCGAGCGACACAACGCAATGAAGATTCAAACTTCGATATTCAAAACGCGCGACGCTGCAAATTTAAATACTTGGCTCCCCTATACATTTGTATAACGAATTTTAAATATTATTTGTGCCGCTTACCTATGTATATAATGATATCTTCTTATAAAAATTAATCGCCGTGCGTTAGTCTCGCAAGATCTCGAAAATGACTAGACCGATTTGAATTATTATTTTTTTGTTTTGTTTGCCCTGATTCAGGGGTGGTTTACAGAAAAAAAAATATTTAGGATTAACAGGAACAACTGAAAATCGAAAAAATCGTAATTGGTCATTTTGGGAAATGGGCCACTTTCAATAGATGGCGATCGCGGCGATCCTATTGTTTGACAGCTGCGCGATCATAACTGTTATTCATTCCGTGCGATTGTGTAAAATTTCAAAAAGTCGAAAAGACGAAAAAGTCGAAAAAGTCAAAAATCGAAAAAGTCAAAAAAGTCGTAAAAGTCGAAAAAGTCGAAAACATCGAAAAAGTCGAAAAAGTCGGAAAAGTCGAAAAAGTCGAAAAAGTCGAAAAAGTCAAAAAAGTCGAAAAAGTCGAAAAAATCAAAAAAGTCCGAAAATTGGATTTGGAAGGTTGATTAGGATCAATAAACGCTTATGAAGAGTTACAATTAAATCAATTTTCGGTGGTACGACGTTCACCGGGTCATCTAGTTAATAATAAAAACGCTTTATTCGTACAACAAGGCGAGAGTAGATGCTACGAAACTTAACCTATATAAAGAGTATTAAAAATACAAAAAAAGAGGATAGAAAAAAAATACATTTATGTCCTCTTTGTGGACTCATGATGTGCCACGCCAAAATAAACTAATATCTATAAGGACGCTAAGGTTTAAAAAGGAGGAGAAAGGAAAGGAAATTTATGTGGAATATTTCAAATGTTCTCTGAGTCTGTTTTTAAAACTTGTTATGCTTGGCGCGGTTCTCACATTTTTCGGCAAAGCATTCCAAAGACGGGCTCAATGCACAGTGAAAGAGAATGAAAATAAGTAGTGCTGTGACTAGGGATAGAGAGTAGTAGTTATCTTTTGATCTCAGATGGCGTCTATGAGCGGATTGTGAAGTAAATCTGCCGGTAACGACGCCGTCAAAAATCTTGAACAGCATACATAGAACTCTCATGTCTCTGTATTCTGTGATGTGGTCAAATTTTCTGAGCCAGGAATATAACGAATGCAGACATTTTGCAGACGCACAACTTTGTTGGATAACTTCTCTGGGAGGTAGAGAAATGACATCACCATAATCCAGAAGAGGGAGGAGAGCAGACTATAGATATTATAGATATTTCTCAGCCTATTCAGCGACGGCCTATTCAGTTTGCGTCGCATTTCTCGACTATGGGCTGCCATGAGAAGTTGTCGTCCATATGTACACTGTATGAGGTATTCCAACCAACCAACTAATTTCACAATGTGATTTTAGCCCAAAAAGGCACCTGTGCACCGAATATTATGTCTCTAAGTTTAATATCTTTAAATTTATAACTCAATCTCGAGATATTGGATCTCTGGTGGACCGATTGCAATTACCATCCTTTTAACTCTTCCTATGACCAAATGATGCCTGCTTATCAAAAGAGAATGGGCTTTTTGGGCCCACTATTCCAATAGCTGTAAATCATAATTCAATGGAAAGATCTCTTTATGTAGAATATTTATTACTGAAACGACTGATCTCAGATATGAGCCATTTCTGAGTTATTATTAAATATGGCTAATTATCTATATCCCTTAGGGTACCTAACAGATCCAGGCATTGTATTTTTAGTAACTATTTATACACAAACCGTCGCAGAATACCCGGAACGATAAACTACTTACGCTGTGTGAGTGAAAACTATATATTCCTACGAATGCTCGGCTTTGTTAGCAGTATATGGAGCGGAAATCTTTCGGGATCTTATCTTTTAGGGATCTTCACTGCAAGGGGGTGGGGGGGGGGGGGGTCAAGCTGTATGTATGTATGTCAATCCGTCTTCATCTCGAAAATATTTTTTGCGCGTTTACAATACTTTACCTCCTCCTTAAAGTAAAAATAATTCCGTAAGCTGTAAAATTTATTTTAATGTAATGAGCTCATAACTGTCCCGTTATGAGGTCATATTATTATGTGCCTACAGATGAGTTTGGGTAATATACCCGCATCCTGATTCAGAATCTTAGATAAGGTGACGGCTATAATCGCCGCTCCATCCCTTGTAAATGTTGTTACAGTTAATCTGTAGGTGCGGATTAGTGAGGTGTGGCCCCGCATACGTCATCAATCACTCGTATAGGGGAACGCGGGTAAGCGGCGGCCATCTGGGTAATTAGTTAAGACATAGAGCGAGCAACAGGACAAAAGACCCCGAGCACCCCGAGCTCCCCAGTTGGAAAAGATGCACGGCGCGCAATAGTTTGTCTGTTATTCATTACAAATAGTGTAATAAGAGAAGAAAAAACAAAGAAATCAACTGATATAAACTTCTTGCATCTGCGAGCAAACACCGCTTACGCACAGCGAAATGTTAACTCCTATAACGAGACCCTATCAGTATTGAAAACAGGACAAAATGTAGCGCAACAAATATGTATACATATATTAACAATTGATATATTTAAAAAAATAAAAACGACGACTACCGTCACAGAAGTGAACTATTGTATTTGTAATTATTTTTATTACGTTTTGTTTATGAAATATTTGTGGTTCATGTATCCATATAAATAGATGTATATTTCTAGAATGTACTCAATCAGACCTTTCATTTGAGATTAAACACGATATAATTATCCTAATTTATTGACATTAGGACACTTAGACAAGTATTTTTTGACATTTAGACAGTTTAGGTACCCTATGACACTCGGGATGATATAACGATTCTAACAGTTTCTCTAATTTATTTCGATAAATACGACGCTTGGAAGAAGTAAGTGCTGTGACTAGGGATAGAGAGTATAAGGTTGTCTTTTGATCTCAGAAGTTGTCCATGAGCCGATAATGCAGTAAATCTGCCGGTAATATAATTGGGAGCGACGACATCCAAGATCTTGAAAAGCATACAAAGAACTCGCATGTCTCTTTTCTCCCGGGTCGACAGCCAGTGAAGCTTCTCTCTGTACTCTCTTCTCTCTGTTTCTATAATTTATTTCGATATTGCAACCGCTGATGTCTAGAGTAGGCAGTCTACCCTCGACAACGGCGGTTGCAACATAACCGAAACATTAGGTATTACAAACTTCATGCCGCAAATTCGTGTTTATCTTATCTACAATTATCCCAATATGTCTGTCATGAACCTCAATTATATACACATTACTGATTTAGTAGCCCGCAATATCGATTTAGATACACTGAAACGTAAATCTCCTTATGTCAGATTGCATTTAAATTCCATACTACTACTCCACTACTACTCTACGTAATCCACAACCGGACTGTCGATGTGATCATATAAAAAAGGTTGATGCTGAAAGGTACCTTGGATTAATGATTAATAACAAATTCAACTGGGAAAAACACAATAATAGTGTATGCAAAAGACTTAGACAAATATTTATAAAAATCTAGCACTTAAAATACATTATTGCTCGAATCTATTATTGCTTAAGGAATTACATCATACGGCAACACTTTTAAATCTTACATATCACGTATCATATCTCTACAACACCGTATTTTTAAAATGATAATTCCAAAAAATATTAGACGTAAATTCAGAAACGACTTAATATGACTTTTCAATTATTGTGACATATTACCAGCTAATGTATGATTTATTTATAGAATAAATGTTCAGTATTTTGAGACTGAAGAATTCCGAATTTATGTCCAAAATAAACGCAGCACTAGACAGATACAATATGAACGGCTACTCGTCAATCCTTTTCGCAACCTTTATGGAAAAGGGGGTTAAATTGGCTAATCTCTAATTTATTCAAAAAAATTCCTTTAAATAACAACCAAACAAAAATTTATAAAAAAAAATCTAAAAAAATTATTATAAATAATTAGCTATAAAATACGTGAAAGAAAAACATATTTTCCTTTTAATGTAAACATTATCAAGAGGGCGGCTTTCTGTGCCGACTAATTGTAACTAATGCAATAGAAGTATTGATATTATAATATGGTCAAGATGGCCACAAAAGTCGAACTGAAAGTTACCCTATCATAATCTCTAGCTGATAAGCGGCTTGGCTGGATTGTATTCATAAGCTGTATTTTAAAAATGGCTAATAAATAAATTAAAAATTAAAAAATATATATATTAAGATGCTGCTGCAGTGTACTTCCTTTTTTTGCTACTGGAACAACAAGCATATTTTGTAATGTCGTGCTAATTATTTCGGAACAATGATAAAAATAGGCCGCAAAATAGGAATCCAAATTTCAACGTTATATATTAAATTTCTCGCCATATTTTTTCTGTTTACAAGCACTTTTTTACAGTCCATTCTGCTCGTTTATGGAATCAGCTCCCTCTCTCTATTAGGCATGCACCTTCATTGCACTCTTTTAAAAAGTTGTTGAAGAAACATTTATTTCCACCCAGCCACTAACCAAATACCTCATTCTGTCCTCTCCTTCGTTCTTCCCTTGACAATCTTAGCATAAGTTATTGACATACATTAGTATATGTTTGTTTTAAATTTAACGTTATTACTTCTGTGTGTATTGTTTTTTTTTAAATTTATTCAGAAAAAATACATTACATAAAACATATTTACTTAATCAAAAATATAACAAACAAAAACCATTTATATGTTTCCACCAATTAAACGGTCATATAGTGCGTTATTCTATATAAAAGAAAAGTTTAAAATATACAAGCATTTTTTAAACTGAAAAATGAAATTATTAGGGTATTTTAAATAAACAGAAAATATTCTGAAAAGTAATTGCTAAGTTATTAAACAGTCCAAAGTATTAAAAGAGTAAATATAAAATAAATAGAGCAGAAAAAAAACAGTAAATAGATTCATAAACATGTATATTAATATGGTAATATATGAATTAATTATTAAATAGATAGTAATAAGAAAATAAAATATATCATTATGTAATGACACATTTTATGAGAACGAAAAATAGAAAAAAGGAATAGGTTATGTAAATACAAAGATAAGAGGAGAATAACTATTTTCATAATAAACAGATTACTTAATTAAATTGTAATAAGTATATTCATAATTAGATTTTAAATGTATCTGGGGTTGTGGCAAATATATCAACATCCATACACACCGAGTTGTAATGATGACAAGCTCTATAAAGAAAAGCATTTTGTGCTTAGTTAGAATTGACAATTGGCAGTTGAAAGGAACGCTGAGAGCGAGCTGGTCGAGAGGGCACGAAAAAATTTATCTGCTCCAAGATCTGACTAGCATCAACACGATTGTTAATTAGCTTATGCAGATATACTGCGTCGATCATGCTTCGGCGCTTCTCTAACGACATCATCTTATGAAACCGAAGCGGCTCTGTGTACGAAGATGGTTTTACAAAATATAACAAATTTAAACGCTTCGTCATCCGTTTTTGAATTGCCTCAATTCGGGAAATATATGTTTAGTATTGCGGATTCCAGATGACTGACGCGAATTCCAAATGACTTCTCAAGCAAAATTTAAATATTATTTTTATGGTATCGGTCGACCTGAAAAGAGTAGAAGGACAAAACCCAACCCGACCTGGAAGGTCTAAGGTCAAAACCCAACATTTTGTTCCATTTCGAAATAACATTATCAATGTGCTCCGTAAATAGTAATTTACTATCTAGGATGATCCAAAGATCTCTCACGGATATCACTTTTTTAATTTAATTTTTATTCAGTTGATATTTGAAACAGACGTTAGTTCGTTTTCTGCAAAACATTTCTTAAAGTTAATGAAAAGGTCATTTTTTGTACAATAATTCACTAGGCGATTGATATAATCTCAATAGATTTAACCCTGCTCTTCATGTTCCTCATGCTGATACCAAATATAGGCAAAATGCATTTCTGTGGCGAACAAGTGACAATTTCAATGACATGATTAAACGCTTTGACTTTGATCTATTCTGTACGAGTGTTATCTCAGCTAGGCAGCGGCTGAACAGTGAATTTTTTAGCATTAATTGTTGAATAATTTTTGATGCATTCTTAATCGATAGTTTTAATTGAAAGAACACATAAAATATGTTTCTACAACGTTATTTAAACGTGAAAACCTTTAATTGGCTCTGCTATGTTACTCCGGCATTGTTAAATTATAATTAGCTGTTGGTTTTCCTGAAAATAAATAAATAAAATAAATAAATATCCTATTTTAAAAGTAAACAGTCGGTTATTGATTTTATTTCCCTGTAGATTTTCGTGTCGTCCGCGTTTATTACCATTTTTCAATAACGCACACTACTATTTATGTCATATGTACGGTGACAATTAGGAATTCGTTTATCAACATTAAATGGTTGACTGTATGATAACGCTATACCGATAAGCCTGCCATTTGTGCATAAATTGTATTTTTTTATAAAACCAGTGAAATATTCATTAAGAAATGGTTTTATAGCAAATTAAAGTTATTAATTTTTAAATCGGCACACATATTACTCTCCCTCGCTCTCTCACTATGACAGCTGCTGAGTTCTGCGGGGTTGTTTTTCGACGCTTGATAAATCGATCTTTATCTTTTGTGTTTTTTCCATGAAGATCTTAACACACCCCTAGGGCATAATGGGTTAGGAAAATTGAAGGAAATTGTAGAAAAATGGGTACTCATCGCTCTTTCACGGAGATATTAATGAATGAAACAGATAATTTGGCCGCTTTTCCGATGTAAATAAGTAAGAATAAAAATATAATAAACTCTTAAAACAAATACTCACCAATCCGAAAGAGCAAAGATTTCATAGCTTTTATAGGTTTAAACCTTTGTTTTCTGGCAAACAATTTTATTTTCAACTAGATGACCCGTGCCCACTTCGTTAGACGGTAAACATTTTTACTTGAGATGAAATTATGAGTGTGGTTCGGTTAGTACTGAGTGCCATGATTTATTTCCTGACTGCCAAAAGGAGGGTTATATTTTTACTGCATATGTATGTATGTATTTGCATGCCAATTTGGCTATATTACCGATTTTCAAATGAGTGAATGAAATGATTACGATTGAACAAAAAATGTTTATAATAATTTTTCAAAACTTCTCTGTATACTATATTAGATATTGTAATGTTATTATTTGGTACCAAAATATATTGTCTTTCAGGAGTTCCAACCCGAGATACGGTCGCGGTTCCATACATATGTCGTATTATCTCTTCAACCATTTATGCAGTAAAAGGGGAATTATATTCAGTAAAAGGGAAAAGTCTTTTGTTTTAAACACTTGAGACGATAAATTTACTTATTTTGATAAGAATTCATAATTGTTGATAATATGACCTAACGATTTAAATTATTTTTTGTAATATAAGAAACTACTTGTTGTGACTTAAATATAAAGTTAGACATATGCTGTCGCTGACTTTTTTGTAGGTATGATCAAGCTCTACAACTTTTCTCTGAAACGTTCGTAAGAAACGTTTTCATTCGACCGTTGTTTCTCCGACTTAGGTACTTTGCAAATCCGACTACTACGAAAAAGTCTTTTTATGTCTCGGAGTAATATATAGCCTATGACATTCACAAATAACGTATCTTTCTATTGGTAAAGAATTTTTAAAATCGGTTCAGTAGAACCAGAGATTACTTCCTACAATCTCACAAACTTTACCACTTTATAATATTAGTATAGATAGATTATTTGACGGAACACATTGTTTTTACGTATGTACAGTCAAGGGCACATAAAGTTTTAAATATTTTTTTAAAAATAGCTCTATCACAACTACACAGAATACCTCAATGTAAATAAAAGTTAATGTGCTCTTGGCTGTACATTGTTTTAAATAAAAGACGACTGTTTACTCGTTTATTTGTAGTACTAAATAATCTCATTGTGAGATTTGCGCCTGCCGGTACAGATATTTTATCCTTGAGCGAATTGTCGATAGACATATGGATAGAAGTCGTTAGCATTTGACACTTTTTATACTTTTTATACGATATCGAATCACGTAATAGGTGGTCAAACGTGAGTCAATCAAATAGTGAGTCAAACGATCTATGATACACGCCCTAATAGACTTCCGCCTTAAGTTCCTTGCTGGAATCAGCCAGAACGGCAATGGTACGATGGGGGGGGGGGGGGGCTAAAAGCAGTACAACCATGAGCGGTGTGGATTTGAAGAAGTATCTAAAACCGCGATTTGCGTATCTCAAATTCTATGGCTTTGATGGAGGAGTGAATGGGCGGTAAGGTGAGCGCTCATATGTGGCAAGACAGCTATCCTAAACCTACCACAGCTGGTCGTTAGTTCGAAATCCACCGCTCACCCCCCAGAAGTGTAATGATATTATAATGATGGGCCGGACTTCAACCAGTGAATTCCATGGCAGGTCCATTTACAGCACACACTTTTACATATATACATAATAACATTTCTTAATAGGGTTGGTTTTAAGAGATTGTAATATGATAATAAACCCGCCAATTGCCAATTTCCAATTGTAAAATTTAACAAATAAACCTGGATGTTCCATCTCAGTGTATATTCTGTAACAAATTCTCGGTAGATGCATACAACAATAAAACAGTTAGTGTCGTTGTTTAACATATTTATAGTTTTTAATGTAAATATTGGTAATTAACCTATATATTTGATTGCAGCATTACAAGATGTTTGCATCGTTTTTAACACTACATTAGTTTCTAAAATATGTTACATATGTTTATCTAAACACTTAGTTAAAATTTTACGCGTATCCTGCGTAATCGAATTTATGTGGAAAATCTCCACATACAGGAAAATTTGGAGGAGGTGGTGGTACGTAGCCGTCCACGTGGAAAGTCATTATCATTCCTGACAGCATGTGCACATCAAAATGACAGTGCAATAACCAGAAACCTGAAAATATAGTAAAGTAAAGATAAGACAGTTAAAAAAGAAACACATAAAATATTTTTATTTGAAAAAAAAAATGAAAATCAAATAAAAATAGGAACTGAGTTGAAAGGCACACAGGCACCACATATATTCGAGTGCTTTAGCATTTCTTTATCAAGCATTTCTCAGGCACTGGCTAATGCTTAAACATCGCTAATGGCTAATGATTAAAATGGAATCAGAAAATATAAATATTGTCAGAAATACTAAATTCTTAGGGATCACTTTAGATGAAAATTTAAACTGGAATCAACATATCGATAATTTGTGTGCAACTTTGTCATCGGCAGTCTATGCTATAAGAAAGGTGAAATTTCTGGCTGGCGAACGTGCAGCGATCAGTGTGTATCACTCCTGCTTCCATTCAAAGATGTCTTATGCGATACTACTATGGGATAATGCAACCGATACCCATCGCGTTTTTGTGCTACAAAAGCAAGCCGTTAGGACAATTTTTGGTGTAAGCAGAGAAACACAGCGCCCCTTTTTTTATTAAAGCTGGTATCCTTACCATGTCGCCCATGTACATATATCAGTGCCTTTGATACGCCAAAGAGAATGTTTTAAATTGCGAGCTTCACTCCACTCGGCATAGCCATAATACGCGACATAAGAACAATGTGTTATTGCCTAAAAGTACGCTTGACTAAATATCAAAAAACATTTTTATATATTAGTTTTAAATTGTTCAATACTTTGCCATCATCAACGAAAAGACTTGAGATGGCAGCATATAAAATCTGCTTGAAAAATCAGTTAGTCAAACATGCCCTTTACAAACTGGACGACTTTTATGATATTGCGTCCACAATTGCTTGATTATAAATAACCATATTATGACTATACTTTCGAACTAAGTTTTAGATTTTATTGACATTGTTTTTAATTACGCATGTTTCAGAATTTTTCTTTTTATGGTATTGATTATTATTTGTTTGATTATTGATTATTTTGTAAATTTGACTATTTTTAAGTAATCACCTCTGATTACAATTATTTTTTTTCCTTTTAATTAATCAAAGCGGTTTTATCATCCTGTAAATTATGATTGTAAAATTTGACATGTTCCTCATTATTGTGAAATGCTTTAATGGAATGAATAAATGATGATGATGATGATGATGATCGACTGTATTCTATAGACAGTGGACTCCTCTTGGCAAAGCTCAAACAGTTAATAGGTTTCAATTAAAATTATTAGCCACAAAACGTGGAATATTTCTGCGTCATAATATTCTCCTAAATAAATGACTAAGCTCGTGTACTTTCTTTCAAAATATTAGATAACAAGGCCGTGCCCAGGGGGGGGGGTCCGAGGGGTCCGGACCCCCCCCGAAATGAAATGGATTTACACTAGATAGAATCGACTTTCCAAAATGAAATAGATCTACACTAGATAAAATTGACTTTTAGGTGCAAAAAATACATTAGGAGTATTCCGCTAAACTTTTTTTTTTTGGACCCCCCCCGAAAAAAAAATCTGGGCACGGCCTTGTTAGATAACTTCTACATTTTAACTTCTGCCATTTTGCTTTTTGTCATTTTGACGATTCGCTCTTATTGCCATTTGTTTGCTATTATTTTTTTGTTATATTTGCCATTATCAACTTATATACCGCTCAATTGATCGCCATGAAAATGTGTATACATAGACATTTAAGCTCGGATAATATTTTCACGCTATTAACTCTATTGTAACTCGCCACCAGATGGCGCTGCAGACAACTTCTATACCGTTCAAGCAATCGCCGGCAGACAATTGGCAGACATAAGTATTTGAGCCCGGATAATATTTTTGCGCTATCCACATCGTTGTAACTTGCCAAAAAATGGCGCTGCATCAGGTTAACTTCTATCCTGCTCAAAAGTCATCATGAAAATTGGTACACATAGACATTTGTGCGCGAATATTATTTTCGCGCTATTAACTGTATTATAAGTCGCCACCATATGGCGCAAAAGCCACCTTCTGTACCGTTCGACCAATTGCCGTAAAACTACCAAAAATAAAATGCCCAACACTGCGTGCGGATAGATAGTTTATCGGGCCCGACATCCGACAAGTGAGAACAGCGCCATGCAAAAACATAAGCGAGCGAGATCCGACACGATTTTTTATCGGGCGTGCGGCGCTCGCAAGCCGACCGAGAAAACTTGTCGGAGACGACAAAAAATCGGTGTCCGACAAGTGGGAACAGCTCCATACAAAATGTTCTGCCACTAGAGCACCCGACATTTTGTCGGGCCCGACACCCGACAAGTGGGAACAGGCGATTAGGCGACATGAGACCTCAGAAAAATATTCGAAATGGGCCTACACGCGAAAAAATAGGCGGGGTCAATTTTGGAATGTTCGACCAATAAAAATCCAGCATTAATGAAGCGTCAAGCTCAGATTTTACGTCTGCTCGCGCCGGCTACTAGGCGCATACTAAATGCTCTATCGCAGCGCTAGCACAGAATAACTATCTTTACGCAATGGTAGTATAAGGGCGTTAATGGCAAAGCATATTTAGCGTAACTCTCAGAGCGCTCTCACTTTTTAATTATTTGTAATTAATGTATGGCCTAAATAAAAAATGTAGCTAAGTGCTGCCCTAAATAATTGCCCAGTCAATATATGGAAAATATTATAAAACACACTCATCGCATACATTGTAGGAGTAAACGCGCCTGAAAGTTTACGAAGTCAGGGCAATGAGCAACTTTTTTGAGTCCAAATTTTAAATTATTTCCTTTTCGAGGGATTCACTTAGAAACTTTTTAAAATTAATGCTTATATTTTTTTTAAAACTCTCAAAACCAAAATTATTCAGATATGGTCGTTCCCAGGTATCATGTCGCCTTAACCTTAGTGTTAACTTTATTGACTCTTGTAATTAAGGGTGAATATCGGTGAAATATGACTATAAAAGTAAATTAGTAATTTACCTGGATTATCGGCTCTGAATCGTATCACTGCGTATCCGGCGCTTGGAACTGCGATAGTGTCTTTTAGAGGCGCATAGTAAACGTCTTTGGTAATTTTGTTCCCCCCTGATTCCAATTCTAGGAGCATCTTTTTGGTAAGCCTTGTACCGTTATTTAAACCTTGTGCCATCTCCGTGACGTAAAACGTATGTCCATGAAAGTGTATGGGATGGTTCACGATATTAGGAACTGGCAAATTAAACACGATTTATAACTAGTTGACAACAATTACATAGCAGTGTTGACTGCAGCGGGCAGCGGGCGAACCGGCTGATATAACGATGTGTGATCGTTCTTTCAGCCATGGGATAAACGTAGAAGACTTAGAGACTAGACAATCTATTGTCTAGCTCCGCCAACAAGCCCGTCAGAGGCAAACGCCTTACGGAGAGGCACTGTAAAAGGTAACCAGCGGACCTCCTCGCCCCTGACTAACAGTTTGGAATGATATCTCCTTCTGTAATTTAACCTTCAGGATAACTTGTACACGGCACCTTTTACCCGGCATATTCAACCGGGATCGGGTGGCCGAATGGTCCATTCAAGAGCAGTTGCCATAAGGTTAACAACTGCCCCCGCTCTATAGGAAACATTACTGTTCCCAGACTCTCCCGGCTGCTAGTCGGAGTGCACAATCGATTGGCTGACGCCGCACGGAGAGCAAACTGTACAGGAGCGCCCGAAGATTGACTCCTAGGGGAGACTGGCCCGCAGGCCAGCGTCCTACCCTAACTCTCCCTTCTGCGTGGAGACCGCCGGATAGGTGTTGTACTGTGAGGATGACCAGCCCTGAACGAATGTGTCTTCGTGGTCGACTCAAACAGGGCCCATTAGCTATTACATAGCAGTAAGAATAGTTTCGTTACTAGAGCAAGGTTAAACAAATAGTTATAAAAAATTGGTAGTGTCACTAAAAAAAAATCCGGCTAGTAGCCGAGGACTGATTTCATCTGAATATTAATTTAATTTAAAATCGATGAGCGCCCTCTCCATTGCGACGCCTCAGGTGGCGCGGTTCGTTTATCGGATAACAGCGGGGTTGGGCCAAGCGCCAACAGATGGCGTTAATGTTTATTGAAAATATATGGCGGAATTTAATAATCATTAGTGTAGCAGCTTCTATATAAAATATTTCAACCAAAACTTCACAATGTGATTTCGGCCTAACAGTGCAACTGTGTATTAAATTAAAAGTGTTAAGATTTTCAAATTTAATGTATGATTTGTGGGTGGACCGATTTCAACCACAACCTTTTCAGTTCCTGTCATGAAAACAAGAAGCCTGCATACTAAAATTCACCTCAATCGTATTAGGCGTTATCGTGGAGGAATACACCCAAACAGACAGACACACAAAGCGACTTTAATCTGGATAGGGTATCATAAAAAGTCAGTAAATGGTCTTAATCGTTTCGGAAGCTTGGGGAAGGGGGAGGAGTGAGTCCAATTGTATATATCCGTCTTCATCTCGAAATAAACATTTTGCGCGTTCTCTGTCGAAAAAGTAATGAGTCTGCTGCCAAATACGATTTTAAAAAGACGGATAAAACATTGTATTCTATCATTTCAAAGTATTTCTCTTCATAGTACAGCATGCGCTGCGTTTGTATTTACACTTATTTGTGCGATTAGTCACCTTCATCAATTATAACGAAGTATAGATGCTAACTCGACATTGCTGGTTATTTACGAGTACTCTGTGAACTGCCTTCAATTTAACAAATAATTGTAAATCTTGTTAAAATATTCAAACTTAATGAGTAATGATTGTTTGAGTTTGATTGAGTTGTTAATTGATTGAGTATTACTCATCTCATTGATTGAGTTGTTTTTTTTTGTCTAAAACTAAACTATTTTATTACATTTTTACAGTCATATTATGCCAGGTGGAGCCAGTTGTTGGGGTCCCCTTCGCTATAGGTAAGAAAATCATCAGGGACTGTTTGGAGCAGGAACATCGGGTATCCTGGAACAGAACCAAGGATATCGCCAGGCAAAAGTCACGATGGAGCAACCACATCATAAGAAAACCAATGCTCTACTTGACATGAGCAAGAAGAATCTTAAGACCACTATCGGTCTCCTCGCCGGACAAACAATCCTTAGAGCACATCAATTCAACCTGGGCTTAACCGAGAGCAAGGACTGAGTATATGTGGCGAAGAACCTGAAGACAGCATACACATCGTTGGTTGCTGCCCAGACCTCGCCGCAAAAAGACACAGTTTACTGGGACGAACCTTTCTCGAACCCAGCGATCTGCACAACTTGGTGGTCACTCATCTGTATGGACTGGTAAGCAGTACCTTACCGGGTTACTAGCAGGCCACTGACCCAACCACAAAGTGGGTAGTTACAAAAGACCTTATAGATCCAGGTGACATCAAGGGCTGGAAACAATCCCCCCTACTCCGTATACTACTACTACTACTACTAAAATCATAATAATAAATTATAATGGAATATTAACATGGGCATTTTAATTTAGCACCAGGAAGCCCTGAGAAAGATAAATTTGGGAATCCCTGGTATACGAAATGGTTTCAATATCAATGATTTATATTAAATAAGACACGTACTCATCATTATTTAGCGAACGGTTTCTTGCAGCTTGCGCCACAAGATCCATTGTGTACTCGGATCGGTCTAACTCACGATTCAACTCAAATTCAGTAGTCTCATTGTGTGGAATCTACTCCGGGTAGATTCTCGCGTTTCAGGCCTCACGGCTGGTGGATCGGTTTCTCCTGAGGGATTACCTCCCGGCGCTACTGGACGGTTGGCGCACCGTTCGGCGATGCCAATCGGTTGTGCACTCTGACTAATTGCTGAAGGAGTCCGGTGCCTACAGAAATATACAGTCTCTTAAGCAGCAGAGTTGGTTTACCTATCGTCAACTACTTTTGAAATGACCATTTAGCTACCTGATCTTGAATTCAGAGCCGGGCAAAAGATTATTTTGTTCCGCGATTGATTCAAACTGAATCACGGCTGTATTTACGTCAGGTAGAGTCCGCGTCAGCGAAATTAGTACCGTAACCAGTCTGGAGGTAGGAGGCATCCTGAAGGTTAATTCAAGACAGAGGTATTCTGCCAAACCTGGAAGCCAGGGGGCTGGCTGTCTCCACTGGGTTACCTTCCTAGTGCCTCGCCGTAAGGCGTTGGTTTCTGCTAGGCATATTCGTGGCTTTGCTGGACGGTAGGTTTGTACTGTCCCAAAGTCTTCTACGCTCACCTCCAGGGAGACAGAACGATCACATACCGTTTAACCTTCCTGAGGTGACGGGTTTGCCCGTTGTAGTTGACAAGTTGTTATCATTATTTAAGAACCTAATAAATAAATACCTAACACCTACAAATACAATAATTTTTTTTCAAATAAATATACTTACTAGTGGATTCATCAATGAGAACAAACTCTACTATTGCATTGTATGGCAAATTCTCCAAATGGTTGCAGGAGCAGGAACTTTCACTGATATTACAGATTGGTGGTAAGTCTCCCTCTTTACACACAGTATACGGCTTTATGCGTCTCTGCAATATGTAAGGCGTTGCCGGAAACGTTCCCTGAATACCATCCATTGTGCTCACGGTAGTCAAGTTACCGAATAGATCTGCGAAATTATTATTTAGTATTTTTAATTTTTTACACGTCAGCCCAGCAAAAAAGAAATTTGAAATTTTATTTGAATGCCTTTTAGCATACACTTTCAGACCCAGTAACCTCTCTCGTTGGAGCTGTGCCGAGGATAGTTCTTTTCCCCTTTGTAGTAATACCCCTTACACATCTAGACATATTCTAGCTGGCTGAAAGGTGGCCTTGGATCAAGGACGGTACACTTACCATGACAAAATTCTCGCTGTTATTCGCGAGGTAATTAACCTGTCAGTGAGGAAACGATGCTGCGGATGAACTAGCCCGTAAGGGCTCAGACACACCGGCATACGGACCCGAACCTATCGTTCCCCTACCCTACTCGCACATAAACAACCAACTTGACAACCACTACAAACAACTACATCAAACACACTGGAAAGAGATAGACACCTGCAGACAAACCAAAGAAATAGTAGTGGAATACAACCACAAACTTACCAAAACACTTCTAAGGACAAAAAGGCCCCAACTACGCAAACTAGTGGGACTGATAACAGGACACAATACACTAAACAAACACCTCTTCAACATGGGCGGAACGAATAGCCCTATGTGCAGAGCATGCATGGAGGCGGAAGAAACCACAAAACACATTCTGCTAGATTGTAAACAGGTAGAAGTATACAGGACAAAACACCTTGGGACTCCAGGCACCCTGCGCGAGGCAGCAGGAAACCTGAAAGCCCTGCTGGCTTTCGTCGAGGAGCTGGGGTGGGTGGAATAGCGCTACCCCAGTTACACGCAAAATAGGCACACTGGATGTCGACTTGCGGAGGACCGCCCAGTACAACTAACTAACTAACTAACTAACTAGCCTGTCAGTGAGTGGCTCATGCCAACAAGGGTTTGACAGTATCCTCCAAACCCCCAATACAGTTTGTGCGGGGTGGCTCTAAAGGCGAAAAACATTTAACTACAAAACCTTTCTCAACAATTGAGAAAGCTTCAGATTGGATTCATGAGGTGGATTCGGTCTCTAAGCAGTGTAAATTCCCTGAAAGTCTCGGATGCACAGCCCTCCGTCCAGATATAACTCTTTACTCTCTATCTCGGATGGTGGACCTTATTGTAGAATTAACTGTTCCATGATAATTAAATATATCAAAAGACCACGAGTACAAAATAAATAAATACCATGATCTCGCAAATGCCGTAACCTGGAACGGCTTCACTGTTCACCTTAACGCGGTGGAAGTTGGTTCTCGTGGCCTGACAGCTAAATCTCTATTTCACCTCTTTGAATATCTTGGCCTTTCCAGAAAAATAATCAACTCTTTCCTAGAAAAAATGTCTAAAACCGCGATTTGCGCACCTCAAATTCTATGGCTTCGAAGGGGGAGTGAATGGGTGGTAAGATGAACGCTCACATGTGGCAAGACAGCTATCCTAAACCTACCACAGCCGGTCGTTAGTCCGGAATCCACTGCTCACCCCCCAGAAGTGTAAAAAATAGTGTTATGATGGGCCCGACTCCGGTCGGTGAATTCCATGGCAGCTCCGTTTGTATTTTATTTAGACACCTGCACGCTCTCTCACTCCTTTACAAAATCCTGAATAGTCCCATAGCATCTCCTTACCTTAAAGACTTCTTTCACACGTTAGAAAGTCATGGTGTTCCACTCAGGTCGTCATTATAACTCCATAGCAATTCCATTACATTAGACTTTTTTTTCACTCTATGGAACCTATTCTATAAAGTCTATTTTGAAACCAGCATCCGCATGTTATCCGTTATTCAATTTCGTTGCCCTGCTTCTAGGCGTTATTCAAGGAATGTTTTATCTCTCAAAGTATTAGCAAACATCGTCCCCACTCCTTCCCTTTTCTTTTCTTTTTGTTTAGATAGTCCAATAAGTACACTTCATACTATTGTTGTTGGTTTTATTCTATTTATTCCATCACAATTGTTAGTTTAACTCATTTTATGATTATAAATTCCAATTTTATTTGTATTTAGGTGCCTTACAATAACGGTGTTGACTTATTAACCGTCTTCAAAAAAGGATGAGGTTATCAATTCGGTTGTTTCTCTTTTTTTATGTTTGTTACCTCTGAAATCTGCCATTTATGAACCGATTTTAAAAATTCTTTTTTTATATGAAATAATATACTTTCATTTTGGTCCCATTTTTATCTAAATTCTGTTCTGATGATGGTTTCCATGAGGAATTGAGGGAAATCCTCAAATATTATCATTTGAAGTTGAAAATTTACATGTTGATTCAATTCCGATGACAATGGTTTTTTTTATGGTAGGTACACATGACCTGATTCTACAACCTGGGTAGGCTATCGACGAGGGACTCCTCAACGGTCAACATCACAGACACACAATTTTGTATACGCATTCAATTATGATAGCCCGTTCTAAGTATCACCATGACATGACTTTAGCACTTATATATATATATATATATATATATATATATATATATATATATATATATATATATATATATATATATATATATATATATATATATATATATATATATATATATATATATATATATATATATATATATATATATATATATATATATATATATATATATATATATATATATATATATATATATATATATATATATCTTATATATAAAATTCTCGTGTCACAATGTTCGTTCCCGTACTCCTCCGAAACGGCTTGACCGATTCTTATGAAATTTTGTGAGCATATTGAGTAGGTCTGAGAATCGGCCAACATCTATTTTTCATACCCCTTAGTGATAAGGGTTGTCCACCCTTAACATTTTTCTTGAATTTTTAGTCATTTTTTTATTTTTTTTATTTTTTTATTATGTTGCATTAAAAACTACATACAACCCTAAATTTTTACCCTTTTATCACCAACCCCTATTTTTTAATAGCCATTTTAGAGACAATTTTTTTCGTAAAATTTATTTTTTTACAACTTTTGTCTGAATTTTTTTTTCATAAAACTTATATTTTCATAAATTCTGCTATAATTTCATAAATTCAAACTAATCATTTCAAAACTGCGGCAAAAATCCGGGCCCTAATTATACCTTTAACATTTTTCATCATTAACCCGCTCAGCACGTAACATCCCTTTGGGGACATGTATGGCGGCCGCCTAAAATCCGAAACATCCGCTACTGGATATCGCGCTCGCCGCTGCGAAAAATGCAATTTACGATTTGAAACGTCGTAATTAATCCTTTCTGATGGCGGAACGACATGGCCAAATAATCTTTAATTCGGCGGCCACCGGCGATAAAATCGAACGGCGATTTAAAAAGTTAGCATAGACGTCAAAACGGCAGTGCATCGGCCAGCGCCCGCGGCCGCGTATAGGTCCGCGGAATTTCATTAATTCTATTTATGTGTGTTTTGTACAGTGAGCAATGCCAAGAAAACGCAAAGGGACTGATTTGAGCCGTAATACAAGTAAATCTCGAAGCTTGGGAAATAGAAGATCCGAAAGAACCGAAGAACAAATCCAGCAACAAAATACTGATGCACGTGTCAGAATGGCGCAATTGCGTCAAGAAGAGTCAGAAGATACACGAGCTGAACGCAATGAAGTAATAAGATTAGAACAACGACAATCATGCCGTTTCACAGTCAATAGACGCAGAACAAATGACCAACAACGACAACAGGTACATCGAGCATTTACATCTGATTCATTCCTGCGTCTAGCATTCCAGTATGAGCCCGATATTGAATATTATGCTCATTCAAAAGTGGTAATTGGTGCTATGGACAAGGAATGTCCGCATTGTCATGCTCTGAAATTCAAAAATGAGCCATCTGGGATGTGTTGCGCGTCAGGAAAAGTGCAACTACCTGAAATTGAAACACCACCTGAACCATTGAACGGTTTACTTATCGGCACGGATCCAGATTCTAACGTGTTCCTGAAGTCAATTCGAACATTCAATTCATGCTTTCAAATGACATCGTTCGGAGCAACAGAAATAGTTCGAAATACTAATGCAAATGGTCAACAATACAATTCTACATTCAAAATCAGAGGCCAAGTTTATCATAAAATGGGCTCACTGCTGCCAATGCCAAACGAACCACATAAATTTTTACAAATTTACTTCATGGGCGGCGAGGATTCCGGAAGCGCACTTGCCAATCGCGTGAATGCACGTTGTGATTATAATAACCTTGATTAATTTTATGCCAGACGCATCGTCAGCGAGCTGGATGCTCTATTGAACGAGCACAACGAATTGTTGAAAATATTCAAATCACACATGCACAAATTACAAAGCGATAATCACGCTATCGTCATTAATCCTGATAAAACACCAGCTGGAGAGCATATTCGTAGATTCAATGCACCCGTTGTTGATGATGTTGCTGGAATCATGGTTGGCGATCGTACAGGTGCACGAGAAATTGTGATTCGTAGAAGAAATAATAATCTTCAGTTCATTGCTGATACACATCGTTCATATGACGCTCTCCAATATCCGCTAATATTCTGGAAGGGACAAGACGGATATTGCATAAACATAAAACAACGAGATCCCGTATCAGGTACTTCATTGATTGTGAATTTGATCATTAATCATTTAACAAAACAATTAAATTATTGAACGTAATTAATTTAAATTATTTTTTATGAATATATTATTACAGGAGCTGAAACAAACAAGAACGTTAGCTCAAAGGATTATTATGCGTACCGATTAATGATTAGACGCGGCCTGGACAACGTCATTCTACGATGTCGTGAGCTTTGTCAACAATTCATGGTCGACATGTACGCGAAGATTGAGGGCGAACGACTACGATACTTACGATATAATCAACTAAAGCTGCGTGCGGAAGAGTACATTCATTTGCGAGACGCTATCAACAACAACGCTGACGTCGCCGAAATTGGTAACCATGTCATTTTACCATCATCGTACGTAGGCAGTCCACGTCATATGCAAGAATATATACAGGATGCTCTGACTTTCGTGCGCGAATATGGACGACCATGTTTATTTATCACGTTCACATGTAATCCAAAATGGCCAGAGATTGCATCTTTGCTATTGCCTGGCCAAAATGCAATACATCGCCATGACATTACAGCACGTGTGTTCAGACAAAAGTTGAAGTCTTTAATAACTTTCATTACTAAATTACATGTATTCGGTCCCACACGTTGCTGGCTGTATTCGGTTGAGTGGCAAAAGCGAGGATTACCTCATGCACACATTTTGGTTTGGTTAATCGACAAAATCCGTCCTGAAGAAATCGATAGTATCATTTCTGCGGAAATTCCAGATCCGTCCACTGACCAACTGCTGTTTGATATTGTTACAACAAACATGATCCATGGTCCATGTGGTACTCTTAATTGTTCATCGCCTTGCATGGCAGATGGAAAATGTACTAAAAATTTCCCTAAAAATTTTACTAATGATACGGTCACAAATGTCGACGGATACCCAATATATCGTCGAAGAAATCCCGATAATGGCGGACAATCATTTATTAAAAATATCAGCAACACAGACATTGATATTGACAATCGTTGGGTGGTGCCATATTCGCCTCTGCTGAGCAAGACATACAATGCTCATATTAATGTTGAGTTCTGCAGTTCTGTGAAGAGCATCAAATACATTTGCAAGTATGTCCATAAAGGCAGTGATATGGCTGTGTTTAGAGTGGAAAATACTAATGTGAATGCTCCTCCAGTGAATAAAAACGATGAAATAACGCTCTACCAAATTGGTCGGTACATCAGCTCCAATGAAGCTGCTTGGCGTATTTTTGGTTTTTCAATTCATGAACGGGATCCAGCAGTTGTTCAGTTAGCCGTCCATCTTGAAAACGGTCAGCGTATATTTTTCACGAACGAGACAGCGATTGATCGTGCAATAAATCCACCTAAAACTACACTCACTGAATTTTTTGAATTGTGTAATCGTGCGGATGATTTTGGTGCCTTTGCACGAACATTACTCTATTCACAAGTACCACGCTATTTCACATGGACTCAAACAAAAACATGGATGCCCCGCAAGCAAGGCTCACCAGTTGCTGCATGTCTCAATTTATTTAAATCAAACGCCTTGGGGCGATTATTTACAGTCAATCCAAGACACACTGAGTGCTTTTATCTTCGACTGTTGTTGGTTAATGTTACTGGCCCATTATCATTTCAAGATATACGTAAAGTGAATGGGCAACACTATCCAACGTATAAAGATGCATGCCTTGCACTCGGCTTACTGGAAGACGACAACCAGTGGGAATGTATGCTTGCTGAAGCTGCATTGAACTGTACAGCAATACAAATTCGTCTACTATTCGCTATAGTGTTGACTACATGTTTCCCAGCCCGAGCACAGATATTGTGGGATAATCACAAAGATTCAATGACTGATGATATATTGCATCAACATCGTACACGGTGCCACGATCTAACCATAACATTCAGCGACGCAATGTACAATGAAGCATTAATTGCTATTGAGGATCTTTGCATTGTCATTGCCAACTTACCACTCAGTCATTTCGGTATGAATTCGCCAAATCGAACTGCATCTGATTTAATGAATACTGAAATGAATCGTGAACTGCAGTACAGCACTGTAGAAATGGCAGCGATTGTTGCCCGCAATGTCCCACTAATGAATGAGGAACAAAGAACCATTTATGGTCGCATTATGCTCGCAGTTTCAGCTGGACAAGGTGGGTTCTTCTTTTTGGATGCACCGGGTGGAACTGGCAAAACATTCGTTATTTCGCTAATTCTTGCTGAAATACGATCAAATAATGGCATCGCATTGGCCGTTGCATCATCGGGCATTGCAGCAACTTTATTGGATGGAGGCAGAACAGCTCATTCAGTATTTAAGCTGCCACTAAATATTCAGAATAACCCTGATGCAGTATGCAACATTAAGAAACAATCGTCAATGGCCACCGTGCTGAAACAGTGTAAAATTATCATCTGGGATGAATGTACTATGGCACACAAACATTCGCTTGAGGCGTTGAACAGGACATTGAAAGATATTAAAAACAACGACAAACTATTTGGCGGAACTCTGTTGGTCCTTTCAGGTGATTTCAGGCAAACACTTCCAGTCATTCCACGTTCAACATATGCTGATGAGATCAACGCTTGCTTAAAATCATCCCCATTGTGGCGTAATGTTGAAAAAGTACAGCTGAAAGTAAATATGCGCGTTCAAATGCTTCAAGATCCATCCGCTGAAACATTTTCAAAACAACTCTTAGATATCGGTGATGGAAAAGTTGCTATAGATGAAACTGGATACGTAAAATTACCGACCGATTTCTGCACAATCGCTGATTCGCAAGATACTCTCATTGAACAAATATTTCCCGATGTACACACACAGTACATAAATCATGAGTGGCTTGCAGAAAGAGCAATTTTAGCGGCAAAAAATGTAGACGTTGACAATTTAAATCTGAAGATACAAATGTTGTTGCCAGGGAACTTGGTATCATATAAATCTATTGATACAGTTTGCGACGACAGCGAAGCAGTAAATTTTCCCACAGAGTTTTTGAACTCACTGGATTTGCCAGGCATGCCACCGCATAATTTACAATTAAAGGTTGGATCTGCGATTATCTTGCTTCGTAATTTGAACCCGCCCCGGCTGTGCAACGGTACGCGATTAGTCATTCAAAAATTAATGAAAAACGTGATCGAAGCCAGCATTTTAAATGGCAAGTTCCGAGGTGAAAATATATTAATACCACGGATTCCTATTATACCTACAGATGTGCCAATTCAATTCAAACGTATTCAGTTTCCGATTAGATTGGCATTTGCAATGACAATCAACAAATCTCAAGGTCAAACGATGTCTATTTGTGGCTTAGATTTGAGAACACCATGTTTTTCACACGGACAATTATACGTGGCCTGCTCTCGAGTGGGTAAACCATCCAGTTTGTTTGTGTTAGCTAAAGATGGACTAACAAAAAATATTGTTCACGCTATAGCATTAAGAGATTGATATTGTTTGTTAGTGTTACTGTCATAATTGATTAATTAATGATATATAATTTTAAGGAATAAATTATAATAACTTTAAAATAATGTTTGCCTTTTGTTATTTTTATATTCCCTCATCGTTCACAGTGCTCCATGCCCATTTCACGCATATACCACATTCTTACACACTTACAATAAGTAAGCTATTTTTTGTCTACACTAGAAATTACTTAAAAAATATTTATATGGCAAAACAACGTTTGCCGGGTCAGCTAGTATATATATATATATATATGTATATATATATATATATATATATATATATATATACATATATATATATATATATATATATATATATATATATATATATATATATATATATATATATATATATATATATATATATATATATATATATATATATATATATATATATATATATATATATATATATATATATATATATATATATATATATATATATATATATATATATATATATATATATATATATATATATATATATATATATATATATATATATATATATATATATATATATATATATATATATATATATTTGTTAAAATGTTGTCTATTATTAATTTTATGTTTTAAATTAACACATTAAAATACTTTTATTTCAAAATATTGATTACTTTTGGATTGTAACTATTGCCGTTATTAAAAGTTTATTTTGCAAGTAGCTCCACTTATTCGCTTAGTGTACACCCCTCCCTATATAAGTCAGTCTAGTATTTTTAAGTCAGTATGTTTAAGTCAGGTCATTAAAAATAATGGACATTATAATCTAACCCGGACATTTTGAATGTTATATTATATTATGTTATATTATTATTATTTTTATCATATTTTTTTTTAACGTAGATTAAGAGATAATTTGTTTTAGTTTTAACACTATCTTATCTTAGTTATAAGTAAAATGCAGGACTATTTTGTTTAAACTCTTATTCTAATTTTTACTATTTTAAATTGTTTTTTTTTCTGATTTGAATTTATTTGCTGACATTTTAATTTCCCACTTCTAACTTTAATTTACTTATTTATTCATTTTTAATATTGTTTTGCAATTCTATTGTTTTGTGCATACATGGAATATATGCCATTTTTATAAACACGATATTGTTGCAAGCACATTCAAAAATAAATGTTTACCTTAGAACAGGTCCCCGCCTAGTTAGGTGGCGTTGCCACTAGACTATGTGATGTATTCTTTTTTCTGCTTTTGATTCAATTTTGTAAGTATTTTTATGCATAATTCCTACGCTGAAATTGTTTACTGCTATTTTTTATATTTGCATTAATTATATAAATAAATAAATAAAGCGATAACTGTGGAGAGCTGATATTAATACAAGTAGATAAAAGCGGCCTTTTTCAAACCTGGGCCTGACAGGCGCATTGCCGCATTCAGGTGGCTCAGAGGTGCACCTGGGGGTTAACATTTAATTCGTCACATTTACATTTATGACACATTTACAATAATATTATTATACGTACTTAAAAATCTCCTCCAGTAGACATCGTTAAAGATTTCAAAATAGTTAGCCACTCTGTTTGAGAAGGATATTACGACTCTGACATCAGGAGTTTTACCATTTAGTACGTCCCTATCTAAATCGAGGGCAACTAAATCGGAAATGTGTATATAATTGGGGTTCACAACAGACACGTTGGGATAATTTAAAATCTGTGGAAACAAAGTTAAAAACTTTATTATTATTTCTATAAATATCTATTCATATTTTTAATAAAAGAAGTTAGAATTCCTGCAGCATCATAAAATATTCGTGTTTGTACAAGTAGCAAAAACGAAAGCACAGTGCCACAAGTTAATCACTACGTCAACACAATAACAATGTCATCACGTAATCAAAAAATCACGTAATTACAATGTCAATTTTAATTTTCAATTATCAACCACGAACTTGTAAATACCAGGTATACCAAGCAAGTAGTCATACTTACAATTCCATCAGGGTATCCAAAATAAGTAGGTGTAGGCTGTACCGGTTGCACGTATCTTGTAGTCGGAGGCACGTTATAAGCGATCACTGCCAGCTGAAATATTTGGGTTATGGAACAAACGCCTATTCCTCTGAAATGCATCCAAAATACTCCGTATGCTTTGTTTGCATTCACAACCACGTCGTATCTTTCGCCGGCGTAGATGATGAGAGAGTTGATGACCCTGGGTCGTATGTTAGATCCATCGGTCGCGATTGCAGTCATGTTGTGGTCTTGGATCTGGGGGGGAAAGTGAGAAAGCGCTAGTAAAATATATTATCACACATAAAATTTCGTTATATAAAGGTGCTCCTAAACGGGCGACACTTTCACTGCAATATGTGGCTGTAATACAGTTGCCGGCAACATTTATAGCAATACCAGCTATACCAAGCAACACACGAGAATACCAATTTGCGGGCCCACCAACTGACGAGGAAGGAAAGTATCGTGAGCGCTAAACATTCTATACAAAAAATGATTAATTTGCAAAATAGTATTTTTTTAACACTTGCAATCGCGAAGTAAAAATTCAGTTGTCACTTACGCCGGCGACATTTTCGCGCGTAAATTCGGCGCAAGTCAATGACCTTGAGTAAAACGACTATAACTTGTAAACCACTATACGGATCATAAAAAGAATAACTGTAGAATGATCGCATTGAAATTTGACATATAAAACATTATAACCTTATCTCGTAAAACAATTATGATAATAATGAATAAATATTACACACATTTATTATAATAATAATAATAAATATTAGCTAACCAAAATTGATCAGCTCAAGTCTTAGCATTTGTAAGCGTCAAACCAAGAATGGTTAACTCAAGTAGGAGGGGTTAACGCGTTATGCCATCTAGCAGTAGGTGAAATATCCCAAATATTGTTTATTTGCTATTGGTTGGGATTTTTACCCGGTTTGCATAAACCCACTTTACTTGTGAATTTACGCGACCCCCTTTGTGCTGGGTAATTACCCCTTCGATTATCTTCAATGGTTTTCACCTTGGACTGTATTCAAATGGTAATCACTCACCAGCTAGGTTGGTTTTTCTCTCAGGGGTGGTTGTCTCGAACGATTGGTGGATTCCAACCTCACAAGGAAATTAGTTCGGCGAGAGGCTTCCGTGATAGAACCTCACTTTCCTCAGGTCACGCAGGATAAGCTTCCGTCGAAAATAAACACTTTTTATTCGCGAGACTTTCTTTTATTCGGTCACTTATCTTTACTTTTACATTGAGTTCCGAGTACTTATAATTTACTACTAAGTCCCGGTGCTTGGATCGCGGCGCGTTCACGCTGATCCTTTGCCAATTTACAACTGAAGCTTTCGCTCTTTTCTGTCGTCGATCGCCATTACATTTTTTTTAAGATAGCGACCGCCCTTACCTCTCATTGGTCTAGATCCTTCCAGAAATTTCTAAACACACCCCTATTACTGCGCCGCACACGTTTTGTCCAATAACGAGACAGGGCGCATAACAGATGCAACCCCGTTTGAGAGAGACATCGCGATCATGCTTCCTCGCTTGCACGCTAGAGCGAGAAGCGAATACACTAGTTGTCTCTGTCGTACATTTAAACATTTTATAGACATATTATTTGCTTAATTTAAAAGAAAAGAATCTACCCTAGTACAGGCATGAACCTAGTTGGGTAGTTTTTTAAGACATAATTTTCGTACTACTTCCTCTTAAATAAAGCATTATTATTATTATTATTATTATTGTTATTACAGATTCTCGTCGCCAACGCCACCTTTCCCGAGTACATATTGTCTTAAACATAGGTTAGTTTCAGGTCATTAGTAACAAGTTAATATTAATGTTAGATCGTTAATTTGGCTAATTAAGTTGTCTCTCCTAGCGCTTTACTTTACATTAAACGAAATACTATATGCTATGCTTAATTAATTAATCATGCAAGTTTCTTTACATTTTAAACTATATTATTTCTAGGGGGAATTGTGGGATTTGGAGTATGTATGATTTTTTTGTAACGTCCACGGTTTTTATTTCGTAGTCTTTTGCCAGTCGCCTCGCCAGGGAATTTATCGTTACCATGTGTTACTAAGGGGTCCTTTTCACGATTTATTTTGAATGGGAACGTTGTCGGTCCCTGGATTCTCGTGTTTCAGGGTCGACCGCTCGTTTATTTTATATTTTATAGCCCCTTTCTGTCCTTTCCTTTGAGTTATCAGCTATTTTTCAAGGAATCTCATATCCTCGGCGTCCGTGACTAATTATGTTTCCTACCCTTTGTAAGAGGGTCTCACTTTTAGGGAAGATTTATCGACCCTGGCGTCCGCTCTTTCGGATATTCTGAACCATTCCCCCCCCCCAATGGGCTCTGAGCCTCATTGGCTCCTGTCTCCATCTATTTGGTTTACCTAATTTACATCTTATTTACATAATCCAGTCTTATTTTTTACTCATTCACCTATGGGATTCTACTTATCTAACTGTCATATTCAATTTTCCTTATTGGTCTAGTGAGGTGACGGATCTTTCTTATTCAACCTATGAGAATTTCTCATTAATCTACTTAGAATATGTACCGCTTTCCGTTAACTTTCGTTTTTCATTTCTTACGAGACAAACGTCAACTTGCGTTTTCACTTTTAAATTCTAGCTAGACTATTTTTATTTTCTACTGTGACGAATAGACTTTCGCTTTTTCCACTTAGACATTAGTGACAGTTGTTTCTGCCTGATCAGCTGTTGTATGTATTTTTACAAGTTTACTGACAGGGCGCCTATACACTTTCCCGTCCACTAATAGGTCTACTATTCGCACTTGGCCTGTTTTGTCAGGGAAAACTTGAGTCACCCGACCTCTGGCCCACCTTCCTCGTTCTAGGGAAGGATCTAACAGGACTACTAAGTCTCCGATTTTTAACGGAGTTCCCTTTGTCGCCCACTTAGGTCTTTTAACCAACAATGGAAGTACTTCTTTAGACCAGCGGTACCAGAAAGCATCAGCAAGTATTTGCGATTGTTTCCAGTGATTTTTGTTAGATAACTCAGTTGTATTATTCTGACCTACCGCTGTACTATCATCTGCATGGCCTAATAGGAAATCTGCGGGTGTGAGGGGTCTCTCATCCCGAGTATCTAGAGATATATACGTGAGCGGCCTGTGGTTCATCATCGCTGAGACTTCGCATAATAATGTTCTCAGCACATCTTCATTTGGCGCTCGCTCCTTTAATATGGCATATAACGATTTTTTTTGCCGTTTTTATCTGACTCTCCCAAACTCCACCGAAATGGGGTCCTGAAGGAGGGGAGAAACTCCATTTTATCTCGTCGGCACTTAGACGATCCCTTATTTCATGGTTGTCGATAGCTGACAAAACTTTTCTTAATTCAGCGTCCGCACCGCGGAACCCAGTGGCATTGTCGCTCATAATTTCCCGCGGCTTCCCCCTGGCTGCTATAAAACGTCTTATAGCTAACAAGGCCGAGCTGGTTGACAAATCTCCAGCTAGTTCGATATGGGTCGCTCTCGTGTTAAAACAAGTGAAGAGTAATCCATATCGTTTTTCCACTTTCTTTCGATTAGTGACGAAGAACGGCCCAAAAGCATCCAAACCTACAGTGTGGAAACAGCGCCTTCGAGTGGTTATTCGCGCGGGTGGGAGTTGGCCCATTTGTGCGGTCATAGGCTTCGCGCGGCGGATAGTGCAATAGACACATTCTCGTGAGATCTTTTTCACCGTTTGTCGCGCCCCAATGACCCAAAACTGTTCTCTCAGCACTGATAAAATTAATTCAGCGCCGCCGTGAGCATTAATCTCGTGTAAATGTTTCACGAGCAACACCGTGAATCTATCCTTACCGTGTAATATATATGGCCTTTTTGTGTCGAAAGGTGTGTCGTTCGCATTTTCGATCCGGCCTCCTAACCGTATTAACCCTTCCGCGTCGATATACGCGTTCAATCCGAACAGACGGCTGTCTTTCGGCAATATTTTCTGATGACGTATCAGGTCTATCTCGTGTGCGAAAATTCGATGTTGTGATTCCTTGATCAGAAATTTTTTCCCGGTTGCGATATCGTCGCTTTCGAGTACTTTTGACGTGGTTTTTTTCTACACAGATCTATAAATTTTTTCACATATGCCATGGTTCGACTCGCCCGCATGTACCGGGAAAATCTATCTATGTCAATTACGCTTTCATTTTTTTCTGTCGTTGTTAGTACAAGTTTTGTCTTAAATTCTAACAATGCTCTCTCTTCCGGTTTCGGATCGGTTGGCTCCTGGAGCGGCCAGTGTTCTCTACTGCCACGCAAGAAAGCAGGTCCCGCGAACCATCTACCTTCCGGGCTTAAATCTATCTTGGTGGTATTCCGTGTGCCATCATCAGCGGGGTTGTCGCTCCCTGCTAACCAATGCCACTGTCTTGGAGACGTGAGCTCATCGATCACACCTAGTCTATTTGCTACAAACTGGAGGTGACATTCCTTTTGTGACAAAATCCACCACCACACATTTTTTGAGTCTGTCCACATAAAGACGTCATCGAAACTTAATGCGCTCTCTTGTTTTATTTTTGAGGCCAGTTCAGCACCTAACAGCGCCGCAGTCAGTTCTAACCTGGGGATTGTCAGTTTGCCTTTCAAAGGTGCCACTCGAGTTTTGCTAGCCATAAAGGATACCTTGTGCTCGCCGCTACAGCCTGTAATCCTAACATATGCAACGGCGCACATCGCCTTTTCGGACGAATCGCAGAATACGTGCAATTGCCTTTTCTCACCTGCTTGTTTGGTAGCGCCATTATAACGTGAGATTCGCACACCTTGCGCTAATCTCAGTTCTTGCAACCACCGGAGCCAATATTTAACTACATCGCTCGGGATCTCGTCGTCCCAGGCCACTCGGCTACTCCATACCTGCTGCATGATCAGTTTAGCCCTTATAGTTAGCGGTGAAAGCGCACCCATTGGGTCCCATAGCTGCATTATTAATTTTAGCGCTTCCCGCTTCGACGGAATCTTATTTCCCGTCGTCAGATCTTCGCTGAGGCGGTCCATGCTCACATTAAATGCTAACTGATCAGAGGCAGGTAGCCACGTCAAGCCTAATATACGTTGTGACGTCAACTCACCCTTTTCCAGAGATACTTGCGCGAGCGCGCGGTTTTCTTCTGGTATCCCGGTTAAAGCCTCGTTTTTATTTGAAGCCCAACCGGTCATAGTGAAATTCCCAGCTTTATGAATCAAATTAATTTCCCTGATGACTTGTTTTGCTTCCTCTAACGTGTCTACTCCCGCCAGCAAATCATCAACGTACGAATCGCGCTCTATTATTTTTACAGCCGCTGGGTACTGGTCCTTAAACCGAGCTGCGTTTTTATTTTTTACGTAGATCGCGGAGGCCGGGGAGCTACAACTACCGAATATTAGACAGTCCATTTTTAATATTTTTGGAGGACTTTCACGCTGGAAACCTCGCCAGAGAAACAGCTGACTGAAGCTATCTTCCTCTCTCACTTTTATCCGAAGATACATATCTCGTATGTCGGCCGTGAAAGCGATTGCATTTTCACGGAATCGTAATAAAATTCCTAATATGCTATTTAAATAGTCTGGTCCACCTAATAACATGCTATTCAGCGACCCGCCTGCGCCCGAGGACGCAGCGTCGTGAACGACACGAATTTTGTCTTTCTTCGCGGGGTGAATAACCCCCAGGTGCGGAAGAAATAACACTCGAGGGCGGTTTTTTAATTGTTTTTCCTCGACTTCCGAAGCATACCCCTCAGCTAGATATCTCTCTATCTGCTGGCAGTATTTTTCTCCATAAAGACGGTCGGAGTCCATTTTCCGTTCCACTGACCTCAGCCGAGTCATTGCCATGTCTCGGTTATCTGGTACGGAAAAGTTCACCTCTTTCCATAACAGACCTGTCTCCCATACTCCATTTTTAAAAGAAGTAGTATCTTCTAAGATTTTTTCAGCCCTAACATCGGCCTGAAGCTTTCGCTTTTTCTGTGGCCAATCGTACTCTAGCTTCAGATTTTCTTCAAGTAATTTATCTAAAGAAGGTTCATTTTCCTGATTTAAGCATAGCGCCGGGTACCTAATGTCTCGTTCGAGAGCGTTATTGCCGCCGATAGCCACCCACCCCAGGAGTGTTTTAGATACCGATAGGCCCCCGTCTACCATTTTTAATCCTCTAGAGACTATCAGTTCCCAACAATTAGCTCCCAGGAGCAGGTCAGGTTTTAAGGTCGTCGCCTGAGTCGAACGCACCATCCCTCCGATCGGCCTCTGCGCACTTATCACGCTTTTGACCTCCGGTAGATTTAACGAGGCTACGCTGTAAGCTCGTACTACGTATTCCTTCTTACCTAAATCTCCCCTTACTTTGAAGGACACCGCTTCGGCACTGCTATTACTCTCTCTCATATTCCCGATTCCAGAGAGCTGTAATCCCTGCGTCGGGCCTCGAATGCCTAGTTCTATTGCCACGCTCTGATCAATGAGTGAAACAGTCGCGCCTGCGTCTAACAACGCATATAATGTTTTTCTACCCCGGGTTCCAACTACGGTTATCGGTAATACTTGCAGAATGACCTGATTTCCAGATACTGCGTTCGCCACTACCTCGGAGCTCGCGCGCGGCGCCGCCGCGATGTCCGCCTCGTTCGCAGGCGGCGGGGCGGTCAGCAGATAATGATATTTGCCCTTTGGAAACCGTTTATATGCCGAACACGATTTTCGGCCGTGGTTGTGCCCTAAACATTTAAAACACCTACGCATTTTTTTTATCTCATCCCAGCGGCTTGCTAAAGTTAGATTTTTAAATTCTTCACATTTATTTAAATAATGGGATTTCTCACACCGAGGGCACTTAGGGTCTTCTTTGCCCTGGGTATGTAAAATATATTTTTTAGAGCCCGTTTCTTTCTGTCTCTTGTCTCGCGGGTTATCATAACTTTTCCTAGGGAGCTCTGCGGTACACAGACCGGCGTCTTGTGCGCTGATCGCTAATTTCTCTAACCATAATGCGAAATAAACTAATACCGGATCGTTTAAACCAACCCTTCCCCTGTCAGCTAGCCACAGAGTTAATAAGTTCTTTGGCAATTTTGCCACAAGTGAAGCCAATAAGTCTGGATTATAAAGATGTTCTAATTTATTTACCGATTTTACGGTCGCGACCAGATTTTTTATCTGGCACGCAAATCGCATTAAACCGTCTGCATCTAGACTATCAGATAACCCTTTTTCTTTCCTCAAATCCGCTATCGTTCTCTGAATAATTAAATTCGTATTACCGAATAGCGCCTCTAACGTGGTCATGATATTTGTCACGTTGTCAGGACTTAAAAGCAAACCCGTCACTGCCTCGCGTGCTCTACCTTTTAATGCTGTCTGCAAACGCAATAAGTTTTGTGCATCATTTAAATGCATTACGTCTGTCGACTGTTTGAAAATAGCTTTGAAGGCTACGAATTCTAAAGGATTCCCGTGAAATGAAGGTAACTCTTTTGCAAAATGCGGTTTTGTGGACGCTACAGAAAAAATCCTACATACCTCTTTTATCATTTTTTCGCTCGAGCTGCTAATTCCATCGCTGCTCGTACCCAGGTCCGTATCAGCGGCGGCCTTTACCGCCGCCGCCGACACCGCCTTGGTCTCTGCCCTAGCGTTGTCCGCAGCTGCCGCGCCGCTCGCATTCGCCGCGCCGCCCGCATTCGCCGCGCCGTCCGCCACCGTCGCGCCGGACGCCGCCGCGTTGCCCGGTTCCGATCGCCCGCCGTCTTCACGCCGCCGTGCCGCTTCTCCATTTTCTTCTGCGAATGTTCCCCCCCAGGGTTCTGGGGACGTCTCAGCAGCTGGAGTTTGATACTCGGCCCATCTCGACACTCTGCTGGCTGCCGTGTTGTCCCCCGCGACGTCGCGATCATTTTCCTGACTGCTCGTTTCTGTCCCGAAGGTTTCGGAGACAATTTCCAGCATCCTCATAGCATGCCGCGAGTCTTCTTCCGCTGCATCCAGTTCTTCCTGCATCGCTGCTCGTTGAAGGTCCATGTCAGCCTCTTCTTCGATTTCTTCAGCCGCTCTGCGCGCCGTGCGCCGCGCAGCCACTTTTTTCAGTTCCGCATCCAATTTATTTTTATCAGCTTTTTTCTTGGCTTTTTGGAGGTTCACTCTTCGAAGTTCTTCAGATGCTGCTCGCAGTTCCTGAACGTGCTCGCTTCTTCTGCTGCTCTCTGACCAGGCGCGCGATGAAGGTCTTGGATTTTCGGATTGCGTGCTTTTCGAATCCATATTTTTATTTTTCTTTTCTCGTTCTTGATCCAAAGTCACTTTTCTTTCCGATTTTCTTTATTCGGCTTGACGGAGGACCACGATGGTTGGGATTTTTACCCGGTTTGCATAAACCCACTTTACTTGTGAATTTACGCGACCCCCTTTGTGCTGGGTAATTACCCCTTCGATTATCTTCAATGGTTTTCACCTTGGACTGTATTCAAATGGTAATCACTCACCAGCTAGGTTGGTTTTTCTCTCAGGGGTGGTTGTCTCGAACGATTGGTGGATTCCAACCTCACAAGGAAATTAGTTCGGCGAGAGGCTTCCGTGATAGAACCTCACTTTCCTCAGGTCACGCAGGATAAGCTTCCGTCGAAAATAAACACTTTTTATTCGCGAGACTTTCTTTTATTCGGTCACTTATCTTTACTTTTACATTGAGTTCCGAGTACTTATAATTTACTACTAAGTCCCGGTGCTTGGATCGCGGCGCGTTCACGCTGATCCTTTGCCAATTTACAACTGAAGCTTTCGCTCTTTTCTGTCGTCGATCGCCATTACATTTTTTTTAAGATAGCGACCGCCCTTACCTCTCATTGGTCTAGATCCTTCCAGAAATTTCTAAACACACCCCTATTACTGCGCCGCACACGTTTTGTCCAATAACGAGACAGGGCGCATAACAGATGCAACCCCGTTTGAGAGAGACATCGCGATCATGCTTCCTCGCTTGCACGCTAGAGCGAGAAGCGAATACACTAGTTGTCTCTGTCGTACATTTAAACATTTTATAGACATATTATTTGCTTAATTTAAAAGAAAAGAATCTACCCTAGTACAGGCATGAACCTAGTTGGGTAGTTTTTTAAGACATAATTTTCGTACTACTTCCTCTTAAATAAAGCATTATTATTATTATTATTATTATTGTTATTACAGATTCTCGTCGCCAACGCCACCTTTCCCGAGTACATATTGTCTTAAACATAGGTTAGTTTCAGGTCATTAGTAACAAGTTAATATTAATGTTAGATCGTTAATTTGGCTAATTAAGTTGTCTCTCCTAGCGCTTTACTTTACATTAAACGAAATACTATATGCTATGCTTAATTAATTAATCATGCAAGTTTCTTTACATTTTAAACTATATTATTTCTAGGGGGAATTGTGGGATTTGGAGTATGTATGATTTTTTTGTAACGTCCACGGTTTTTATTTCGTAGTCTTTTGCCAGTCGCCTCGCCAGGGAATTTATCGTTACCATGTGTTACTAAGGGGTCCTTTTCACGATTTATTTTGAATGGGAACGTTGTCGGTCCCTGGATTCTCGTGTTTCAGGGTCGACCGCTCGTTTATTTTATATTTTATAGCCCCTTTCTGTCCTTTCCTTTGAGTTATCAGCTATTTTTCAAGGAATCTCATATCCTCGGCGTCCGTGACTAATTATGTTTCCTACCCTTTGTAAGAGGGTCTCACTTTTAGGGAAGATTTATCGACCCTGGCGTCCGCTCTTTCGGATATTCTGAACCATTTATATTTTACCTATTTTTAGATGGCGTAGTGCGCTCAAGTTTCAGTCAAGTTTTTCAAAGCTTTTTTTTTGTTTTTTCCCAAACATTTTTATTAAAAGTCTTTTATACTGATTCACCCACTTAAAGAATGTCACAAATAAAAAACTCACCTGTATACGGTATCTGAGCGACGCAATATCATAATTGAAGGATACGCTCATAATAAACGATCAAAGTATATTTAATTTTTGGGATGAGTTTTTTTTGGGGTATGATTTTTAAAAAAAATGCACTATTTTAATTAGAAACTCAACTATATTTGGTTTAAAAACACATATATGTTGTTCTCAATTGATCCAACCCTTCCTTAAGGCGCTGATATACGACTTTAATGATTTTAAACTGATAATTACGTCTAAACGAGTACTGCTTACGATTCGAAAAAAATATATGTTAAACAAGAATATATACCCAATATTCTAATCTGTGAATATTTTAGATTTTGTTTATATTACATAGTGTAATTAATTTGGGAAATGAGGTCTAACCGAACACAAGAACGATAATTACGCAACTACTATCTAGTGTATTATTATGTAACCTGCACCATTTTAAAGATAATTTAATTATCTATCTTGTTATCTGTGATTTTTTTCGAAAAGTCAAAGAATAATATCCGATTTTGCTTATTCGAACAAAATTGGTACGCGAGTTATAAAGCGGGCCTCGCCGGCGACGACACTCAGTACAACTGCGACCACTGTCACGGGTGGATGCTGACGCTGCGCTCCGAACGAAAAAATTACGTTAATTAAAAACAAAATGGCCAGAAACTCAAAAATTTTAAAACCTTATCGCAGTATATTAGAGAAAAATAGATTATTAAGGTAAGTAACGTGTATTAGTGTATTATTACGTGTATATTATTACCATTTGTCTACTCTGATGCTCTTTGCCTGACGTCAAATTGGGGTGACCACACGAATAGGATTCGTGCAACAATTTAACTAATCAACACATAAAATAAATTACTTCTTTTATTTTATAAACTGACGTTATTACTGTTTTCATTTTAGGCGAATACGAAACAACACTAATTCTGAAGATGTAAATTCACAGACGAGGTGAGTAAACAGTGTAGGTAAACAAAACTACATCAAAAGGTAATGCTCACAGGTAAATGCATACCTAATTTAATATTTTGATTTTAGTGTAATTCGAACAATAATTATGTTTTATCAGAACTTTAAAGTTTTATCAGAACTGTCGGAATCAGAATATTATTTTGAAATCAAATATCAAACTTAAATATTGAATTTGAAAATCGATTTAGGGCCGATTTATATATGAAACCTGAAGTACAAATATAAGTTGAACCATCGGTTTAGTAAATTCATTCATAAAGCGACAAAATTTAATTCGGGTTTTCGTAGTATGACGTAAATTATACTTTGGTTGGAAGGGGTTGTTTTTGTTGCAAAAAGATAATTGTGGTTTTTAGCCAAAAATTTTGTAGTAATAATAATAAACCTACTTATAACATAGTTACGCGCAGCCCTGACTCACTGACTGATTTTGTAACGCTGTAGGTAAAGACAGTATTTTTTTAAATTTGTCAGTTTTTAAACTTGAAATGCTACTTCGAATTTCGAATTTGAGATTGTACTTCGAATTTCAAACTTGAAATTGTGCTTTGAATTTCGAACTTAACATTCTACTACGAATTTCAAACTTGAAATTCTACTTCGAATTTCGAACTTGACATTTTACTTCGAATTTCGAACTTGACATTCTACTACGAATTTCGAACTTGAAATTCTACTTCGAATTTCGAACTTGACATTTTACTTCGAATTTCGAACTTGACATTCTACTTCGAATTACGAATTTAACATTCAAGTTCGAATTTCGCACTTGACATTTTGACATTTGAAATTCGGAATTTCGGTTAAATTTCGATAATTTCGGACAATGAAAATATTGCAAAAAAACAGTTGTCAAAACAAGAGAATGTGAAAATAGACCCGAGTGGACTTTTTCTTGATGGGGAAGTACCATTTCTTGGTGCGTCACCAGACGGTATCATTGATTAAAATACAATTGTTGAAATAAAATGTCCAATCACAGCTTACAAACTAGGATTAGAAAAAGCTATTCATGAAAAAAAGATATCATTCTACAAAAAAATACAGAACGGTAATTATATAATAAACAAAGAACATAGTTGGTGGTATCAAATACAGAGGAAATTGCATGTAACAAGAAGATCTAACTGTATGCTTGGTATTTGGTCTGGGGATAAGTTTCCTGTAAAAATATAATTAATTTACAAGGATTGCACCTTTTGGGAAACTAAAATGAAAAATAAGTTGATTAAGTTCTACACAGATTGCATGCTTCCTGAACTGGTAGATCCTAGACATACGAGGAATATGATAATTAGAGAACCATCTTATATAGTTAGTGCTATAGAGGGGCGCAAAAGGAAAAAGGAAGAGGAAAAAGAAAAGAAAAAAACACAGACAAAAAACGAAGAATGACGATTTTGAATGAAGTCAATAAAGACGAAGACACACTTCATGATCAAAGTCCTAGTATAGCTGCTGAAAAAGTACTGATTTTTGATGAGTTTTAAATTCAGTTACCAATCGAAAAACCCACACGAACACCGCACACACACATACACACACACACACACACACACACACACACACCCTCACCAACACATGCACAAACACACACACGCACACACACCACACACGTGTGTCGAAGCTCATCATTTGCTTCAATAGCTGACAAATACACCCAGTGCACCACTGCTTATTACGGTTCAATCGTGGCAGTAGTTTTCGATGGATACCCAACAGATCCTACACAAAAAGGCACGAAGAGCTCTGAAATCTCCGGAAATAATATTTGATAAAAATACTAAGGCTCAGGTTTCACAAGAGAATTTCTTATTAAACGACAAAGTAAAATTCGTTTCACCGACCTGCTGAAAACGAGAATGGAAAAGCTTAACATATTCGGGTACTGCATGCTAAGGAAGATGCTGACAGGCTCATAATCACTACAGCTGTCACTTTTGTCTCTTCCTATGATATAGTGTTAGACGCTGGCGAGGACATGGACTTGTTTATAATCCTCACTGGGATCTCACGCCATCGTGACGTTTTATTTTAAGAAACGTGTAATACACAATGCTGCAGATGTGATCTATTCCAGAATAACCTCTTCAACGTAACATCAAAACCGGACATTTTTCTTTTCATCCACACCTTCAGTGGGTGTGACTCGGCATCTTGCTTCTTCGGACAAGGGAAGATAAAAATGTTTTTCATACTCCAAAAACACTCGGACCTCGGAAAGAAAGCTGCTATTTCTCTTGACACCACCTCTACACCTGATGAGATAGCAGCAGCAGGGGACCAGATTTGGTAGTTTCTCTGTACAGTGGCAACCCCGAATACGACATCCAGAGCCTTGATGAGCTGCGGTATCATCTATTCGAGAGGGCTGCAGCCAAAACGAGCTTCAATCTCGCCAGGTTGAGTACAAGAGAGGCTACCCGTCAATTCTACCGCACCTACCAGCTATCAGGTACCAAATTAAATCGTTCTTATACAGCTCGTATACAGCTCTACTCTATATTTCTAAACATATAAATTGTCTTTCGTCATTTTCTCTTCAACTGTCAATTCTGTTCCAGGTGCATAAATGGCTGGGAGCCGGACAGGACCCTCTCGACTGGGGATGAATATCCACCTCACAAGGCCTCAGTCCCAAAATGATGACCAGAGACGCAGTGCCACAACACCTTTTGCCGATTCAGCAACTATACCAGGACTTTGATTACGAAGCGTGTCTTCGTCTTTATTGACTTCATTCAAAATCGTCATTTTTCGTTTCTTGTTTTTTTTTCCTCATCCCTTTTCTATTTGCGCCCCTGTATAGCACTAACTATATAAGAGGGATCTCTAATGATCATATTCCTCGTATGCCTAGGATCGACTAGTTCATTATCCTATGTTTTTTATTACCTTTATGCTATGTTTTTTTGCTAATTGCGGGCGTTTTTGTTTACGTAATTACGTAATTCTTGTTTACCAAATTTTCTAACAATAATAAAATGATTACAATACAAATCCGATTATTATTTCACAATACGTACTTTTATTTATTTAATACCTTTGAATCTTGAAGGTACACTATTTTCGTACGTATGGTCACTCTACAAGCCGCTCTCGGCGCGCGCGGCATTTCCAGTTCTCTTATCACGCGTTGGCTCCGCCCAATCGCCCAAAGCCGTTGACAATAGTCGTCGCCTTAAAGGTCCTTTTTTAAGTTAGTACATTTTTAAGTTGGAAATACAAAAAAAAATACTTTGATCGTGCTATCAGCTAAACAGTTATTCATTAAGCAAGCGCTTCTAGCATTCTACAAATCTAGAGATGACCACGCCCGAACTCAAAACAATCTGAACACAAGAATGTCCGCGAGTATCAATTATATAATTCCGTCAGTCAGGACAACATTTGCCCAGAGACATATATTCTACATAGCCCCAAAATTATATAATTCCCTTAGTGAAGACATGAAAAATTATCCTAACATAAAAATATTTAAAGCAAACCTTAATAGATGGCTACTTAACAAGGGATATGTAAAATCTGATCAACTTCTTTGCAACGCACGACAATTTATTTAGTATCACTTATCTATTTTTCTTAATTAAATTTTATTAAATTACAACTATAAATGTATATATTTATTACATAGCTATATTTTTTATAAAATTGGTATATTTATGTGTATATACAGGTGGTGGGTCCAAATAATTTATTTTAAAAAAAACACTTCATTTCTTAAAATTGCATAAAAATATGCACATCTAGAGACGGGCCAATTTATCGCCTAGTTAGATGTGCTATATAGGCAGTAAAGGTCATGTAAGATGTGTTAAACCTCCCTATATTAATTATTAAATAATTTATATAATTATTATAAGATTACATGACCTATGAATGAACTGTATACCTAATCCTATGTACCTAAATAAATAAATAAAATAAATTATTTCCATATTTAGTACCAATTCCGAGGAATATCAACTCTCCTAGATAGCTCTTTCAACTTACCTTGATACTAGGAGACTTGAAACAAAACGACTTGCATTGCTTAAGTACATTTTTTTACAGAATTTATAATGCTTGAAGCCATTTCTAGTACAAAAACGATTAGTAGATCTAAAATGCTAAAATAGATTATTCGTTTTATGCGAGTCGGCCTTTTTGATTGCGAGATATGAGGTGATATGTAAAAATTATTCAAACCCTTCAAGGTCTCCCCTAATTGTCTTAAGTAACGTATGTTCTATTTTGAGAGAAATAAAGAAATGTTGTATTTTGGATCGGTCAAAATTTACATCAAATCTGGCTTCTGTGCATAGTGAAAGCCGTTTATGGACGGGCTTATATCTTAGGGGCAAATATTCATGCTTTAAACAAAAAAGTATCCCACTTACTTGTATCTGTACTGGACAAATGTGACTTGCTGAATTGATAATCCTTATTCTGTACCGTAATCCGGTCTGGAAGCGAAGTAGCTCATATGGAACTGGAGTTCGTTCACCGGTTGGCTGTAAGATTAGGACAAATAAATACTGGGAAATTATGAAAATATGTACTATATGATGCGATATGCTTCGCTGAGGAATAATGCTGTCGTCGAACCATTTATTTTCCTAAGGTCATTGTCTGCTAATGACATGAGCTACCTCTGTGAATGACTGCCTAATTATTTATCTATACTAATATTATAAAAAAGTAATGTTTATGAGTTTGTAAGTTTGTATCTTAAAAAATCTTTTACTAATGGAAAGCTCTATTATTTTAAACGACAGCATATATCTAACTTTTATATTTTCAAATATTGTGCCCATTTAAATTACTTAAAAAAGTAAAGTTTCATTGTCTGATTATTTTATATGGTCTTATATCTGTATTTTTAGTTTAAAATGCATAACGTATATTTAATTTGATTATTTAACATTTTACTGACAATTTGAATAATTTTACTACGTATCTTTTCAAACTACTAACTACTTCAAATATTAGGCTTGTATTTGATTATTTATATTTAAAATTTGACAATCTAGTAGCTAATTCTTGACTACCTATGTATGTTCAGTAAAGAGTAGTAACGAAACTTACTACATAACGGTCTTTAGCCGTCAATTGGACACGACGAAAATGTAAATGTAAGCTACAATAAGTTCTTTTATGTCTCAAAAAAGTAAGAAAAATAAGTAGGCAGGGTTTGTTGAAGAAATTTGCAATAAAATAAAAATCAATTCCCTATCAAAATTAATTAATCCATTTTCACGGGCGTTAAATAGAAATAAAATTAGTCATATGTTGTTAGGTTTTTAGGTGGTATAGTTATAAAGATACCATGAAATTAGTAACGCATGGCTAGGAACATAACCCGTACGTCTACTACATAGGTGGTGGACTCCTAAGCAGCGGGGGTGGATGTTGATCTGTTGACATGCCACTCATGAAACGACTTATGGGCTTAGGATGGGCATAGAAAGTCCAGGTCCGCGATAAATTCATATTGAATTACCGCTGTAATGCAACAGGTAGAGGCCGCGCAAGCGACTTCGGCCTCGTAACCAGTCGGGAGGAATGAGGTATCCTGAAGGTCAATTCCAGACGGAGATATTCTGATAAAACTGGTAGCCAGGGGCGAGCTGGCCCACTGGTTTACCTTACAATTGCCTCGTAGTAACGCGTTGGACTCTGCTGGTTCGTGGCTTTGCTGGACGATAAATTTGTATCTTTAAACCTTCCTGGTATGACGGGTTCGCATATCGTAGTCGACATCTCCAAATGCTTAAATTTACATATTATGTACAACAGATAATAAATTAATATTCATAACTCACCGGAGTGAATTTCCCTTTTCCATTCACGAGTAAGTTTTCTGGAGTGATTCCTGGTGGTCTTGTTGGTAGACCGGGGTCGAACATTGTAGCCATGTTGTGTTGAAGATCAGCTATCAGTAAGACGTTATCGTCGACATCATACAACATTCTATGAGGGTCTTTCTTTTTAGGCTCTCGGATTACCATGCCGCCGTGATGTCCTTCAGCCTTATTATGCCCTATATAAAATAAAATAAACACATCTTCACACTTGAAATGTATAAGGTTATTGATGATACGTAGAAGTACGATGATACAGCAGAAAGCAACCAACTGCAATGATCCATACTTACGATGGACACACTCTTGTACCTCAAAGATCAATATCAGCAACGCTCTAAAATCAATCAATGAAATGGCTTCAAAAATATGCTCATTTTGCAAACTTTGGATTATAACTTTACCGATGCTGGGCGATGATTGTTAATCCACTTTGAAGATGTAAAGGATCCCCTTTTCCGCGACTGTGTGAACCGTTGTAGAGGATTAATGGCCACCGTTCGCGGTACTAGGCAATGGCGGTCACCGGAGGCAGAGAGTAAAGCGCAGTGTGTTGTTTATATGTGTGTAGATCAGGTCGTTCTATCTCCCATAGAGTGACAGTGAAGACTTAGCGAACAAGGTCAGTCCACTGTATAGCTATACCGACGACCCCGTGAGAGTCCAACGCCTTGCCAAGAGGCACTGGGATGTAAATACTCTACATAGTCGTGGTTGTAGATGACAAGGTCCGTGAACAGTTCAGACTTTTATCTTTGAGTCCTTTATACCTCGATGATTTTTGAGAGAGCATATATGATAATATTTGATCGCGTTTATTAGTTACATTTGACAGAGAAAGAGCGACTTACCCATTTGAGTGTGTTACAGATGTTGATTTTATTAGGTAAAAATGCGCTATTTAATATTAGAAAATTTCAACGCCAATAAATATTTCAACGTCAATACGAAGAATAATTTGTGTGAATGTTACTGCAAGTTATAAAAGACGCGAAAGACGCAATTTGATCGATTATTAGAATTATATTAGTCATCAATATACGCAAATTAAATTACATTTTTATAAATAGAATTGATATGACGTCATGCTGTTTGTACATTTTTTTGGATTCGTGGTATACGTTACAGGGAAATGAACCTAGTGAGCCAACCTGGCGATCTTACTTTTAAATTTTACCTGAATTCTCAGTCCTCCAATCTGGACACGGCTTCGAAGTCGCATACGCGGTCTCTGCCTGATTAGTGTATATTTCTTTTCCTTTTTATTTTTTTATTTTTTTTCAAATCGCCGAATATATGTGAACTAAAAACTAGAGAACTCGCTGCCCTGGAACAAGTCCTGGCACTTAGTTGGGTAGCAGCAGTACATACCTGCTAATGCTCATATCGGCCGTGTTTTTATTGTAAATGAATTGTTAAATTAATAAATTCATTTCGATTTTTTTGCGGACCGTGGTGAATTTTGACCGTTAATAGCCTACAGGATCTGGAAGCCAACGGGTCTTAGCTGACACAAAGTTAGCAACAATCTCCGCTGCTTAGGAAAGGTACGTTTCCAATCCCGCCCCCTTCCCCCCCCCCCCCCCCCGAGCTTTCGCCCGAGGGCATAGTCGATTGGCAAATGCCGCTCGATGCGCAAGCCGCCCAGTTGACAGGGGAAACAGAGTCTTTCCATGATGATCGCTCTTTGAGGAGGCTACCAGATGGGAGTTCAACCGTGGGTTGAGCCGACCCAATGTCACAAACATGTTATATAGCCCAAGCTGCGCAGAACCGTTTGTAAGCGTGTAAGCGTCTAACCAAGAATGGTTAGCTCAAATAGGAAGGGTTAACTGAGTTCGCATCTCAGATTTGGAATCCGCAATATGGCGTGTATAAAAATAGGGTGGAGGGCTTCCAAAGATGTTTTATTAGATACCTGGACTATCGTGAGCACTTGGGACTTGGAACTTAGGAGAGCAGGTTGAACTATTTCAGTATGTGTTCACTGGAAGATCGCCGAACAGCAGCTGATCTGACATTATTGCATAAAATAATACATAACAAAATTGATAGCCCTTATTTGGTATAGAAACTGTCATTGTTGGTTCTACCACGAAGGGCTCGCTCTCCTCGTACGTTCGAAATGCCTCGTGTGAACACTAGTTACGCCCAAACCGCTGTTATGCACCGCTTGATGACCACATATAACAGTCGATTAGAATATATCGACATTTTTTACTTGGATCTACCTAAATTCAGCGAGGCTATCCTTAGCTCAATAGGCGTCTAGCAAGTGATTATATAGTGAGTATACAAAATGTTTCAAAACACTCAGAGCGAAAATGAGAATAGCAAAGAGTATAATTTGAATACCTATATCCTATCCTACATAAATCCCATCCCTCTCCTTTCCTATCGTTGCAATAGGTCGATTGTAATTTAATTTAATTTAATTTAATGCAATGCAACTTTTGATTTGCCGTATAAGAAAATAATGTAGGAAACAATTAATCGGCCAGCGAAACACTGTATTAGAATAATTAGTAATAATTAATGAAGCGCTGTATGTTTCCCGAAAATAAAATAAATAAATAAATAAACTGCCATTCCTTACAAAATCTGTACTATGCTGTGCTGCGTCACCTGCATACGCTAGCACCTGCATACGCTTAGCATTAGTTGCCCTAGTGGGCAAGCGAGCGACGCGATGTCGCGACATGTATAAAAAGTCAAGTCGTGCCAGACTGATCTTAAAAACAAGCTTTTATTAAAATATTCTGGCCCGAGCCAACCCTGGGTGCAGCAGCCATGTCATAGTAGAACTTAGAAAGGGATTTCATCGACGTATCACAATTGAATGGTATACAGAATTTTGTGTTTCTGCTGTTGACCGCTGAAGAGTACCGTCGTTGTAAGCCAACCCTGGACTATCATAATTGAATGCGCATACAACATTTCGTTTCTGTGCTGTTGATCGTTGAGGAGTTTCCTCGCCGGGAGCTAACCCTACGTGCAGCAGCCATATCATGGTGAAATTTAGAACGGGCTATCATAATTGAATGCGTATACGAAATTGTGAGTCTCTACTGTTGACCGTGGAAGAGTACCCTCTTTGGGAGCCGATCCTAGGTGTAGAATCAGGTCCAGCTTACCATAAAATGCATTGTCATCGGAACTGAACGAGTATGTAAAATTACAACTTCATACGATAAGAGGAAGTGGTTCTAACTTAGCTTGCAGGATTTGACCTAAACAAACTAACATACTTACAAATATTACAAGGTAAATACAAGCTTTAAAAATACCTTAATGGCGGTGGGGCCTTAATAAAATAGTAAGTAGTTATCATGTAACGCACCAGAGTGAGAATGCCAAAAATATGTCCCAGGAATATCTCCAAGAAAGGCATAAAGGAATCTCGTACTGTCCATTATGGGACACTGAGTTACAAATGGTACTCCATCCATATACTGAGTATTTCGCTGCAAAATTCCATGCCAATGAATAGTAACTTCCGTAGCTATTATAGCATTCCTGATATCCACTACTATGAGGTCATTTTGGCATACCTATGAAAAAGAGACAGATACAAACGATTTATTATTTATTTATTAAGGTATTACTATAAAATATTGATTTTGCCTTATGCCTATTTATTCTGTCACTCAACTGGTACTTGGTCGTAGAGTGGACAGGACTGTAATATTACAATAAATTATTTAAAAGTTTTAGTAAAATGCTCATAAAACCAAACTTCTTGAAAATGTGCTCCTTCAAAAAAAATTATTGTAATTCCTCTATAATAATAGCATTACGTTAAACAGAGTGTATCCAATACAATAGGCTTAAAACTGAAATAAAGATAAAAACGCAGTAAATAAGAAAGAAAAGATAGATAAATATAAAAAGAGTCATTAATATTTATTATATTGTAAGTAATATAAAATAAAATATAATAATACCTTAATATACAACAATATACATCAAAAAATTAACACAATATACACCGCTGGGAATTAGTCTTTGAACTGTCTGTTCTTCTTTGAATTAACATTGATAACTAATAATTAAAACAAGTTATACAAAAAATTGCTATAGTCAACTATATTATTTTTTTTTATTAAAACCTAATATCTGGTGTCTTAGCGCGCACCGTTCCTTATATGCGTGTCGGCGCACTTGTAATTAGTTTTAATACATTCTTCCGGCATCTTCGTCCATTTTTATTTTAGCACTGTCCACGGATCTTTTTAAAAAAAAAACAGAAAGACGCCTAACAAGGCGTCTTTCTGTTTTTTTATTGTTTAAATATTCCCAGAAGGGTTCAATTAAATTAGAATCGGGAATATAGGCAGGTCAATCGAACAAATAATGACCCTGGCACGTTTTTTTCTGCTCCATTGTTTTATAAGTATTTTTTGCTATGTGCTTAGGGTTGCTGTCTTTCTGTAGGATAAAGTTATTTCAGGTCAAACGGACTTAAGATGCAATAGCGTACTGTTTTAGCATTTTAGTATAACTATCTTCATTCAGTCTCTCATTAATTTTGACCAAGTGCCCTACCCCATTCGCCGAGACCCCCATACCATTACAGAACCTCCTCCGTACTCAATTGTGGCAGCCAAACACTGGTCTAAATATTGTTCTCCGTGGCGTCTGCAAATAAATTGGCGACGATTAGTTCCGAAAATTTCAAATTTGGTCGTATCTGTCCAAAGGACTATTTCCACTGCTTGGCCTGGTTCAAGCTTTATCTGCTTGGGCTAAATTTAATCATCTTTGATGATTATTCTTTCAAAGTAATGGTTTACGCTTAGCCACACACCCTCGAATATTATTTTTCGGAAGGAAATTTCATCCGTCGATGGGGTCGCCGAAACGGCGAAATATCCAGGGCCAGATCCAGGATTGACATTTTTCTTAACCTCAAAGATGATATCACTAAATAGCGTCTCCGATGATTCGTCAATCTTATAAGTCTTCTACTCCTCAGACGGTCTTCCATTTGATCGATTTCTCTAAATTTTTTATTCACGTAATCGATTCTATCACTGATTTTCCAGTCAGTTTTTTACTTTTTCGCACTGAATGTCCTTCTTTGTGTTGAATAATATTTTGTGTCTATTCATTACACTCAATTTACTCATTTTAATAAAATACCATATAATAAAGGACATGTCAACATCACTATATACACTTTTATATGACAGGGTTGAACGAGGGTATTTGGAATTGTATTTTTTTTTTAATATTCACGGAGAGAATCAAAAACTATTTCGTAACAACCGTTTTGCTACGTGTTCAAGATGCAACTACTCAAAAATAACAAGGGTAATAAAAACAAAGCTCTTTTTCAGGTAAGACGATAACGGTATTTTGAGACAATTGAACCATTGCCCACTCTTCTAATTGTTTTTCATGGAGGTTGTAGGAATATCAAATAAAGTTTCCAATGAATGAACAATCGTGACAATAAAAATTTAGCAACATGAACAAAGTCATGGTTGCAACATACACTTTCAAAAATACGACTCCGTGTTTATTTTAAGGGTAATTCACATAAGTGTTTACTAACAATGGTAACCATCAAAATTTGAGTATTTTGAGGGCTATTGTAAATAAGTTTTCGAAGACTTATTCATAGAAGTCTATATTAACAAAATATTTTTTTTGGTGTAATTATATGATAAAATTGTATTGGATGGATTAGTAACAGTACTTATTACTTCGTGATATGAGAGGCAGCATATATGCTGCCTTCCATATCACGAAGTTGGTTTTGGTTACAAAGTAACAATACCTCAAGTATTAATAATTAATAACAATTATTGTATAGTCGGACGGGGTAAAAGTGCGTATTTTCTTTCTGATTTTTATAGTGGAAAACTAAATGGTTTACTAAAATGAAACCATACTCACTATATTAAGTGTATCTTAGATTCGGTAGCGAAAGGTTTCGTGCAGCTTGGGCAATAAGATCAATTTTGTTCTCGGATCGGCTCAACTGATTCAGCTCCTATTCAGAAGCCTCCTCGTGTAGGGAGTAGATTGTAGAATTTAATGCTAAGATATATATATATATATATATATATATATATATATATATATATATATATATATATATATATATATATATATATATATATATATATATATATATATATATATATATATATATATATATATATATATATATATATATATATATATATATATATATATATATATATATATATATATATATATATATATATATATATATATATATATATATATATATATATATATATATATATATATATATATATATATATATATATATATATATATATATATAGGTCTTCTATACTTTTGCCAGTCTTGTTCGGGGTACGCATAAAAGGGAGTTACCGCGTGTATGGTGAGTGAATGTCCGCTTCAGTTGTAGTTTCTGTTAGGTGCTGGCTGGCATACATTAAGCACTGGTATATGTACGCCGAATACATGGTAATTATCCTTGCCTTACTGAAGTAATCTCTGCATGAGGCCCTGGGCGTTACCCGATACAAGCTGCGCAGAGCTCTCTTTTGCAAAAAGAAGATTCTTTTACTCTTCATGGCATTTCCCCGAAATAGTAGTCCATAAGTCATTAATCATCAGGGACTGCTTGGAGCAGGAACATCGGGCTTCCTGGAAACAGAGTCAGGGATGTCGCCAGGCAAAAGCCATGATGGAGCAACCACTACAGAAGAAAACCAAGGCCCTACTTGACATGAGCAAGAAGAACCTTAGAACCACTATCGGTCTCCTCACCGGACACACGACCCTTAGAGCTCACCTATTCAACCTTGGTTTGACTGAGAGCAAGGATTGCCGAATATGTGGCGAGGAACCTGAAGACAGCAACACATTGTTGGTCGCTGTCCAGGGCTCGCCGCCAAAAGACACAGTTTACTGGGACGAGCCTTTCTCGAACCCAGCGATCTGCCCAACTTGAAGGGCAGTGACCTACTTGGACTGGTAAGAAGTACCGGGCTACTAGCTGACCACTGACCTAATCACACAGTGGGTAGTTACAAAAGACCTTACAGATCTAGGTGACATCAAGGGCTGGAAACAAGCCCCCCACTCCATCTACTACTACTACTACTAAAGTCATTAATGAGCCGAAATACGCAAAATACACTGATTTGGCTGCCGCAAAGCCACAAGGACTTCTGATTTTTTTATTTGGCTATGGCATCGCTCAGATAGGTATGCCATTTCGGATATTACTTTTTCGCGAGGTGACTGGTATGACGTTCGGTCATGAAAGAGAATAAATAAACATTTTCACTTGTACAATACACACACACTGAGTTATCCCGCTATACACTCATACAGTAGTAGAAATAAAATTATGTTTATACCCAACACCAGTGGCGGTTTCTTCATAAAATCCAAAAAGCCTGGCTTGCCGTATCTCTTAAAAATATCGCTAAACTAATAAATAAATTTGTGAGCGTCTATTGCTATCTATCGGGCACAGATCGCTCCATGCGACAAAACAGCTTAAGACAGAGCAACAATTCGCTGCAATCCTAACGAGTTGAGTTCAGCGAGTCATCTCGCTCGCACACATGGGCTTGCATGGGGCTTTCAAGATCAGTGGTCCTTTCATTCTAACCTGTGGCAAATTACGCAAAAGAATATATGTATCTATAAGACTTTTGTATTGACAATTAATCCAGGCTTGCGTTATCGTAAAGTAACATGCAAGCGTCTTCCGTATTAAGTTCAGTTTGTATTGTACAATTGACAGAGCAGATTTTTTGTTGTATAGTTTTAATTGATTTGTGGCTTTTATTGCCTGATAAAGAATGGAGGCAATTCTCCCTTGTGGTGAGTTCATCTTAGCTTTATTTCACTCGTTCAAGCAAATAAAAGGGCATTTCTTAAAGCCACCGCAGATATGCAACAGCTGATAAGTGTATGTTAAATTCTGTTTAGCAGTAGCATGACTTCAGTATGGTTTATTAATTCTACGATACAAGCAGTAATTTTCAAACTGAAGATTGAAGAGTAAAGAGACACCACTTTTTTTTACTATAATAAGCGTAAAAAACACAAAAAGGTATGTCGGGCTTGCCCATTCGCCAACTCTGGGCACTCAACAAAAAAAACACAAATACCTAATATTACATAAATACACTAAATACATTTTACACATATAAGAATAAGAATAAGAATAAATTTATTTTCCTAAGTAATTTTTCCAAAAACATTATTCACAAAGTCTGCCTAACTAGGCCGAAGCCCGTACCAAGGTAGACTCGACTAGGTCACTTGTACGTTTTATATTGTGCGCATACTAAAGTACTATTACTGAGAAAAAGAAAAAGTAAAAAATAAATGAAATATAGTAAATCTAATAACTCTAATAAATACATAGCATAAATTTCAAGAGTTATTTTAATGATAACTAATACCTAATTCATAATCATGTTGAAAAATAAAAAAGTAATGATGAAATCAAAATATATCCAGTAAAAAAATTGTTAAAATAATAATAGTAATAAAATACAATAAAATTATAATTGCAGTGATAATCAGTAAGTAGAGAAAAACAACAGGGTAATAATTTGATAAATAAAAAAAAAATTAATAAAAATGAAATAACAAACCAATAATTAAAATAGTCAAGTAGCTAGTCAATAAATAAAACAGAATCAAAAGATAATAATTATCCTAGTAGCAACAAATAAAAAGATAAGATTTATTTGTCAGGGTAAATATTAGGTGTTTAATGGAGAATGACGGAGACTATATATACATAGTAAACTTATTTTAATATTATTATTATTTTTGATTATTTTGGCTATTAATTAATTATTGACGTGGCTATTAATTAATTACCAGTTAATGTGGCTGCCTAGCCAAAGGCGTCTCATTCGCCGAGCAAAGGCGTCTCATTCGACGGACGAGATGGGAAGAGAGGTTGCTATCGTCTCTAGTTTAGTTGTAATAGATACTACTCACACTTACCCCTACCGACTATACACTCGGGAACAATGAGTCCGGGTCACCAACATTTACCTCAATATCTCGGAAACTTAGAATGTTAGGTTAATCAATGAGTATCACATTAATAATGACTACTTAATACCAGGAATTTCCCATTTTTTTGTGACAAAACAGATACTAAAGCAAAACAAATACATTGAATTTATAGATTGATTTTCAAAAACTCATTTATTTTGGTTTAGCCTTTTTGATGGCAATACTTTACTCCAACTAATAAGATTTACTAATTTTATTAGAGTAATATTAAACAGTCGACAAAATACTTTTTATTGAATAAGCTGAAATTCGTAGTTTCCGGTATGTTAAGATTTATATAAAAAGATGAGCGTATTCGAATACAATGTTGTCTCAAAATTTCAGGTCAATCGACCAACTATGGACTTTTCAAATTTTGCGAGCACAAACATAAGCAGGCTGAATTTTTATATTATGAATGTTATATAAGATATTTTGTTTTTAGTGTTAAATGTTTTAAATGTAAAAAAAAACATATACTTGCGTAATTTAATCAAATGCATGAATATACGTATATTATATAAATGGTTCCAAGGTGGATTGGTAGGGCTAGAGATCGTTGTGCAACATTGTACATAAAGGCTGGCAAGAAAACGACACAAGTCGTTAACACTGCCATAGTGGTAAATGAGGGCTATGTCCCCATTCACAATGCTAGAACGAATGGCATGGGAAATGTCACTTTTACCTGCATAAAATCCTTATCTGCTCTGACAGCAGAGCAGCATTGGACGCTCTGGCTAAAGCCACCACAGAATCTTATGTGGTCTGGGACTGCATGCAAGAGCTCAACAAATCGGGAAAAGCCAAAAAAATCACCCTAATATCGATACCGGCCCATCAAGGCATAGCCGGCAACGAAAAGGCCGACAGACTGACAAATCTGGGCACACTGAAATGTCCGATGGAGCCAGTTTTTGGGGTCCCCTTCGCTATAGGTAAAAAAATCATCAGGGAGTTCTTGGAGCAGGAACATCGGGCATCCTGGAAACAGAGCCAAGGATGTCGCCAGGCAAAAGCCATGATGGAGCAACCACTTCCAAAGAAAACCAATAGCCTACTTGACATGAGCAAGAAGAACCTTAGAACCACTATCGGTCTCCTCACCGGAAACTCAACCCTTAGAGCACATCTATTCAACCTTGGCTTGACTGAGAGCAAGGATTGCCGAATATGTGGCGAGGAACCTGAAGACAGCATACAAATCGTTGGTCGCTACCCAGGCCTCGACGAAAAAAGACACAGTTTACTGGGAGGAGGCTTTCTCGAACCCAGCGATCTGCCCAACTTGAAGGTCAATGTTCTGCATAGACTGGTATGCAGTAGCGGGCAACTAGCAGATCACTGACCCGCACACAAAGTGAGTAGTTACAAAAGATCTTATAGATCCAGGTGACATCAAGGGCTGGAAACAAGCCCTCCACTCCATTTACTACTACTGCTATCCATGCATTATTTAAAACCCGAAGTTAGAAATATAACTACTATACATACCTCGACGAGGGGTCCAGGGATTCTTCTATTAGTAGCGTAGACGCCTTTCTCAACGCCATCTAGTTGAATGCACTGGTCATTGAAACAGTCGTCTAGGACTCCTCGGGCGCAGTTTCCACATGCACTTAAAAGAAGTAGGACAATGTCATCAACGTTATACGGATAGTTGTACAATCATTCTTAGATTTCGTAAAGGATATGGAAAACAATATAATATATTTTATAATGTGGTTAAAGATTTGAAAAATATTGTATTTATTGCAATTTAACAAAATTGTATAAAATAGGTGTACTATATAATAAAATATAATACAGGTATCCTGGTCATGGATTCGAAAAATATTGTATTTATTGCATTTATTTTATGTATAGATAATTACACATTGTAATCATTTTATCGAAATTATAATATACAAAAGGTCGTATATAATAAATTATAAAATAGGTAATCACTCCAGGACAGGTCTAGTAGAGTTTATAAAATCAAAGTAATATATACTTTCTTTGCTTCGTAAACAATTATAAAATATCTGCTCGATTTAACACCTTAAGTTAATAGTAATAGGTATAGTAAACCTTCTTTATAGATTTTTTTCTAAAATAAAATATTGATTTTTCTATGGGTAAAAAAAAATGTTAAGGTTTGGACATGATGTCATGCATCACCTTACCAGCGTAGTATAAAAATTTTAATATTCAGGAAACCAATAGGAAACCAATGAAGTACGATATCCAATAATAATATGTCTTATATCAGAAATGTATATTATAAGAAATGAACCCACGGTATCTAGCCTTCAAATATCTCTGGAAAAAAATGTTGGTGTCAGCTTCGACGCGCGACTAGAGTTTACCATTTAAGTGCGATTGGCATTGAATATACCAAAGGCAAAGGGGGTATATTGCTTGATTGATTGATTGATTGATTGATCGATCGATCAAACAACCAATCAATCATTAACCACCAATCGTTCAATCAATCATCAGTTATCAATCAATTAATAAGCATCAACTAATCATCATCAATCAATCACTATCAATCAATTAATAATCATCAACCAATCATCAATCAATTATCATCAATCAATCATAATCAATCAACCACGACCAATCATCGCGTATCAATCATCATGAATCAAAATCAATCATTCATCATTAATCAATCATCGTCAATCGATCATCATCAGCCAATTGATCGATGTATGGCCAGTATGGGTTGGCGCGGAAACTGGCAAATTTCATCGAAGTTATGGCCTCCTGTTGGGTATTGTTGCCCTCTTTTCGAACATTACTGACATTAAACGTAACGCTTTTTGTTAACTCTTCATTTTACTATCCATCAAATACTCATTCAGGGGCTTTAAATCAAATCGATTTATAAGGAGTAAACTCCAAATATATTTCGTGTCTTTGTAATCATAATTCCTCGCAATTCATCCCTTCTACCCTCTAAATATATATATATATATATATATATATATATATATATATATATATATATATATATATATATATATATATATATATATATATATATATATATATATATATATATATATATATATATATATATATATATATATATATATATATATATATATATATATATTGTGACGCAGGCGCGTCTTTTCCATGTGTAATTCACAGATTTTCCCCATAATTGGACATATTTGTAATTGAAAAGCGGCGTCCGCCTATATAGATACAACAACAAAACGTCGTTTGACGCTCGCGTCGCGGCGACCAAAAACAATATTGTAGAGTTCGGCGGCAGGACTGCCAATCGGAGCAATACCATTTCGCATTGCTGCCAATCACAGCAGTAATAATTTTATTCGAAAAATATAAAATAAATAGTAGATTTTCCATTTTCGTTTATTTAATATAAAAATAAATTAATAATGATGAAAAAGTGGTTTTAGTAAATTTAAACATGCAATAAATAAAATTTGTTCAACGCACTCAATAATTCCTTGCGTAAAAATCCAATATCGCAAATTGTTAGTTTTCCGGGTTACAGCAGTACTCAAAATTAAATATAATAATTTTAGATTTAATTACTATATTTTTTAAATGAAATAATTAATACCGGAAGTCTTATAATGATGTAGCAAACGGAAGAGAGCTCGCAGATTCTGACTTTCTCTAGGTCAAAGTCATTCATTTTCTTTCCATCGTTCGAGAAGCGAACATTTAAAATTAATAATTTATAGTGAGAGTCCCAGAAGTTCCTTCAAAATTTATTAATACATTCTGGAACCCTAATTACTGGTGAGTAGAGTGCTTGCTTGTTTAAGTGTATGATTAATCCTCTTCCTGTGGGAAATAGGGATGGGTAATTGTGGGAATGGGGTCGATGAACTGGCAGGGTAGTTGTCGGTTGTCCCGTTAATTTTCCCTGGTCTGATCTCCCGTGTTTTCCCCAGGGACTCTCTTTTGGATCGAGATCAAGCTCTCTTTCGAACACGCAACACACCTTTTCGTAAGGGCAAGCGAAGACCACCGTACTCGGGACGAGGGGGGAGCGTTGTCCAGCATTCACTGAACGTCGTCGGCGAACGAAGAAGAGGCCCTCCCGACATTCCCGGTTCACCGCTCCATAGCTTCCGTGTCTTGATCGGATTGCAATTTTATCCTCCATTAACGGTTTTAGAATTTTCAGTGTCATACCCGCTATTACTTAAGATCGCGAGCCGACCCGCTCTACCGACTCGTTAATCCCTGTAAATTCCGATTTTAATAAATCTACTTATTTTTGACAAACTGCGTTTCTATTCTACAATTAAATTTAAAATTTAATGACGTAAGTGTCACAATATATATATATATATATATATATATATATATATATATATATATATATATATATATATATATATATATATATATATATATATATTTAAATTGGCATATGTTTCGTTATTTTATTTTATTATTGTTCGGTATATATAATGATTTTTGTTTATTTTATTCTTTTGGCGACTAAAATCTTGCACTTGAGCAATTTTAAGCAATAAGCATTAATTTAAGCAGTCTGGCCGTCTGTAGTAGGTCTTGTTTTTTTTATTATTAGCACGGAGGCATGTAAAAAACGGCTTTACGTGACAAAGTTAATGAAAATAATATGCATGTGGTGTCATTAAATCGGTAAAAATGTGTTAATTGATAATTTTCATGGTGATACTCTCACAGATGTTGAGTATGGCTGTTGTGAAGTCATCCAAGATAGCCGTCATTACCATATAAATAAATTTCTTTAACTCATTGGCTGTCAAAAACAATTTTATTTATTTTTAGCTTGATGGAAAGTGCTGTTCAAAGCTAAGAAAACGTCAAGCAAATATTTCGAAAAACCAATATCTTGGTTGCTATTTGTATGTATGTAAAAGGTTTAAAAAATCAAAACTTAGGAGAAAATATACTTATAGTCGTATATAGTTTTTAACCTGCTTTGGTAAATATTTCTAAATTCATGATGCACATTTAGAGATCCATGATGCATATTCATGCTGCATTTACAGATTCCAAATTTAAATTCTAAGTGTCAACATATATTTTGAAATTTTCTCAACAATAAATAATAATTAAATCATAAATTTAGTGTATATAGTGTAATTCGGCGGTTAAGTCCCCCGACCAGGTTGCCACAAGCCTAGGAAATGGAAATATTTTCCTGAAAGTGTGGAGCTAGCCAAGACGTGTGGCCGACGTGGCGGGTATCGGGATAAATACCTCCAATCATGATGAACAGTACAACCTTATGACATCAAGGAGACAGCTGGACCTGTCTGGATGAGGGAAACGGACAACCGATCCGGATGGAGAGTGATTAGAGAGACGTATGCCCAACGGTGGGCAAATGCGCGCTGATGATGATGAAGAAGAAGAAGATGCTTATTTATAGAAAACCTCTAAATCTTGTCTTCTATATATAAAGATTGCTCATGAAATCAAATGAAAATGATAGTCTGAAGGGCTTAAATTACATTATAAGAAAATAGACCCCATAAATAATTACTCTTTTATGGAAATGATATTTTAATAAATTCGAATTTTATATACATATTTTTACCGATTTATTAACACCACTTGTACCTTCCCTTCATAGTCATGACACAGGACATACAATATATTTTTATTTATATATCTACGGTATTAAGAATATTCGTTGTCTCCAACTATAATTGGGTTAACCCTTAGAAAGCTAGCTATGGGAATGAAACTCACGACGGCATATTTTAATCCCACGAAAATTTCTTAATAGGGGATGTTAGTGCAGTGAGGCGGTGTCAAAATAGGTTTGTGTTTTTTAGAACACAATAACAGATGTATTGGTTGTGCTTTTCAGTATTTTTTTTAATTGGAACCAAAGAGAACTACATACAATGCAATAAAAACGTATTTAAAAGTGACAAAAATCCATTAATGTGATTCCGAATATAAAGTATACAAAATTTATTTATTTATTTATTCATTTATTTATTAGTATTATTACTGATAGAAAGTTATCAGTGTGATCGTAAATATATAATTTGTACAGATAAAATGAACGAAATATAATTTTATATTTTTTCCGCTTGAAAATGGTCTTCCCATTCATGGTCTATCAGGATGGGAAGTGAGGTGAAAGGAAGAGAAAAATAGATAAAAAAATATAATGTATGTGTATAAATACATTTATATTTAATTTTAGGTATGATATATAGGTATTTTCATATCTTTTTTTTATATTTTTATATTGTTATTCCCTTTTTTATATCTTTTTCTTTTGCTGTCTGTTTCTCTTTTTAATCACTTTAATTTTTAATATTCTTTTGTGTGACCAACGTAGCAAATTATATTATAAACTCAAGCTATAGGTTAGCTGATAGACATTGCCGCAAGGCAATAAGCTCGCCTTTTTTATTTTGAAATAAAGAGTTTATTATTATTATTATTATTATTATTATTATTATTATTATTATTATTATGAATATACTTGAGATAAAATTATGTCCATGAACTAAATTAAATGAAATATAAAATAAAATGAAATTAAATATGTGTAACTGAGTGTGTTCCAAAGGTGTGTAACTGATTATCACTTTTTTTAACGCCTATCATTCTACACATATAAAATCAACCCATACTAAGGCGGATTCCAAGCGTTCTTTTTCATATATTAACATGTAGAACAACAAACAAACTATTAATAACGTCATACTTATACAAATTAAATAAGCTTCTTACACTCCCATTGCTTGATAGTTCTCTAAGTACCAGTTGTAGTAGCAAACCCTGACATCATTATCTCTACAAGTCCTCTTGCAGTCATTTTGGTATCGTGCAGGATTTCCTGTAAAGTTACTGTAAATCGCTTCGATATACCCGTCCACAAAATCGTAGAGAGAATTCGTTGCTATAAGATTTTCAATATCTGGAAGAAAGAAAATGCATCCTTCAATTATAAACAAAATACAAACGAAACTGAAATGGAATTTACCGACTGCATTCGGGCCCATCATAATACTATTATTACACTTCTGGTGGGTGAGCGGTGAACTCCTGAATAACAACCGATTGTGGTAGGTTTTTTTTTTTTTTTTTTTAAGAAAAGAACTTTTATATGGCAGTATATTGTAAGTTTAACATTATAGGCTGAAATGTAAATAATAGCAAAATAGAAAGCACCGCAGACCAAAATTTCTTGAAATCAACGCCGCCTAACTAGGCCTAGGCCCGTACTAAGGCAAGCGTACCAAGTAGAGTGGTTTGTGCATACTTTAGAACACTTAATTTAAAAAATATGCTAGGTATTAAATAACATTAAAAATTAACTAAATAAACATTGTAATTTGAGTGTAGTGTGATGTAATTGTAGTGTAGTGTAGTGTGATGTAACTGTAGCTGTAGTGTGCTGGAAAAATAACATTTAGTAAATGGTGAAATAATCAAATTGAATAATAATAATATAATGTCGTAATAAATACAATAAAATATAAAAATATTAATAATGAATCGAAATAAATGGAAAAATGATATCGCAATAAATATTTAAAAATCAAATTTAAATAGTCCGAGGATACAAATTTATTTATTTATTTATTTATTTATTTTCAGGAAAACCAACAGCTAATTATAATTTAACAATGCCGGAGTAACATAGCAGAGAGCCAATTAAAGGTTTTCACGTTTAAATAACGTTGTAGAAACATATGTGATCTTTCAATTAAAGCTATCGATTAAGAATGCATCAAAAATTATTCAACAATTAATGCTAAAAAATTCACTGTTCAGCCGCTGCCTAGCTGAGTTAACACTCGTACAGAATAGATCAAAGTCAAAGCGTTGAATCATGTCATTGAAATTGTCACTTGTTCGCCACAGAAATGCATTTTGCCTATAGTTGGTACCAGCATGAGGAACATGAAGAGCAGGGTTAAATCTATTGAGTTTGGAAGGAACACGGAGATTAATTTTATTTAATAAGTCAGTCAGTTAATATTATTGGAGGTAATTTTTAGCAAAAAGGTTAAGTCCGCGGTTTCACGCCGCTTAATCAAGGGGAGGATATGAAATTTCTTGCATAAATTGAAATAGTTAGATGAGCTGTATGGGATTTTCAGCAGAGATATTTCACGAACTTCATTTGAATGCGCTCGATTCTGTTTATATATTTCTCATAACAAGGGTTCCATACCTGAGATGCATATTCCAAGATGCTTCTGACAAAAGTGCAGTAAAGGATCTTGAAAGTTTTAGCACGGTGAAAGCAAGCTGCACTCCTCATAACAAAACCTAAAGCTTTGGAAGCTTTAGAAACAATAGATTGAACGTGATTATCGAACAGTAGATGAGAATCATGAATGACACCAAGATCTTTAACCACGCTGCCCCTCTGCAAGTTATGAAATTTTAATGAGTATGAGGCTAGAGTAAATATTTTTTTACGGGTGTAGGTGACAACGGTGCACTTGGATGGATTGAGGTCAATTTTATTAGAGAGACAGTAACTGTCCAATCTTGAAAGGTCCGCCTGAAGGTCGGCGACATCACCGACCGATTTAATTATTTTGAAAATCTTCATGTCATCAGCAAAACATAGTAAGTGACTATTTAGAAAACAGCTAGCTATATCATTGATGAAAATTAAGAACAGCAATGGACCAAGTAAATTATATATAAATTATATAATTAAATTATATTAAATGTCAATATAAATTTCAATATAATTCAATTAAAAAAGAACAAAAACACAAGAAAAGTGATTTAACAAAATAATTATAATAGTAATTCAATTTATTTAAATTAAATTACATTAGAATGTCAAATATTTGGTGGCTAGGTTTAGGACAGCTATCTTGCCATATGTGACCGTCCATATTACCACTTATCCCCCCCCCCCCCCCCCTCTTCGAAGCCATATAATGTGAGATGCGGAAAAAACGGTTTTCTATATTTTTTCTAGAAAAGAATTCTATATTTCCTTGAAGATACTTTAACGATCTTTAAAGAGGCGAAACAGATATTTGGCTGGCAGGCCACGAGCGCCAACTTCCACCGCGTGAAGATGAACAGTGAAGCCGTTCCGGGTGACGGCATTTGCGAGATCATGGTATTAATTTAGTTTGTTTTTCGTGGTCTTTTTAGGATATTTGATTTTCATGGAACAGTTAATTCAAGGGCTATCTTCCGAGATAGAATGTAAAGAGTTATATATGGACGGAGGGCTGTACATCCGAGGCTTTCAGGGAATTTATTCTGCTAGATAGAAAGTAACGAGTTATATCTGGACGGAGGGCCGTGCATCCGAGTCTTTCAGGGAATGTATACTGCTAGATAGAAAGTAAAGAGTTATATCTGGACGCAGGGCTCTGCATCCGAGACTTTCAGGTAATTTATTCTGCTAGATAGAAAGTAAAGGGTTATATCTGGACGTAGGGCTGTGCGCTGTGCATCCGAGACTTTCAGGGAATTTATACTGCTTGATAGAAAGTAAAGGGTTACATCTGGACGGAGGGCTGTGCATCCGAGACTTTCAGGGAATGTATACTGCCAGATAGAAAGTAAAGAGTTATATCTGGATGGAGGGCTGTGCATCCGAGACTTTCAGGTAATTTATACTGCTAGATAGAAAGTAAAGGGTTATATCTGGACATAGGGCTGTGCATCTGAGACTTTCAGGGAATTTATACTGTTAGATAGAAAGTAAAGATTTATATCTAGACGAAGGGCTGTACATCCGAGACTTTCAGGGAATTTATACTGCTAGATAGAAAGTAAATAGTTATATCTAGACGAAGGGCTATGAATCCGAGACTTTCAGGGAATTTATACTGCTAGATAGAAAGTAAATAGTTATATCTGAACGGAGGGATGTAAATCCGAGACTTTCAGGGAATTTATACTGCTAGATAGAAAGTAAAGGGTTATATCTAAACGGAGGTCTGTACATCCGAGACTTTCAGGGAATTTTTTACTGCTAGATAGAAAGTAAAGAGTTATATCTGAACAGAGGGCTCTGCATCCGAGACTTACAGGGAATTTATACTGCTAGATAGAAAGTAAAAGGTTATATCTGAACGGAGGGCTGTGCATCCGAGACTTTCAGGTAATTTATACTGTTAGATAGAAAGTAAAGATTTATATCTGGACGGAGGGCTGTACATCTGAGACTTTCAGGGAATTTATACTGCTAGATAGAAAGTAAAGAGTTTTATCTAGATGAAGGGCTATGAATCCGAGACTTTCAGGGAATTTATACTGCTTAACCCCTCCAATCGCGAAGTAAAAATTCAGCTGTCTCTTACGCCGGCGAGATTTTCGCGCGTAAATTCGGAGCAACTAAATGACCTTGAGTAAAACGACTATAACTTGTAAACCACTATACGGATCATAAAAAGAATAACTGTAGAATGATCGCATTGAAATTTGAAATATAAAACATTGTAAGATTATCTCGTAAAACAATTAAGATAATAATGAATAAATATTACAAAGTTGACGAACTGAAAAAAGTCGCCTATTCAATTAATTTCGATGTTTTTATCACAAAATACGTAAAATATGCAAAAATTGTAAATACAGTTATGTTCTTTATTAAATACTTTACCAAAACGTATATTTTGTTTTACTTATTTGCATACAAAAACATTTAGTTACTCAGCCAAGAAAAAATCGATGTATTCTCGTAAAAAAAAAAAAAAATTATTTTTGTGATTACTTGAAGTTGTTTTTTATATGAAATTCTTTCACAATAACTTTTTCACTATATCATTCTTCTTAGAAAACACACCAAAACTTTCAGCTTTGTCTGATATTACAGAAAAATCTAAACTTTTTTGAGTTAGCATTGTAAACTTGGTAACTTTGACGGAAACTTTGATAATACAAAAATGGTTAAGGATTTTCAAATAATATGTATTACTATATGCTTATTATATGTCTAGTAACTAAATATTATACTCCAGAGAGTCACATTTCATAGAAAAACAATAAAAAAACCCAATCAAAATGTGGTAACGATGAGCGAAAGTGATGACATCGGATAAAAAATGTCCGATGTCAGATTACAAAACAAGTTGAATTGAGCAAAATATAGCCAATTTTGTGATTATATACGATGTAAATCAAATAATAGCTGTTTCATAAGCGAATTAAACGAATATTACGTCATAATTCGCGATTTTTCGTCATAATTCGCGAAAAACAAACGAACATTTTTTGCAACGCTAACGCGTATGTCAAACTATTTTACTCGATAATTCTTGAAAAAAGCAGATGAGCTGTCCCAAATTAGAAATTCTCTTTCGAAAACCTTCCTAGAATGCAAATCACTTACGGTTTTGCAGGAAATAGCACAAAAATAACACGAAAATCACAAAATCACAGACACTTCGAGCGTTGTACGGCCGGACGGCGGCTCGGCGACTCGCGCAGGTGTCGCGCGGCGGCGCCCGCCGCGGGCAACGAAGCGAAACTGATTATTATAAATAATTTATAGGCGTCGATTAGAGTTCGACCGTTCGACTTTTTCGATATCGCTTACTTTATACGCGGATAGGATCGCAATTCGAGTAATAAATCGCATTTTACGCAGCGCGGAGCGCCCTAACCAAAATTGATTAGCTCAAGTCTTAGCGTTTGTAAGCGTCAAACCAAAAATGATTAACTCAAATAGGAAGGGTTAAAGACATAATCGACCTCTAGAATCCAATCTAAAGCTTTCTCGATTATTGAGAAATGTTTTGTACTGAAATGTTTTTTTTTGCATTTAGAGCCATCCCGCACAAACTGTATCGGGGGCTTGGAGGGTACTTTCAGACCCTTATTCGCACTGGCCAATGAGAGGCTAATTACCTCGCGAATAACAGCAAGGACTTTGTCGTGGCCAATTTCAATGAAGTCTGTCTGTGTGCCTGTGTGTGTGTATATATCTGTGTGTGTGCCTATATATGTGTGTATGTTCATGCAATTAGGATAACGTCTACAAGCTTAATCCGATTGTACTGAAATTTGTCATGCAGACATAATTTAGTAATGGCAACAGTTGAAAAAAAAGAGTTTTGGTTGAAAACGGTCCACCAGAGGGCGCGTTAGTCATACTTCAATCTCTAAATATTGCACTTAGAGACTTGAAATTCGGTACACAGGTGCCTTGGGCCAAAATTTTGTTTTGAATATCTTAATGTACAAGCGACTCAAATATTTTTAAAAATTTATCATGCAACACATCAGTAGCTAACACAAATATTTATAAATATCTATAAACATCAATAAATATCTATAAATATCTGTATCTAACATATATATTCACTATACGATCTAGCTGTATCTATTTTTATATCTATATACATGTATACCAACGCGTAACTCTTTCTTCCTAATCACTTCCAATTCCCTACCTTTCATATCGGCTTTCTATATTAATTTTATATTTAATATGAACTTAGTTTATTTTATAAATGTTAAATTTTTAAGTAAATATGCTGAAATCTGTTTAAAATGTTACTTTCGCTGGAAACGACTATCGGCGTAATGTTTTTCTTATTTTCTATGTTTATGCACAAGTATTTACCTACGTATATTATATGCGCTGTATGTTTACCGAAATAAAATTAAAAATAAATAAAAAAATGATAAATCCGCCATACGATATTTAAACAGTAAGGCCCTGAAAACTGCGACGCTTCCGATGGGTGGCTCGTTCAAAATTAGAATTCTCATGGCGATCCGCGTTAGCAATTTGATTTTTAAATTCAATGACTCGCATTCGAAATTCAAATTTTCATTTCGTTTCGTTGCAACTGCTCATCGACAATATTTATGAGATAAATATTTAGGTACAAGTAAAGTACTACAAATGATTCCAGAAGCTAACGGAAAATCGGGTACCTCAATGAAATATATAATTTTGAATAGCTTAGACCTTCAGGATAATGGTGGATTATGGGCAAAAATCGCCCAATACATGGGAAGCGGGTCAAATCGCTCAATACATGGGAATGGGGTTAAATCGCTCGCATCAATTTTGTTTACACTAATAAATACTAAATTACATCAAGCGATCAAAAATGGTACTACTGTAAAAAAGATAGTTCGAAAGAGTACATACAAATGAGTATAGATGGCGTTAAATTTAATATAATTATTTGAGGTTTCAAACAAATGTCATTAAGATACTGAAAGATGCATTGCATCAATGTATCAAATATAAAGAAGATATTTAATAAAATCAGTCTTTGTTGTTATGTTCAATACTTTACTCGTCCTCTCCACCTTGTTAGATGAAACATATTCCCTGGCTGCTTGGTGGAAATGTCTTAGAGTGACACAATTAATGAATCATGTCTTAGGGTGATACAGATTCTAGGTTCCAATTGTTATTTATGTATCTTCTTTTGTAATGTTACTATTCTTTCTCTTGACAATTATTAATTTGTAATAAGTAGTGTATCTTAAGGCTCCCTTCCGAGTTGACGCGAATAAAAATTTTAGTATTTTTGCAATGCCACGCACCCGCGCGCTTTCGATATATACATAAAGATGTATAGGTATACCGCGGCGACAAGGGCACACGTCCCACCGTTGGCAGTGGCCAATTACGAATGACGATTTCGGCGTCGCGCGTCGTCTAATAAAGTCGATTTGGCTTTTCAATTACAATATAATAAATTATCAAATGAAAAGTTTTTATAAAGTAAAAATTAGATTACAATAATAAAATAACTTAAGATCACGGTGTTATTTTTAATATCACTCAAAAGTATCTGTAATAAATAGAAAAAAAAATAATGTTTGGCCATAACATTTCTGGAAATTACATATTTTCAAACATTTTTTTCTTATATTTCTTGTACGGAAGTTCCAAAAACTGTCTTAGTACTATGCGAATACGTAGACCATACGTTGGTGTAAATGGTATGTTTAAATATTGAGAATCATTTCTAGGTTTTTCAAAAAATGAAGATAAATCTCGCTCATTTTTTGAAAACAGTAACAGAATAAGGATAATTTACAATTAATATGGAAATAATTTACCAATTTCGTTTCAGCGAAATGATAGCTTACGGACCTGGTTTTTAAATTGACATAATTGTATTAAAATTATTTTTCGTGTTCTCACAACCAGGCCACAAAATTATGCCTCATATAGCTTTTGGCCGCCACGGCCGCCACGCCCTCATAAAGTAAGTCAGTAAATATATTAAAAAGAAAAAAAACACGACTGCAATTACAGAAAGTGAACTATTGTAGTCATAATTTGGGAAGACTATTGTATTCATAGTTATGGGCCCTTGCTGAGTTGGCCACGAAGACCCATTCTGTTCAGGGTTGGTTACACTCACGGGTCAACACCTATCCGACGGCCTCCAGCCTGGGTAGGACTCTGGCCTTATGGTTAGTTTCCCCTGGGAATCAACCTTCTGGCGCTCCTGGACGGTCTGCGCACCGTGCGGCATAAGCCAATCGATTGCGCACTCTGACTAACAGTCGGGGGAGTCTGGAAGCAGTACTGTTTCCTATAGAGCGGGGGTGGTTGCGGACCTTACGGCGACTGCTCTTGAAACGGCCATTGGCTACCCGATCCTTGGTGAACAGCCTGGCAAAGGATTCCGTGGTCCTCGATAGATTCAGTATACACCGTTTCACCGCTTCGCAAGGGAGAGGACCGCGCAAGCGACCTCGAACTCGTAACCAATCGAGAGACTGGAGTAATCTGGTCGCAATTGGAAGTAAGGGCGTCAGTATAAACCCGCTGGGTAGCTAGAGGGTGGACTGTTTTTGTCCTAAGTCTTCTGCGCTCACTCCAGGGAGATAGAACGACTAATCGTTGAAACTTCCTGAGGTGACAGGCTCGCCCGCTGTACTCGACAACTCTAGTTGTATTCTTATGTTTATTACGGTTTTTTTATGAAATATTTGTGGTTTATATATTTATCCATATATATATTTGTACGTTTCCGGAATGTACTTAATTCGACCTTTCATTCGACAATAAACTCGATATATTTATGTTAATTTATTGACATTTAGACATCTAGATAAGTATTTTTTGACATTTGGACAGTTTAGGTACCCTTTTACACTTAGGACGACATAGCAATTCTAACAATAGCACACACTTTTAAATCGGTTTAAGCGTTTAGAAATTATAGTGAAATACAAACCAATGTTTCATAATTATTACATACCGGATTTTTTCCGAGTACAATTGCGTAGTTTTATAATTTTCCGAAATATTTTATTGGAATAAATTCTTATGAAACAAAAACGGTTATCTAAAATCGGTAAAATTTTGTGGAGTGTAATAATTTAACACTTTGTATAATTTATTTTGCTAAATTAAAATTCCAAATATTTTTCTTGGTTACTAAACCTACCTGATCTATTCCTGACGTCCCCAATAAGGAAGAACAAAAAAAAAACTAAATTGACAAATGATGAATGGCTTGATTTTGTATATATGTATGTGTGTGTGTATGTGTGTGTATATATATATATATATATATATATATATATATATATATATATATATATATATATATATATATATATATATATATGTATATATATATATATAGATATACCTATATATATATATATATATATATATATATATATATATATATACATATATATATATATATATATATATATATATATATATATTTTACATATAATATATATATATATATATATATGTATATATATATATATATATATATATATATATATATATATATATATATATATATATATATATATATATATATATATATATATATATATATATATATATATATATATATATATATATATATATATATATATATATATATATATATATATATATATATATATATATATATATATATATATATATATATATATATATATATATATATATATATATATATATATATATATATATATATATATATATATATATATATATATATATATATATATATATATATATATATATATATATATATATATATATATATATATATATATATATATATATATATATATATATATATATATATATATATATATATATATATATATATATATATATATTTATATATATATATTATATGTATGAGTGTGTATTTATATATAAATGTGTCTATGTAATATAATGCCTATGTAGGTAATTATCATTTTGTCCTTTTATTATTACCGCTTTACTAACTAACATTAAATGTCTTTTTCTTCAAATTTTCTTAATTATGCTGCTAAAACCTTTCATCATTTTCACCGAAAATTTATAAAAAAGTGTACTATGTAACAAATATAATACTGGTGTCACTCCAGAACAGACTGTCGTCTAGTGGAGCTGATAAAATCCATCAAATCTGTACTTTCTTTGCTTCGCAAACAATGATTAAGTATTTGCTCTTTTCTATACTGTATTATTTATGTCAACATTGTAAATATTTGTTTTGGATTTAAATTAAAAAAAAAAATTAAAGGCGCTGCTTTCTTTTTATATGAGAGAAAGGAGTCGGGGCACGTACCATATAACACTTGAGAGGACAAAACGATTCTAACAATGCGACACAATTCTAAATCGGTTCAAGCGTTTAATGTTTTGGTGGAATAAAGAAACGGAATAAAGAAACATACATAGATGAATCCTGAACATATGACACTCCTTTTAGGTAGTCGTGTAAAAAATATCGGCCTTATAATTTGTATATTTATAGTTAATTCTATTTTGGTAATTTCAGTATCTCAATCCTCTAATGCTAATAGTATACCGTAGAGTATACAATAAAATGAATAAACGCCTTAATTTAAAATAAGGTTAAATAAATAATTAAAATACGTTGCTGGGTTCTGGAAATAGTACAAAATTCTTCTTAACTAGCAAAATGAAATAGATATGTTACCACTCTCTATTTCTATAAATTTTAAATATCCTCAAAATATTTTCATTAACACTTACATTGAACGGTTAGAATTCCGTATGGTTCCTGCGGAGTAGTAACTTGTAAAAGAAGGCTACTTATATATAGAAAAAATACATTCCTTAAATAATACATTTCTCTGTCTAAATCAAAACAGGTATGACTGCTATATAAATTAGAATTCTCTGTATATATCATGCAATATTGATTTTTGAAACTATCGCCGCCTTATCTGGACTTAAATTTTTATTTTAAAATGTCCCACTTAAGTTTATTAAGAGAAACCTTGGCATACATTTCTGTTGATACATTAAAAACTTAATGCTAAATTGAGCACAATAAACCAGTTGATAAGTATGTAAATAATTGAACATATTCATACGATTCTATATTATTATCACTGAAAAAATAATAGTGGAAACAAAATGAATGTCTAACCTCGAATTGAAAATATTAAATGTGTAGCAATGATTTATAGAGTGTATTAGATCGCTCAATGCCATAGTACGTTTTGGTAACCTTTCTACGCCGGCGACATACAGGTGGTGCTGATAGCATCGTCCGGCAAAACTAATAGCATAATACGGAGAAATAATATGTCACGTATTAGTCTATCTGAGCGTTTAAGGGCGTAGTTATTACGTATTTAAACCTATATAACAAATGAAAAAAACCCAAGACACCCCCCTTACTCGCGAAACCCTTAAACCCCTCTCCCTCCCTCCTGCCCATTCTTCCCCCGTCACCTCCCCCCCCCCCCACGACCCTCCTCTCCCTACACCCCCCATCCCCCATTCAACTCCTCCAAAAAAACCTTCTTTCGCCCCTCCCCCCCCCCCACCCCTGAACCCCCAACCACCACCCCCTTTAACACCTCTCTCCCCCGCCTCCCCCTCTATCTAACTTGTGGTATTTATGTGGTATTAAAATGGCTATTTTCCAATATGGTTTGTTTCTGAGCTAGCCTCGGGCAGCTCGACTTTATTATTTGATAAAAAATATGTAGTTTTTTTATTGTTTCGCTTATACAAGAGATATTGAAAATAAAATTTAATAATGTGGTTTTGACCCTGCGATTCATAGGTGTACCGAATTTCAAGTCTCTAAGTCCTAAACAAACAAACTAAAAAAAAGCTATCATTGAAGTGTACCTACATCATTCATGTGTACCCATTCGAGCCTAGCATGTTTTTGTAGTATTTGCGTGGTATTTATGAGGTATTTATCAAAAACGATGTAGTATTTTCTAAAATACGGCGATATTAAAAAAAAGGTTTTTCGTTTACGAGTTATTTCAACAAAAAATTCGCAACCTGATTTCGGCCCGACAAGGCATTTATGTACCTAATATCAAGCTTCTAACTCCAATATTTCAGATTGAAGTTTGATTATCGCACCCCTTGGTAAACCGATTTCACACATTTCAACTCTTGCCATGACCAAATGGTACCTGCATGCTAAAATTCTGCTCAATCGGACGAAGCGTTTGGGCGATATCGTGGAGGAATACAAACAGACAGACAGACAGACACACAGAAGTGCGTCCACAATACTCTCCTTGCCAGGAAAGTAAAATTGATATCTGTATGTAAAAATATTAAATAATAATATAATGCAAAAGAATAATACTATAATATATCTAGCTTGTTATATTTATATGTTTGTGTACGTATATTTATGTATGTGTGTATGTGTATATGTATCTATATGAGTACCTACGTCAGTTAGGCTTCTCCGCCCAGGTCAGAAAATAAGTCGTATGCCCAGATACATGCTATATTCGGCCTATTTGGGTATGCGCTGAGCATGGTCATGTGAATGTGGGCCGTTGTTTACTTCGCACCATTACTTGGTATGACCATTTATATGTGTTTTCTCATTATGTTTGAAATAAAAATAAAAATAAATAGTTTTAGCGATATAGCAAAAGGCTCACGGGTAAGTCGCGTGGCCTCTTACGAAGGAATAAGGAATTTCCGTTGTCGGGGGGCGCGGAGTCACGCTACGGCTTACCCCGCGCACTTGCCGCGGCCGCAGTCATTTACTCATTTTCGCTCAATTACGCGCAGTGCATTGACAAGTAAGGCTGTATGTTAGGCTTCTCCCGCAAAAATGGATTTTGAAGACTTCGAGTTACCTCAAGAGGAGATAACACTATAAGAAAATTTCGAGATAAGTCTTCTGAACCGTAGTTTCCAAATAGATTCACATTAAGACGTTCAACCAACGAAAAGAAGATGCCGCCGAATTATATTGTCAGAATGTGAGGAAAGCGACGAGGTAATTTTAAGGAGGATTGCCGATACTAAAGGTAAGTTATCTTTTTTAACTCGCTTTTAATACCTTCACTTGTAACTAACTAACAATCTCATAAAATCTTGCAATTCGATTTTAACTCTTCGCACTCGAGCCGCGCCGTTACGGCGCCTGGAAAATTTATTGCGTCTACTAGTATTTTCATAGTGTAAGTAGTATTTTTTGTAAATTTTTGTTATTATTTTCCGTGGTATAAAAATTGTATTTTTTAACACGATGTTTAGAAAAAAACAGTTGGGTCATCTCCATTCTAAGACATGTGTTACACGTTCAATCTGGAATGAGTTTAGCCCGCGACCTTGATCATGACAGAAATTATTAAAATGTATGAAAATACATCAGTTAAGTTCATCTGTATCAATAAACGATCAGTTTCCCGTCAGTCTGACCAACGTCATGGACTGAACTGATGCCAGATTAAACCTGTAACCCCTAAGATTTTTGTACTATTTTAGTAGTATTTTCATACTATGTTTTAAGTATTTTCGTGGTAATAAAATGGTATTTTTGCAATGAGATGTAGTATTTTTTTAGATGCGTAAAAGTTATGGAGTTAAAAGGGTTAATCTACTTACTTCTAATTAGAGATGCGTCGAGTAGGGGTGAGTGGGGAACATTGGGCAGTTATGAGGCTTGGCCACCCCCCCCCCCCCCCCCCTTTAAATATTGCCACGCAAGTTTTAAAAATCTATAAATGTAATGTTGTTTGTTGTACTCATGTCGGGACTACTGGCAAACGTCAAATGGAACTGAATGAACATATCAGTAAAAGTTGCAGCAATAATTTACGATTTTAGTGCTCAAAGGTAAAAAAAAATTAGATAGTTTATGTCTGTTTTCACTAGATACACACGTCTATTTCTAAAAATACACATCTTAGTGCGCAAATAAAACCGGTTTTTTTTAATGTTGGAGTATATTCATACAAACATGTATTTTTTAACCCCCAAGTTTATTAGCTTTCCGTTATTCCAAAATCATCAAAATCCGCTTAGTATATTAAAAAACAATAAATAAAATTTAAAATGAGAGAAAAATGGATTTTTAGAAGTTGAAAACTGGTGATATTTAAAATTAAATTAAAACGGAAAATTCAAACATAGGAGAAACATTTATCAAATTAATATTTAGTGTTACCCCCTGTAGCTCTGATGACAGCTCTCATATGGCTCGTTATCGACTTGATCAATTTTTTGATCAAGTCTTGAGGAATCCCACCTCTAAAAACGCTGTCTTGAGCTCGTAGATGTCCGAAGGTGCCGGATTTCTAGCTCGGACCCTTCCTCTGAGCTCGTCCCACAAACTCTCAATGGGATTCATATCTTGACCAAAAGCTACAGTCCATGATCTCCAAACCAACTTCGATACCAAATATAACATAGGTATACATATGAGCCTACATTATATTTCATGCAAGCTTACATGTTTTCATTGAGGGCGAAGATTATTTCACATTAAACAAAAGTTTCGAAGAAGGTAACTATGCGGTAAAAATCTTGAGGTCTCCTAAAATCAGCACATTCCATTATGTCGGTTACGTTAAATAAATTAAAAACATAACTGTGTTTATGATCCCAAATGTGGGTGATGTGGGTGTTATGGTGCGGTATGATGTGGGTGATGTTTATGATGCAAAAAAAGTTGAAGAACTTTTTTCATTTTCCGGAAATTGGCAAGCCGATTGACAAGCTGATATCTCAAAAAATTTTAGTAAAAAAATTGAATTATGACACTATCTCACCAAAACATTAATTACTGCCAAAGCACTGTACCCATAATTAAAATAAATCATAATAACATAATAAAACATAATAAAATAAAACAAATTAAATTAAAATAAAATTAAAACGGGGCCGTCACGCTGAATCGTGTTTTAGCCGATATCGGCCTGTCGGGGCTCTAGGGGTCAAGTAAATAGGGAGACTATATAAGTAATAGAAGGGCACTTATAATTGTGAGGGACCACCCCTCACAAGACTCCAAATTGTTCGGTGTGAGGTGGCGGTGTCAACTTACGAGCTATCTCCGTATTGAAAGGCGGTTTTGAATGCAGTAGAAGGAATTTATTGATCGAAGGTTTGAATATTGCCAGTTATAACGCTTGCCGAAGTAACGAGTGCCCGGATTACTTTATCGAGACGCGAGGGTTGCGCGACGGAGGTTATGTGGGAATAGTGGATGAGGATTGTGCGTGTGCTCCTAGTATCTCGTACTGGGCACGGCTCGAGTCTGTGGGATTACAGACTGATGTTTCGAGACTCAGGGAGAATAAGGAAAGGAAACCAAGGAGCCGGATCCGTTGAGCGACCTCGTAAGAGGGGTACCAGATATGCCGTCGCAACCTTGGGGGAAGGTGATCACTCGGGGAATGATAATTTGGTTGCTTTTTCGCCGGTTTATATAGGCCGGGAAATGATGCAATCCGAAAATATTCCGAGTAAAAGTATTGTTTCATCGTGCTGATTCATAGCTACACGAGTCAAAATAATAGCTGAATTGTGTCAGTGGCTTTCACTGGAAATCGACGCATTGTTGATCGCATGTAATGGACTTAAGATCCGTTACATAATTTTAGTAAAGCGCTAATGCCACCAACATCCCTAACGTAGTGTATTCAAAACCGGGGCATGTATCCAACTGACGAAATTATCCGGCTTTTACCTTATAAGGGTATTTTTTACAAATAGGTATAATTATATTAGGTATAATATAATTACATAAAGGTATAACGGCAAATTCCGTTTCACCATTGCGACTGCTGGAAGTATTTATCTCGGTGTATATTTCCTCTAATTTCTCGATAATACACACAACGCTGACGCATACAAAAATAAAAATAGGTAAATAGATTTTTTTAAATATTTATGTTTCTTAAAAATAAAAATTTTAAATTAGCTTCTATATATTTCAACGCAGAATTACGCGATCATAATATTTTTTTTTTCTATAGGTTTCATAAATTTTTCAAAATATTTAGGTCAACTAACAACAGTTGTCTATAATTCTAAGTATATCCTGCGTAATCAAATGTACGTGGAAAATCTCCACAAACAGGGAAATTTGGAGGAGGTGGTGGTATGTAGCCATCCACGTGGAAAGCCATTATCATTCCTGTCAGCATATGTACATCAAAATGACAGTGCATTGCCCAGAATCCTGAAAATATAGGAAAATTACATATATAACAAATACAAAAAACGAAATATAAAATTTATTAGGAAAAAACAATTTGAAAATCGAATTAAAATAGGTTGGAGTAGAAAAATACTCGGGAAACAATTCGATTCAAGTGCCTGAGCATTTCTTAATCAACCATTGCTCAAGCACTGACCAATCCTTAGACATCGATTGTATTCTACAGACAACTGACATAACTAGTAAATGCTCAAGCAGTTCATAATTTTCCGATTTCTCTGGATATACGCGTAAAAGTATAAACATTGGTGATACATGGAATTAGACTTACGCACCTTAAAATAGCTGTGTAAATTGCGGGTAGAACTATAATGTTATTACCTAAATAATTAATGAATTTGGTTGTAGTTTAATTACTGTAAACTCGTTAGTTATTCAAAGTGTAGAGTGTTTCTTTTATATCACATTCAAACCATGCCTGGTTTAGTGACATATCTAAAATATTCATTCTGTATTGTTTTTTGTTATAAAAAAAAAATATTGCTCAACTCCATAGTACGATACGGCAGCGCTTTTGCGCTGGCGAAACACAGGTGGCGCTGAGAGCTTTAACGGCGAAGCTAATAGCAATTTATTTGGCAATCTATAACAAATCATATCGACATTCATAACAAATGTTTTATATATAAATGACTGATTGGTTATAAAACCTACTAATTTAACAAAGAAATAGGATAGAAACGAATTTACCACGTGAAGTTTGTAGCACCTGTACCCCCCCCCCCCCCCCCTCCACCACCGTTATAGTCTACGCAGTGGCAGCAGCGATATGCGGCCTGCCCGCACGGAACGACGGATTGACAGCCCTTTCAGTATACCCTAGACAACGACGGCTGCAATGTCGCCGAAACGTGTCGCTATAAACTTTACGCGGTATGTATTAGCTGCGGCCGTATCATGTTTACAAGTCTTAATTTTGAAGTATATCCTCCTGGGGCAACTATCCCACGTTTACCCTACATACCGACCATCGCTTCATGAGGCTTTTAAGGCGGGTTATTCGGCTCCGCTAGTATAGGGCCGTCCCCTTCTGTATGTGAGGAGGATTTTTCTAAGATGCGTTCCAAAATCAAATCAACAATCGACAGTACGACGCGTAGTGTTTGCTAGGCGCTTTAGTGGAACAAGTTTTTTAAAAGACATGAATTATCACACCCTTTTATTGCCGCCCGGGGCAGATACCCCCCCCCCCCCACTAGATCCGGGGCTTCTTCACAGAAAAAATCTATAAAAATAAAATGTTAAATCACCTGGATTATCGGCTCTGAATCGTATCACGGCGTATCCAGCGCTTGGCACTGCGATAGTGTCTTTGAGGGGCGCATAGAAGACGTCTTTGGTGATTTTATTCCCCCCCGATTCCAGTTCTTGGAGCATCTTCTTGGTAAGTCTCGTACCGTTGCTTAGACCTTGTGCCATCTCAGTGGCGTAAAATGTAAATCCGTGCAAGTGAATGCCATGGTTCACAATATTGGGGACTGGCAAATAAAAACATGTATTTAGCACCATTTTATTAGTCACTAACAAAAGCTGATTTAGATAAATAAAAATACGATTCTTTTTAGTTTTTCATTTTAAAAAGACAAACGGAAAAGATATAGTATTTTTTTAGCGTTTTTAGTACAATTACATAATTATTACGTGAGACCGGCGTCACCAATTATGTAAGTCAAACTGACGTATGTTTTTAATTTGCGAAAGTTCGACCACGTTAGCTGCTTTCGTGAGCAACTTCATTCGCGATCGAAGAAATTTGCATACGTTGTCGCTACTCTACAACATACTCAATAACCCAACTTCACCCTCCTATCTCAAGGAGAATTTCCACCCCTTGGGAGGCCACGGTCTTCCACTTCGATCAAGCCGGGATAACACACTCGCCATTCCGATACATCATTCTTCTGTTTACACGCACTCTTTTACAGTCCATTCTGCTCGTTTATGGAATCAGCTCCCTCACTCTATCAGGCATGCACCTTCGCTGCATACTTTCAAAAAGTTGTTGAAGAGACATTTATTTTTACACAGCCACTAACCAAATACCTCAACTTGTCCTCTCCTTTATCCTTCCATGGGTAACCTTAGCATAAGTTACTGACATATATCTGTATAAGTTTATTTTAAATTTAACTCTACAACTTCTTTGTGTATTGTACGGTGAAAATTAGGAATTATTTTATCAAATGGTTGACTAAGATAAGATATAGCGATAAGTTCGGTAAGATATCGCTTTAGCGATAAGTTCGCTATTTGTGCAGCACAATAAAGTTACTCTATTCTGTTCTATTCTATTCTATTCTATACTTCACCAGTGGCCGGTTAACTGTAATCTGGTAATATAATTGATGGCTGGAAGGGGTAAACCCCCAACCGTCGGTCACTAATATAATCTCGACAAGTCGCGGTGCGATCGACACGAAATGAAAAATGTACGTTTCCCGCACCCTTTTCACCCGTATTGATCGCGCCGCGACTTGTCGAGATACTATTAGTGTCCGACGCTAGGTGCCGTTCGGTGTTAGGGGACTTTCCTCTATACGTAATAATTGCACTGTGTATGGGGAGCTAATGTGCCCAGTGCAGATGGGTTATTATGACCCATGTGTTAGGCTCGGTGCAACTCACAGGTCAGAACCCATTCGGTACGCCTTTAAGCAGAAGTACGAGCTCGGGTAGGTCTCTGTGCCTGCGGGCCAGTTCCCCTGGGAATCGTCTTTCGGGCGCTCCTGGACGGTTTTCTAACCGTGCGGCGTCAGCCAATCAACTGTGCAACCGATTGATAACCGGGGGTGTCTATAAACGGCTTTCCTTCCTACAGAGCGGGGTGGTTGTTAACCTTACGGCGACTGCTCTTGAAACGACCAATCGGCTACCCGATATCAGGTGAACAGCCGGGCGAAAGATGCCGTGGTCCGCGATAATTTCGATAATCCGCCTGCCTGAGTCTTACGTCCGTTGTGTGTGGCTCGCGCCACACACAACGCGCAAGCCACACAAAACGGGCTTAAGACTTGGACAGGGCGCAGACGGGAAGAAACGTGTCTGCGTCCCGTCTTTCCTGTATGCTTTGCATCACGTTTTTTCTATATTTTTTTATGAAAGTTCTTTAAATGGATTTCGCGTTCGCGACATGTCCAAGTCTTAAGTCCCTTGTACGTGGCTTGCGCCCTACGGGCGAGTGGCATAACTAGACAGTGGACTGTTTCGTCCAAAGTCTTCTACGCTTACCTCACGGGAGAGAGAGAGCGATCAAATAGTATTACAACTTCATGAGCACTAAGTATGATTTTATCATATATAAGACATGTACTAAGCACATAATAAATGTATACCTAATACCTACATGTAAATTTAAGAAAAATTATGCTTACTCGTAGATTCATCAATAAGGACTATCTCCGTTAATGCATTATAGGGTATCCACCTCAAATGATGGCAGGTGCAGAAAGTCTCAGTATAATTACAGTCTGGTGGAAGGTGTTCTTGATCACAAACTGTCGACGGTTTTATACGTCTTTGCAATATGTAAGGCGTTGCCGGAAACGTGCCCTGTATACCATCCATTGTGCTTACGGCAGTAATGTTACCGCCAAAATCTGCAAAATATTTATTTTCATTGGTACCATTCGAGTAGTGGCATAATTTCATGGCAGACCGCGGCAATTTATTGGAATTCTTGCAATATCGCCGTGCTCGACAAAAAGAACTATAACTATATAACTGCTATGCTATTCTTTTATTACAGTTGTCAACGTGTTTTCCACTGTACAATTTAGTATCGTCTTGTTTAATATCTTCTTTATGCTTAATATCAGTTCTAAATTTACGTTATTATTATTGTCATTATCAGTGGTAACTCGTAAATGGCTCTAAGCTTCCTATTTTTGTTGACTACAAAATTATTGGCTGTAAGTTATCCTTAAAAAAATAAAATAAAATAAAATAGCAATCATGAAAAGAATAACTGTGCAATGATTGAATTAAAATTTTGTATATAGAATATTGAAATCGCATTCTGTAAAACAATTAGATAATTATGAATAAATATGAAAAAGTCGAGAAAGTGAAAAAAAAAGTCGGCATTTCTAACTTGTACTTGTCTCTGTACTGGAAAAATACGGAACCCTATTTAGATATTGTAAATAATATCGTGATCTTTATTAGATTCTCTATCAAAGATAATATTTCGTTTTGCTTATTTACATACAAAAATATTTAGATATTAGCTCTTAAATACCAATAAAATTTTTGATGATTTCTCGAAAAAAAAATGATGATGTTTGATAATGGAATTTTACCAGAGATATCCGCGAAATGACGTGAGAAATTATTCTAGCGGCCGTCTATGTCTCTATGGTAATAGTGAGATATTTCTTATGGATTTTAGGATGCGTTCGAATTAGAAAATAATGTTACTGTGCGTTCCGGGAGCAAGAAGCCAATATTCATCGTTACGTAGTCAACGGTGTTCTGATGTGCAACCAAATTTGGTCGTTACGTAGCCGAAGGATTAAAAAAAATATCAGTGTTTGAATATGAACACATACCGGTGTCTGCAAATATAGTAAAAAAAATCTGTAGTGTTACCCTAAGACTTTCCGGGCAAGTAGCACAGGATTGTGTATATAACACAAAAGCGAATTTGACCGCGTTAAGTTTGTAACACCCAATGTGGGGATAGAGGTAGTCACGATATACCGGGGAGTCACGTTAATTACACGTAATTGATTGATGAATGCCGTGTTTCCCTGGTATAAAACTACAAAATTAAGCATTTTTCGTAAATATTACAAAAAAATATTTGCATATTTCCTGCGGCTTTTTTATTTTATTTGTTGAGTGGGGCTTTTCTAAGGTCTTTATGAGCCTTGTAACACTGCGACCATTGCTGATCTATTGTGTTCGCCACCTACTACAGTTCTGCGCTAAGCCTCGTGTCATTTAAGAACCGCAGCAGGCTTTTGGCGCCAGATTGTTTTACCTCCTCAGGCTGGAGATAATGACCACCCAAGTGGGTGTATCTTTTACGCATCAGCGGGCCACACTCGCACATGCGGTGCTGGGAAGTTTCCTCTGCTCCTTAGCAGAACCTGCACATTTTTGTGTCTCCGAGATTGAGGTTGAACATGTGTTTGTTCAGGCCACAATGTCCCGTGAGCGTCCTCACCAGTATGCGTAGATTGTTCCTATTTAGCGATGAGGCCTCACGGGCCGTCTTACGGTCGTAAGCCTTTATTAGCGCTTTGGAATGATTCAACCCTGGCGTGTTGTTCCAGTGGTTGACAAATTGTTCTAAACACATTTGTTTGAGCATTAGGTTTGCAAGGCTTTTTGGTACGTTACAGCAAGGTTCAGGGCCGTATAACGTTCCCTTTGCTCCCGTATTAGCAAGTTCGTCAGCTTTTTCTTTTCTCTCGATTCCTGCATGGCCGGGAACCCATCTTAGAATTACCCTGTTCTTTTCGCTTAGGGAATTCAGTAGTGATATGCAGTTTTGCACTAGCTTTGAATTAATGGTATTCGAGGCAAGTGCCATAAGAGCTGCTTTGCTATCCGAATGGATATAGATACGGTGGTTGGCGTAGTTCTTATGGAGGGTTCTTTCCTGCGGCTTACGATCCTCTCCCAGCCCGCGACGCGAAGCTTGTCAAGCATGTTTGATCGTCTAGAGAACCCCTAACTCTGGAGTGTGGAAAAAATACGTCTGGTGACGCACCGCATATAATCTGCAAGAGTCCACAACATTTCAATCCGGATCGATTTTATTTCCGTAGTGTGGGTGCTTTCATGTGATTCTATAGTTCACAGATTTTTTGAAAATATAATAAAACGTACGGAATTTTACCGCAGGTCGCCGTAAGCGTTGATATAAAATTCGTCACATTAACCTCTACTAATAGTAATATTACATACTTAAAAATCTCAACCAGTAGTCGTTGTTAAAGATTTCATCATAGGTAGTCAATCTGTTCGAGAAGGATATTACAATCCTGACATCAGGAGGTTTACCATTCAGTACGTCTCTATCGATATCGAGGGCAACTAAATCGGTAATGTGTATATTGGAGTCCACGACAGACACGTTGGGGTGATTTAAAATCTGTGGAAAGAAAGTTATATATTTTTTTGTTATTTGCTGTAAATATCTATTCATATTGTTGGGATATACTCTTGTACTTCTGGGTGTTATTCGTGTAACATTATTATGGTGGTAGTCCTCCGCCCTCGGTAATCTGCGAAACATGTAAGGGCAAATCTTGTATCTTCGGATGCATGTACCATTAGAGAGCAAAAAAAAAACTTAACTGGCATACTTTAATTTAATTATGTCAATACTTTCTAACAGTGTTTTTAGTACACGGCAAAACTGATGTATACATGTACAACTAATTATATATAATAATTAATAAAACACACAACTGCCCTTACAGACAGTGAACTATTGTATTTATAATTGTTTTTATTACGTTTTTTTAATGAAATATTTGTTGTTTATGTATTTATCCATATAGATAGATTCACATTTCCAGAATGTACTCAATCAGACCTTTTATTTGACAGTAAACACAATATATTTATGTTAATTTATTGACATTGGGACATTTGGACATTTATACAACTACTTACTTAATTTTTAAACATTTAAAGTACCTTATAATACTCAGTATGACACAACGATGCTGTAATGGACCTTAAGTCTATTACATGCGATCAACAAATGCATCGATTTCCAGTGAAATACACTGACACAATTCAGCTATTATTTTAACCCGTGCAGCCATGAATCAGCACGATGAAACAATACTTTTACTCGGAATATTTTGGATTGCATCAATTATCGGCCTATATAAACTGGCGAAAAAGCAACCAAAGTATCATTCCCCGAGTGATCACTTTCCCCCCTGGTTGCGACGGCATATTCGGTACCCTTCTCACGAGGTGTGTCAACAAATCCGGCTCCTTGGTTTCCTTTCCTTATCCTCCCTAGTCTCGAAGCATCAGTCTGTAATCCCACAGACTCGAGCCGTGCCCAGTACAAGATACTAGGAGCACACATACAATCCTTATCCATATATCCTCGTAACCGCAGTCGCGCATCTAAACACTCGAGTCAACGTAAACTGTTCGGGAAGCGTTATAACTGGCAATATTCAAACCTTCAATTAATAAATTCCTTCTACTTCATTCAAAACCGCCTTTCATTAAGGAGATAACTCGTAAGTTGATACCACCACCTCACACAGCACTAGACAGATACAAAATGAACTGCTACTCGTCCCTCCTTTTCGTAACCTTTATGGCAAAAGAAGATTGAATTGGCTAATCCCTTATTTATTCAACAAAATTTCTTTAAATTTAAAAACCTATAAAAAATTAACAAAAAAAACGAAAAAAAGAATTAAAAATAGTTAGCTTTAAAATAAGTGAAAGTGAAACACAAGTGTAAATGATACGAATAACATTCATGTTTCTATTTTATTAGCATTAAGTACGTTACTTTTTTATGTAAATATTATCAAGGGGGTGGCTTTCTGTGCCGCCTAATCCTTATCAATATAGCATATAATGCCGAAGATATATTATTAAATGGTCAAAATGGCCACTAAAGTTGCACTGAAAGTCACCCTATCATAATCTCCAGCAGGTAAGCCTTAGGCTTGGCTGGATTTTATACAAAGCTGTATTTTAAAAAATGGTTATTAAGTAAAAAAAAATTAAAAAAACACCGAACAATTTGGAGTCCTGTGAGGGGTGGTCCCTCATAATGCTAACAATATTACACTTTTATAAATAGGTTCAAGCGTTTAGAAGTTTTGGTGGAATAAAGAAACGGAAAGCGTACATAGATGAAACCTGAACACATTACACTCCTTTTTGTTGAACAGTCCTGTAAAAATATAATAAAGTATCTCGCGAGCGCCATGCACCTCGAGAATCATCAGGATCTGAACCAGCACCTGGGGTAGCTACCCATCAGCAGAGCAGCCAAGGAAGACTAGGAAGAAACGCTGTTTCAAAATACTCCTTTTCTAATTCCTAGCTTTATCGATACTCAACTGTTCACCCCCCAAAGACCAAAGATTGACATTGACATTGACATTGAGAATCGATTGTTTTCTTTACCAGTAAAGATGACAAACCAATCTTTTTAGAGAAATTTTCTACAGCGTTTGGAATTGTTAAGTAGTTTACCGTTGCTTTAAGAATGATTGGTAAGCCACCGTGTACGCGTGTGTATGGTTAGGATACTCTTTACCACGAGTGTGTGGTCCATTGTAGAGAATTGATGGTAAGCGTTTTTGGTTCGTGGCAATGGCGGTCACCGGAGTTGTACGATGGAAAAAAAGGCAGTGTATTTTTCCGTGTATGAGACCGTCAGGCGGGTCGACGTGCTCGAGCCCGCTCTGTATTTATAGCGATGCTCGTACATACGTAACAGTGATTAGACAAATATATCCGACTTCATTATCGCGCATGATATTATTGCGCGCGGGAAAATTTAAATTGCTTTCGGGCAAATGAATTATAGCGTTTGACGTAGTGTACAGTACAATAGCTTGAATTTTACGTACATCTTTTAATGTAATATATTGTAATCGGTTTCGAGACTGCATTGGTGTCATTTTCTCTCCTTCGCTTGCTTGCTTGCTTGCTATGTTGTGTCGCAACTATACAGAATTCGACAAGACTCGGCTCGCCATTATCACTCCAGCTGACCTAGTATTTATCATCCTAATATATCGTCGACGTGTCTAGTAATTCGTCGAATTGGTATCGTCCCTTTCTGTCTCGATTCCTCTACACTCTACAGGGTATTTGGCAATAAAACCGAAACAATTTTTTCATGGATTAGAGAGGTGATTCTCTACCATTCATCTACAGAACCTATGCCCTAATTGTCACCGTTTTTTTAAAATGATTGTTACACAAACACAAAATAAATTGTATTTTGAAATGTATTGTTATTCCAAGGAAATTAAACAGTTTCAAGAAAAAGACTTACGAGCTTCCAATCTCTTGGTTGTCAAGTTCTAAAGAAATTGTCAAGTTTTAGATTCATTATTTTAAAAAAACGGAGAGAGATTTTGGACTTAGGCCTATTTTATAAAGTTCGCTAATTTATAGCCGTTCCAATGATAGGCTACATTTAATGGACTTTCAGTAGAAATATTCAGTAGTTGATCAAAATATGTAATAATTCTTGGTTAGGGCTGAACACCCACTCTAATAATGAAACCGATTTTCAAAATTGAAGTCAACGCATGCATTAACAATGCATTGCAGAATACAATGAAAGATATTTTGTGCTATTACTATAGATAGATAGATAGATAGATAGAGATTATTTATTGCACATTAAACAAAAACATACAAAAGGCGGACTTATTACCTAAAATACAATCTCTTACAGCCAACCTTCGTGGAAGTGTAAAAATTTAGGTGTCAAACGATAAATTAAAAATTAACAAAAAAAAAAAATATTACATATAAAAACTAATCAAGTAACAAAAGTGCCATTTTTTAAAATAAAATTAGGATTTGGAATAATTCGCAAGGAGCGAAGGATAGAAGAGGATGGGATGAGACCTAGGATAACTAGGAATTTAGGGACAAGAAATGCTTTTTCAGAGACACTTGAAAGGTAGAAACCGTTGGTGCGTTTCTGATGTCTGGCGGGAGCTGGTTCCATAGTCTAGCTGCATGCACGGTGAAGGAATAAGTGAAAAAAGAAGAATTATGAGTTGGAATCACAATTTCACTATCCTGACTGGAACGGAGTGAAAGACCATGACTTCCTAAGTGATTGAATTTTTCGGTTAGGTAGGAGGGAGCGGTAGGATTGTTGAGGATGTTATAAAGAAGGGAGAGAATGTTTCTACGTTTACGTATTCGAAGCCAATGAAGTCTGATTCTATACTCAGAGACGTGATCAAATTTTTTCGCATTGAAGATATACCCAATGCATACATTTTGCAACCGCTCTAATTTGTCAAGGATGGCTTCAGTGGCGTCAAGGTAGCAGACATCAGCATAGTCTAGTAAAGACAATAGCAGTGATTTAGCTATGGTCTTCTTAACCTCCACTGGTAAAAATCTTTGCAACCGCCGAAGACTATGAAATCCAGCAAATATGCGTTTGCTGACTTCATTAATCTGTGACTGCCAAGAGAGATATTGATCAATGGTAATACCCAAATTACTGCTACGAATAAAAAAGTTATGACTACTTAAATGCAAAATTTCGGGATATAAATAATGGGTTTTATGACATAGGGTCTATTTGTAAAAGTTAGCAAATGACCCCACCAATTCCCCAACAAATTGTGTTGGTTTATCTGCCAAACAACCTGTATATATTGAGTATATTTTGTACATACTGCTCGTCTCTTTCTTCTGTAAAATATTTCAGCTAGGGTATTCGAGGTAATAGCTCACGATAGTAAATTCTAGGTTAGTGAACAGTATGCGATGCAATTTTCACCTTGTATTATTTCGAAATTCAATTTAACTAACATTAAAAACTAACTTTTTAATGAAACGAATCAATTGTCTTTCCTAATCACATGTTGCACCAGGAGTAAGCAATTTTAAACGACCGCCCAAAAGAAAGGAGTGCAATGAGTTCAGGGTTCATTTATGTATGTTTTCCGTTTCTTTATCTCACCAAAATTTCTTAACGCTTGAACCGATTTAGAAGTGTGATACTGATAAAATCGTTATGTCATAACTGTTCAAATAAGTAAGTAGTTGTCTAAATATTTAACTGTTGTCAATGTCAAATGTCAATAATTCGTCATAAATATATCGTGTTTAATGTCAAACGATAGGTCTGATTAAGTAAGTTCCAGAAATATACATCTACCTAGACAAATAAATAAATAAATCATTTTCACTTTCTGTGACGGCAGTCGTATTTTTTATTTTCCAGGGCCGATTTTTCAATCGTCAGATAAACTGTCTAATAAGTATCCAAGGAATTATTTTATCTGTTGATTTATTCATCGAATAACATTGGCGAGTTTTTCAATCATCAAATAACTGTCAAATAGATATTGGAAGATTTTTCGCTATGTTGGCAGCACTAACTTCAGACAATACACGAAAAGCGAGACAGAATGATTGAACCACTTTATATGCTAGAGCGAGAAGCTCTTAAAAAATATTTATTTGACATAATTTGCTTTCAACATAACCTCGAATTGCGCGCTTTGTCTGTTTGTCGTGTGCGTCTTTCGTGAATTTGCGAGTTTGTCGTTAAAAAATGGAAAGTTTAATAATAAAACGAGATAGGTCTATATAAAATCGAAGACTATCGCGGTTGTTTGACATTATAAATAGGATAGAAAACGAATTTACCGCGTGAAAGTTGTAGGACCCGACGTTTCGGTGACGTTGCAGCCGCCGTTGTCTAGGGTAGACTGAAGAGCTGTCAGTCCGTTGTTTTGCGGGTAGGCCGCAAACCGCTGCCGCCACTGCGTAGGTTATAACGGTGGTGGGGGGCCGGGCAGACCGAGATAGGTCTGTTAGTTTCACGACAAGTAATTGCATCATTGATGGTTTGATGCATCATCATAAGCATGAACTAACCTTTATGTATTGTGTTTAATTTGGTCTTCAATCAATGTCAGCAGATACTGGACAGTTTCTTTTTGTAGTCTGAATCTTCACTTAAATTCCACTACTCTTTGTGTTCTCAGAACCGGATTTAAGTAATTATAATTTCTGCTTCTTCTTCAATAGCAATGTCATCTAACACAGCGAATAAATCCATTTCTCAATGCAAAAGATCACCAGAAATTATCACAACCTAACCTCTCACTGTCAAAATCAATTTATTGGATGAATAATTCGTAATCTGACCCTCGGAGCAGCGGATAACTTTATTCAGCGAATAGTATTTTTATTCCTTTGATAACTGTTAACTGGCTATTGAAAAATTAAATTTTGTACTATCCAATGAATAAGTCCTATCCGACTGTTTATCTGACGATTGAAAAATCGTCCCTTAATATATTGTCAGTCAGGACAACATTTGCCCAGAGACATATATTCTACATAGCCCCAAAATTATATAATTCCCTTAGTGAAGACATGAAAAATTATCCTAACATAAAAATATTTAAAGCAAACCTTATAGATGGCTACTTAACAAGGGATATGTAAAATCTGATCAACTCCTTTGCAACGCACGACAATTTATTTAGTATCACTTATCTATTTTTCTTAATTAAATTTTATTAAATTACAACTATAAATGTATATATTTATTACATAGCTATATTTTTTATAAAATTGGTATATTTATGTGTATATACAGGTGGTGGGTCCAAATAATTTATTTAAAAAAAAACACTTCATTTCTTAAAATTGCATAAAAATATGCACATCTAGAGACGGGCCAAATTATCGCCTAGTTAGATGTGCTATTGGCAGTAAAGGTCATGTAAGATGTGTTAAACCTCCCTATATTAATTATTAAATAATTTATATAATTATTATAAGATTACATGACCTATGAATGAACTGTATACCTAATCCTATGTACCTAAATAAATAAAAATAAATATTAACTTATTACTCTGTCACGCCAGAGCGATAAATCACAGTGTGTTTCGAAACGCATGCAATTTGAACTAAATATGCAATAGCAGATATTGCTCTTGCGGTAACACATAATATTCTCAGGTAGATATGCTCTTTACAACTGGAGGGAATGAAGCATAGTGGAATTAATGGAATTAAATAATAGACAAAATTTTAACAAAAAGAAAAACCGTCTCCATTTTTTTTAATAATTGCAGCAGCCATGTCATGGTGATACTTAGAACGGAGTTCCCTCGTTGGAAGCCAACCCTGGGTACCGCAGTCCTTGGTAAAACTTAGAACGGGCTGTCGTAATTGAATACATATACAAAAGGTTGTGTCTGTACTGTTCACCGTTGAGGAGATCCCTCGTCGGGAGCCAACCCTGGGTGCAGCAGTCATGTCATGATAAAACTTAGAACAGGCTATCATAACTGAATGTTTGTAAAAAAATGGGGTCTGTGCTGTTGGCCGTTGAGGAGTTTCCTCTTCGGGAGCTAACACAGGGTGTAGAATCAAGTCACGCTTAGCATAAACGTAAATGAATTGACATCGGAATTGAACCAACATGTAAATTTTCAATTTCATATGATAATATTTGAAGAGTTCCCTCATTTCTTCATGGATGCCATCATCAGAACAGGATTTTGATAGAAATGGGACCAATCTGTAAGTATATTCTTTCGATTAAAAAAAGAATTTTCCAAATCAGATCATAAATGGCAGAGTTCTGAGATAACAAACGTTAAAAAACGTTTCTGGCTCTCTTATATCGTGTACTCACCCAATTAACACCATCCTATCTCCAGGAGCTTTTTGAACCACTAAGTTCCCACGGTCTCGTACTTCGGTCAGCCTCTGACAGTTTATTAAAAATTCCGAGTCATAATAGTGATTTCTATTCCTATTCTTTCTGTGTCCATGGTGCAAGACTCTGGAACGATCTCCCAGCAAATATACGAAACTCGCCTTCTTTACCATCATTTAAGACTCACCTTAAGGATTACTACCTTTCTAAGAAGTAACCAGTTCTTCCCTTTCTCTCCTGTTCCTCTCCCAATTTCCTCTCCTCGGGCATTATTAGTCTTAAATTCTTCCACTTGTCTGTATGTTATGTAATAATCTTTATTTTCACAATGCGCGCACGTACCACTATGTTTAGGTTAGCTGTAAGACATCGCCATGTGGCAATAAGCTCGCCTTTTTTGTATACTTATTAAGTGCAAATAAAGAGTTTATTATTATTATTATTATTAAAAAAAGATACAACCGAATTGATAACCTCCTCCTTTTTTGAAGTCGGTTAAAAAGGATAGGATTGCAGGATACACCAGGCGTGTCCAGTCATTAACCACGAAAGTTGTAATTATGTGTGTATTCAGACTCACAATTCCATCAGGGTATCCAAAATAAGTTGGTGTAGGCTGTACTGGTTCCACGTATCGTGTAGTCGAAGGCACGTTATAAGCGATCACTGCCAACTGAAATTTTTGAGTTATGGTACAAATGCCTCTTCCTCTGAAATGCATCCAAAAGACTCCGCTTGCCTTGTCCGCGTTTACAACCACGTCGTATCTTTCACCGGCGTAGATGATGAGAGAGTTGATGACCCTGGGTCGTATGTCAGCTCCATCAGTCGCGATAGCAGTCATGTTGTGATCTTGGATCTTGGAATAGAAATAGGAAGCCGTTAGTAAAGATATTATCACACATAGACTTTCGTTACATAAAGGTGCCAGTAACATTATATCATGAAGGTGCCAGCAACATGATTTCGTTACATAAAGTAAAAATATTATCTCTCATAGACTTTCATTCCTAAACGGGCCCCACTCGTAATCATGGCCTACTTCTTAATTCGTCAAATCCACAGCAATCGTCATCGGAAGTCGCTCACTTATTGCATAGTATAAAAAATAAGCTCCCTCCTATCAAAGTCGTCAACGTCGTTGACTCTTACAGCAGTACTGTGAAAGACCTGGACATGCTCATTGATGAAAACATACATATCTTGGCATCCTCAAGTAAGTGAGGTCAGTCATAGAGTCACTTCACTCTTAAATGGGTTCAGAAACTCTTACCTCTTTGTATTAAACGCCTAATGGTACAATCTTTTCTTTTGCCGATAGTTAACTACGCTTATGTGGCCTACCTAGATGCGAATGAAGAACTACTCGATAAGCTAGAAAGGATTCAAAACGCGTGTATTCGCTTGGTTTATTCCCTGAAGAAGTTTGATCACATATCGACCTTTCGCAGGCAAATATAGTGGCTTTCCATTAGACGATGTCGGGATTTTCACATGCTCACCCTACTCTTCCGTGTACTACAGTCATACAGGCCTACTTATTTGAATAATCTCTTCTCACCGCTTTCATCCCATGGCCTTCCATTGCGCTCTCAGGAAAATCTATTACTGGCTATACCTCTGCATTCATCAACTTTCATAACCAGGCAGTGCAGGCGGCCTCTGCGGACTCTAGAATTCCGTGCCTTTGCCCATAAGACAACTTGAAAACCTGAGCAGGTTAAAAAAATCTCTAAAGATACATTTACTTATCTCGTGAATTACCCCTCCCCTCTCGCCTCCTTTGCTTGTCCGTAGATTCCATTCCTCCCTTCAATATCGTGTTGACATCTCTTACTAATTACTGTTTTATGTCCTTTATGATAACTATTACTTAAGTGTATTCATTTGTGACTCCTTTCATATATCAATTTGCCCACATAAACCTTTAGTCACAATAACCCTGGCGGTATGGCCGAAAGATATTGCCACATGGCAATAGGCCCACCACATTGTACTATTTTGTGTGTACAATAAAGCTTTTCAAACCAACAAAGCGTTCAATGCATTATTTTTTTAATTTTTTTATTTCAAACCAGTTGATAGAAATTCCTACACTTGGTTATGTCAAAAACTAACAAAAATAACAAGTGTAATAATTAAATATATAACTATTAAGGTATAAGGTATGAACGTCGGTATTGCAAGGTATGAACCTTGAATATCCAAGCGCAGATTTTCTAGGTTATATAGAGAAACAACATTTTCCAATATTTTCAATCACAATTCTTACATAAATTCGTAGAATTTTCATGTGGACAATAGTACTAAATAATCAAACAAATATTGGATAATTTCACAAATTATCATACGGGATGATATTTTAAAGAAAAACCACAAATACAAACAAAGAGTAATAATAATAATAGTCAATAGCCAATAGTTAGAAGAAGAAAAAAAACGCAATTGTAAAATAGTCAATAATAAAAAGAATAAGGAATAATAATAGTCAAGCAAGGTCAATAGAGCTGCGAAAAATTAATATTGTCGAAATCCTCAATGCTATAAATGGGGGTTTTAATCAAAATACCCTGTACCTTTTTCTTAACCCCTCAAGCCCCGATTGGCCGATATCGGCCACAAACTGATTCAGCGTGACGAGTCCGTTTTAATTCTATTTTAATTTAATTTGCTTTATTTTATTATGTTTTATTATGTTAATATGTTTCATTGTAACTATGGGTACAGTGCTTTGGCAGTAATTAATGTTTTTGGTGTGACAGTGTCATAATTCATTTTTTTTACTAATTTTTACTAAAATTATTTGGGACATCAACTTGTCAATCGGCTGAGGGGCCGAGGCCTGAAGGATTAAAGTGAACCTCCCCAAGGCCCCTGATGTGTAATGGAAGTTTATTGTAGAATAACTAAGATTGGCAGAGAAAGCTATTCCGAACCTTACTCAGTCGCACCTTAAAATGACGCAAGTCCTCTTTATTTCGCGTATTATGCGAATGAATATTTGAGTTAGTTGAAGTAGTCTCGATATTTTTTCTCGTATACATGATGTTTTGGTATATATGTATACGCGGCGTACAAAGTAATTATACCAGATTCGATGAAGTACTGCTTGCAAGATGTTAGCGAAGATATTGAAAACAGATTTCTAATCGCTCGTTTTTGTAGGCGAAAGATCTTTATAACATTTGCCGCCATTCCCCAGAACATGAGGCCATAACTTAATAGGGGATGGAAATAGGCAAAGTTGCAATACAGGCAAGAAATAGGCAAGACTGCAATACAGTTGCCGGCAGCATTGCCAGCAATACCAGCTATACTATACAATGCGCAACAATATTTTTAGTAATTCCCGGCCATATAGCAACACATGTTTGGTATGGTCAAACCTTCTAACAGAAGAGATTACTTATTTTTTCTAAATTTGGAATTCGAAGTGACAGCAGTAATAATATTGATTTTTCCTTAATTAAATTGTAATATAATATAAAATGGAACACAGAAGATTATCTGAAGATTGTGGACGTTTTCGACATTTCTTGTCTGCGATCCTGAACAATCGGACGTCCCTGGAACCGGTGAGCTGGGGTACACAAAGAATCCAATATGCCACTATGGAACGCTTCAGAATAAAGACCACCTCCTATCCTGCCCACAGTTGTCCACCCACATTACACAACCTAAAAGAGGCGATGGACAAGGCCATCCAGGACGCATATTTTTGGAGAGACGTGTCCTAACACGTTAACGTCCCGGACACAGCAGACACACCTGTTTAGATTCCGTTACACAATGGCTTGGGGCGGCTCGGTTCGTTTCTCGGCTAGCCTCGGGTGGCTTTTCTCGGCTAACCCGGTTCGTTTCTCGTTTCAAGCTCGGGTGGCTTGAAGTTAACATTTGTATACAATATAGGGCGGAGTTTAAATATTAACTTGTGTATAAAATATTTCAACCGAAATTTCATAGTAAGGCGGTGTCGACTCCAACGGGCGAACCCGTCACGCCAGGCTGGTATAACGATATGTGATCATTCTTTCAGCCGTGGGATGAACGTAGAAGACTTGGGGATAAGACAATCTACTTTATAGTTCACCAGCAACCAGTAATCTACTGTCGTTTATAAATAAGACAATCTACTGTCTACACATTGGGCAGCTTCCGCACCCTATAACTATTAGTTTTGGAAGGATATCTTCGTCTGGAATTAACCTCCAGGATATCTCCGGCCTCCCGACTGTCCACATAAGGCATCGTTTGCCCGACTCTGAATTTAGAATCAGGCAACTAGAGTTGTCAACTACAACGGGCGAGCCCGTCACCTGAGAAAGTTTTAACGATTAGTCGATTTCCCTGGAGTGAGCGAAGAAGACTTGGACAAAACAGTCCACCGTCAAGCTTCGCCACAAACCCGTAAGAGGCCAACGCCTTAACCGCGAGATAGCCAGGAGTGTTACCCAGCGGGCTTACACCCACGCTCTTACTTCCAATTGCGACCAGATTACTCCAGTCTCTCGATTGGTTACGAGTTCGAGGTCGCTTGCGCGGTCCTCTCCCTTACGAAGCGATAAAACGGTGTATACCGAATCTATCGCACACCACGGCATCCTTTGCCCGGCTGTTCACCCAGGATCGGGTATCCGATGGTCGTTTCAAGAGCAGTCACCGTAAGGTCCGCAACCACCCCCGCTCTATAGGAAACAGTACAGCTTCCAGACTCCCCCGACTGTTAGTCAGAGTGCGCAATCGATTGGCTTATGCCGCACGGTACGCAGACCGTCCAGGAGCGCCAGAAGGTTGATTCCTAGGGGAAACTAACCCTAAGGATCAGGCAGCCTAATGGTCATTTCAAGAGTAGCTGACGACATGTCAACATCCATCCCCGTTTCTTAGGAGACATTATATTTCCATAGTCTCCAGACTCCTTCAGCAATTAGTCAAAGTGCACAGCCGATTAGCGTCGCCGAACGGTGAGCAAACCGCCCAGTAGACACCGCCACTACACACATTCAGCGATTGAAATTTTCGACATATTTAATTTTAATATCGTCTTACTAAAATTGTAGCAACGTATGACCGGGTCATGGGTGCGGCCATGAGGCTAACTAGCTTTTAGTGTCTGATGGTTATCCAGTGTAGTCAATACTCAGACCCGATGGTTAAGAGATGTCTCTCTATTACAGCCTTAGGAGATATTTTTTATATACACACTCTAAGCGACGCAACACAGAGTCGCTTGTCGTCAGAGATGATTTTTTTTAACGTGTAGAACAGTTCTTTTTGGGATCGGCTAATAAATTTTCGTTGAAAACCAGCTCCGATAAGTAGCAAATAGTCAGTTACGGACGTTCTTATATTCTAGTTCCGATAATTTTTTTCTACTCTGTATTGTCAAATTTCACAATGGGCGGGTTTATTACCATACGATAATCTCTTACAACCAACCCTATTATGAAGTGTTTATATGTATGCGTGCTTGTAACAAGTGTGTAGGTGAGTGTCTTATTAGAGAAACTAACAACTATGCCACCGGTCCTTGTGGCATAGCGTACACTATTTCATGCTTGAAACAAAACATATGCCACTTACTTGTATCTGTACTGGACAAATCTCACTTCCTGAATTGATGATCCTTATTCTGTAACGTAATCCGGTTCGGAAGCTAAGTAGCTCATATGGAACTAGAGTTCGTTCACCGGTTGGCTGGAAAATATGTCAAAAAGATATATTTTTTTCCATATATATATATTTTTATTATTTAATTTGATTCGGTTAACAAACAACGTTTATATATAACCGATACAAAATATAACAATAAAACTATGACTAATTTTATGTTAACACTATTTACCGTTAATAATATGTGTACAGTACATATCTCCATTATAGTACCTTATTTATACATACATACATTTCTTTAGCAGTGATTAATTGATAGACAAAAGAGAAAGAACAAAAAACAAATGAAAATGAAATTTTACGTTAAGATTATAAACATTATTAATTATTTTGAATATATTTTGAATATATTTTTTTATTTTGAATATTACCCAAAATATATTTTTTTTAAATATTACATAACACTATTCATGTAAACCGTTTAAGGGATTAATAGTCATTAGTATCAGATGAAATAGGGGGGACAAAAGACTGATAAGACTCTTTAACGGTTTCCTTAAAGACTGATGAAAAATATCAATGCACCCGAACCTATCGTTATACGTTGTCATAGCTCTGTTTATTAGAGAATGCTTTGTATAATTAGAGTTTTATCTCTTTACATAAAACAGGTGTTGATTTCGAGTATATTTGAGGCCGTACCCTTCAGCCGAGGAATAATGCAGTCGTCGAACCATTTGAAGAGTTGCGGTGAATTGAGCCTACCCAAGGTAACGAGCAAGTCCTACGGCCCCAGCTGCATGGAACCGTTAGCTGCCTACGAATTGTAATACCATGGCACATTGAAGACCCCTTGGTAATTCACCGACTAAACAGGTGTATCGAACTACAGGCAAGCACACACCGCCCAATAGTCAGGGAGCCAGCGAAAAAAAATCCAAGAGTTTCGTAAATGCTGGTACTTTCAGATCAGATTTACATAACAGTATTTTGGCCACACAATACTGGGGTAGAGTCAGCAGGTCAGACACCAGAACACCTGGCGCTGGCGTACTAAAAAAGATGTAATTTTAATTAGTACTAACAAACAAACGTACTGGAGTTGTAACAAACGTACTGGAAAAGCTGAAAATATATCAGTAGACAGTGGATGCAATACAGAACTTGAAACAAATGGTCATAATAATAACAAGTTCCAGAGTTTTGCACCATGGACACAGAAAGAATAGGAATAGAAATCACGATTATGACTCGGAATTTTTAGTAAACTGTCAGAGGCTGACCGAAGTACGAGACCGTGGGAACTTAGTGGTTCAAAAAGCTCGTGGAGATAGGATGGTGTTAATTGGGAGAGTTCAGAGTACACGATATAGGAGAGCAAGTATATGAACATTTCTTCTTTGGCGTACTGGCAAGCTTGGCAATATGTTGCATGGCGTCAGCAGTACTTCATACATGTCACAAAAATTAAATCCCTGCATATACACCGGTACGTATTTGTCGGTAACTATTATGCATCGGTCTAATGTGTCGCGTAATATAATGGACTTCATTTTGGTGACATGTATGAAGTAGTGTTACTCCATTCATTCTATTGCATCCACTATATACTGTATTGCATCCACTATATACTGATGAATTTTCAGCTTTTCCAAAACAGTTTGAACGTACTAATTAAATTACACTTTTCCTAGTACGCCAACGGCATGTGTCCCGGAGTCTGGCCTGCTGACTCTATTCCAGCATTCTTTGGCCAAAATACTGTCTGATCTGTAAGTATCAACTTTTACAAAACTCTTGCACATTTTTGTCACTACAAGAGCCGACCAGGGAGTCACCCGACATTGTGTCATAATTGTTTAGATTTCCAAATTATATACAAGGGCGAAATTAACGTCGCAAAGAGAGTCAACCCATATTTCTGTTTCGGAAATAAAAAGATAATGAATTGATTTTATGTTTATTTATGTTTTTGTGTTTTCGCTTATTACTAATCAATATAACTGTAAAACCAATGCCTTGAAAAGCAAAATTAATAAAGATATAACTATAATTATACAAATAGAATATCACATAGATATCATATATGAAAGAATAAATCATCAAATGAGGGTTGGCGGTAAATATATCCAAATGTATGGCCATCGACTGAAATTCATTTGAGCGCCGCAAAGCACGCGCCAATAAGTTCCACCTCGTTAGTGCGCACCATGTTAGTGCGCGAGAACGGCCCCGCAAATATATGGTGCGATCGAGCCTGAGTATAATTATTAAACACGAAAACCAGTATATAAAACTGCATGTGATAGATGCAGTCGGATACAAAAATGGATAATATTCGTACTGCTTGAAGGACAGGGGCTATAGGGAGCTAATGGGTCCTGTTGCAGTTTGGCCACGAAGACCCATTTGTTCAGGGTCGGTAATACTTACGGGACAACAACCATCCGGCGGCATCCACGCAGAAGGGAAAGCCAGGGTAGGACGCTGACCTGCGGACCAGTCTCCCCAAGGAGTCAACCTTCGGGCTTTCCTGGACGGTTTGCGCACCGTGCGGCGTCAGTCAATTGTGCACTCCGACTAACAGCCGGGGGAGTCTGGGAACTATCTACTGTTTCCTATAGAGCGGGGCTGTTTGTTAACCTTATGGCAACTGCTCTTTAAACGTCCATTCGGCCACCCGGTCCCGGGTGAATAAACCGGGCTAAGGATGCCATGGTCCGCGATAGATTCGGTAGACACCGTATAACCGCTTCATGAGGGAGAGGGCCGCGAAAGCGACTTCGATCCTGTAACCAGTCAGAAGGTAGGAGGTATCCTGAAGGTTAATTCCAGACGGAGATATATTTCCAATTTGGTAGTCAGGGGGCGAGGCTGCCCGCTGTTTACCTTTCCTTGTGCCTCGCCGTAAGGCGTTGGCCTCTGACGGGCAGGTGGCGTAGCTAGACTGTGGGTTTTTTTCCCCAAGTCTTCTGCGCTCACCTCACGGGAGACAGAACGATCAATATCGTTAAAACTTCCTGAGGTGACGGGTTCGCCAGTTTTAGTTGACAGGTCTAGTTGCTTGAAGTGCAAAAACCTTGAAAAATCCTTCTGTACCTTTTCCAGCATGAGGGTATAGGTATCTTCAGCTGCATTCATTTCCATGCGACTTCTAGCAATCGAGTAGTACAACGTAATATTCATGACTTACCGAAGTGAATTTCCCTTTTCCATTCACGAGCAAGTTATCTGGAGTGATTCCTGGTGGTCTTGTTGGTAGACCGGGGTCGAACAGTGTGGCCATGTTGTGTTGAGGATCAGCTATAACTAGGACGTTATCGTCGACATCATACAACATTCTATGAGGGTCTTGTATCCTAGGTGCTCGGATTACCAGGCCGCCGTAATGACCTTCAGCCTTGTTATGACCTTATGTAGAATAAAATATACACATCTTTACACTTTCCATCCGGGAAACATACGATGTTATTAATAATATATGGTATATGGTTATACAGTTTCTTTGGCGGAAGGTAACCAACTTCAAGGATCCATACTTCAACGCACGACAATTTATTTAGTATCACTTATCTATTTTTCTTAATTAAATTTTATTAAACTACAACTATAAATGTATATATTTATTACATAGCTATATTTTTTATAAAATTGGTATATTTATGTATATATACAGGTGGTGGGTCCAAATAATTTATTAAAAAAAAAACACTTCATTTCTAAAATTTGCATAAAAATATGCACATCTAGAGACGGGCCAAATTATCGCCTAGTTAGATGTGCTATTGGCAGTAAAGGTCATGTAAGATGTGTTAAACCTCCCTATATAAAATAATTAAATAATTTATATAATTATTATAAGATTACATGACCTATGAATGAACTGTATACCTAATCCTATGTACCTAAATAAAATAAATAAAAAAATAAATACTTACGATAGACTTGTACCTCAAATATCAATTTATATTGCTATGATCTGCAATTTATATTGCACCATGCTATGATCAATCAATGAAATAGTTTCAAAAATATGAATATCCTCCTAATGCGATCTTTACGTTTATTTTTATTGTTATTATTATATATGTAGTACATGTGGTATTATATATGTGGTATATATATATAGAACTGAGTGAGTAAAACACAATAACATTGAAAAGTGACTCTACCGCGCTCTAACTGCGAAACTTTAAGTACCAATATGACTCTTTTATATCCTATGGAGTCAAACCCTTTAAATCTAACTACTTATTTGACTCATAATCACAAAATTTTGAGTTGTGTCAGTTTTCTATGTGACGTGCGATGTGTAAGAAGTGAAAGCGGGTCAAACGGAGACAGACAAAGCACGACATAGTATATATGGGCTTAACAAAATATAAGGTTTAGTAGTTTTTATTTAAAACGTACCTGAATGGGAATGCCAGAAGTATGTCCCAGGAATATCTCCAATAAAGGCATAAACAAATCTCGCCCTGTCCAATATTGGACACTGAGTTACAAACGGAACTCCGTCCATATACTGAGTATTTCTCTGGCGAATTCCATGCCAATGAACAGTAACTTCCGTGCCTATTATTGTGTTCATTATATCCACTACTATTAGATCATTTTTGCATACCTAAGATAAAGAGACACACAAAATATTAGTAATACGACTAGTACTTAGCTGATCTATTCAAATTCAAATTCCTTATTTTACAAAAAATCTTAATATCAGTTACAAATAAATCACACCTAACCTAACTGGATCGCACGAGACGTCTGCACTAAGGTAGGCTCAGATTCGTATAATTAAGTACTGCCTAATGCTAAATAAAAAAATACGAATGCCATGAAAAATATTTTTTTTGTAAAAAATAAAATTTCAAATAATCTTAAAAGGTATGTGATAATAATAATATAAAGAACAAAAGCATGTAAATCATAAATATATAGTAGGTGAATAATAATGTGTTAGATTATGGTAAGTTAGCCAGGAATAAAGCAAATTAGTTTTTCAGTGTCTTTCCTTCCCTGGGTGACCAACCAGTGGGTTAGTCTTTTTTTTGTTTATATTTATACCTTGAGTATAAATGCCGGTATATCCTTAGTTTTATTAACCAACGACGGTGCCAAGTATATAAAATGTCTCTGTGCATGGGTACTATTCAGTTTGGGCACTATGTGGTTACTGTTAGCTATCACTCGTGTTATAATTTTATGGGTTGTTTGCTGGTGAAATTGTTTATGTTTGTGGTAATAGAGTATTATCGTTTTAGCAAATGTTTGCCGTACGTCAAGAACAGAGAACTCACGAAAAAGTAGCTCAGACGGGTATCTCAACGGTTTTTTGTAGACAACTCTTAACAGTGCCTTCTGAGCTTTAATAAGTGGATCGAGGTGTGACAGTACTGCACCACCCTAACCAAGAATCCCTTAAGATATAAAGCTGTATGCAAGCGTGTAAGCGGTTTCGACATATATATATATATATATATATATATATATATATATATATATATATATATATATATATATATATATATATATATATATATATATATATATATATATATATATATATATATATATATATATATATATATATATATATATATATATATATATATATATATATATATAAAACCTACAGTGTACCGTCGAAAGTGGTACTCATCCAAGAATACATCTCGTTTAAACAATAAGCATTTCCCAGTCCAGTCCGGGAAAACCTTCCAGCTATGTAAGTGGCTTTTATTATTTTTATTTTTTCATCAAAGTGTCATCCTTTAAACGAATTCTTTAAAAAAAGAAATTTTACAAAAAACCAATCAAATATTAACAATATATATATATATATATATATATATATATATATATATATATATATATATATATATATATATATATATATATATATATATATATATATATATATATATATATATATATATATATATATATATATATATATATATATATATATATATATATATATATATATAGAAGATATATAATATATAACATATATAGATATAGATATATAATATATAACATGTATTATATAGATATACATGAATATATATAGATATATAATATATAACATGATAGAAGTTGCCACCGATATAAATAGACGAAGGCCAAGACCCATCACCAAAAACAAGAAGCAGAAAGCCGGAGGTTTACATAAATATACAGTTAAATATTTTCTCAAAAGCAAGAAAATGACTCTTCGGGTATGTAGAAAGTTATTTCTCAATATACTGAAAGTAGGTCGAACAGGAGTTCAGAACATTTCAAATGCAAAATTTGAAGGCAATTCTATAGAAGAAAAACGAGGTGGAGATAGAAAAAGCCACCAAAGTACAGAAAAGAGAAATAGTGTGAGGACTTTCATAGGTCGACTAAGAGGAACAGAAAGTCATTACAACAGAAATAAGTCAAGAAGAATTTATCTTTCCTGTGATCTAAGCATAAAGAAATTATATAAATTATATAATGAAAGTACAGAGCCAACTCACAATGTTCATTTTGCAATGTTCTACAGAATATTTGTGAATGAATTCAATATAGGATTCAGGTCACCCGCCTCGGACACATGCAGTCGCTGTACCTTTTTGACTAATAAAATTAAAGAAATTTCAACAAGGTTCTCCAGAACGCAACAAATACATGATCGAAAAACGAGTTCATAAACAAAGAGCAAATGCCTTCTACAAGCTATTAAAAACGGTTGTTCCAAATTCTGTTTCTTATTGTTTAGATTTACAGCAAATCCAATCGCTGCCGATATCACTAATTCAAGACGCATTTTATGCACGTCAATTTAATTTTTATAGCTTGTGTGTAACTGATCTTTAATGTGCAAAGCCAATATTAAATACTTGGACTGACGAACAAGCCGGCAAAGGCAGTCCTGAAATATCTTCTGCTCTGCTAAACTTCTTGCAAAATACTGATTTCAGGAAAAATCACTTTTACGCTTTTTCAGCGATGGCTGTGTTGCACAAAATAAAAATAACATAGTTTTGAGATCTGCTATGTATTTTCCTATATACACATGAAACTTGCATACAAGAAATACAATTTCATTTTCCTGTCCCGGGTCATAGTTCTAAAGAAATAACATTTTCCTGTCGGGGGCCCGCAGATCGTCTTTTGGCCGCGTTGAAAAGATACTGAGAGGAAAACAATTTATCTTGACAAAAGATGAGTATTATGATGTTTATTCTCAAATTGGAAATGTAAAGAAATATGGCACTGACTGGCTAATAAGGGATACAAAAGAGTTGCAAAAATATTGGAATGATTTGACTATGATAAGCGAGATGAAGCGGATTTATATAAAATTGACTACAAGAGGCAGGCAACGCTTTGTCAAGGTGAAAGGCTTGGAAAACTTTGTATTTGAATCAGAGGAAGAGTTCCAGTCTTTAACAAAAAGGAATATCAACAACAGACGACTACAACGGATAAGATTGAATGATGTACCATTAGAACATGGCATCACAAACGAGAAGAAAGCTGATGTTAACAAGCTTCTGTGTGCTATGTTGGTGATGGATGGCAAGATTTAAATGACCACCGGTTTGAATGGTACAAGCATATATATATATATATATATATACGAGTGGTATTACCCCGGCGTTGCCCGTGTTATATCTGTTCTCAAATACCAATGTATACCAATTTTCATTGCGATCGGTTGAGCAGTATAGAAGTTGGTGTGCTGCAGCGCCGTCTAGTTGAAAGTTGCAACAAAGCGGATATATATAAAAACCTTAACCATGAAAAAATACATATATATGCCAACTTTCATGGTGATCGGTCAAACGGTTTCGGAGTCTATTAAACTCGGACAGACGGGCATACAGATATACCAACATCCATTTTTATATTATATTATTTTGGCCTGTTTTAAAATTTAAACTTTGAATGCCTATATCTCGCTTATTTATAGCGACCGACACAATTTTCTTCCAGATTTAGCATTAAAATGAAAAAAATTGGAGAGAGGTTCCTATACTGCAGTTATTCCACTTTTATAACTATGTGATAATACTTACATGTATATATTTTAATTAAAGAGTTTTGAACAATGAAGCACAAATAATTAAAAAGCAGAAATAATTTCACTGTATTACCTTCACAATATTTTGAATTTAGAATAACGCTTGGCCGACTATGACGTTTGTAGGTTTAACATAGCAGCGCCATCTATGGATTACTCAATAGATAACGCCATCTGTTAAAATCGTTTGGAACTAACAGATAATTGCGAATGTCAAATAATAGACATTGCAATAAAATAATATCGCGACTATAAATTAAGACGTAAGCTATCCTATCTTTCAAGTTGGATCAAACTGCACATTGTGTGCAAATTTGATTCAAATCGGTTAAGTAGTTTAGGAGTCCATCGCGGACAAACAACGTGACACGTAATTTATATATATTAAGATATATATATATATATATATATATATATATATATATATATATATATATATAATATATATATATATATATATATATATATATATATATATATATATATATATATATATATATATATATATATATATATATATATATATATATATATATATATATATATATATATATGTATATATATATATATATATATATATATATTTAATTGTAAAAAAGTAATAAATGAATTTTAATAAAAATATTAAATCTTTTCCAAATAATTTCAGATGCTAAAATAATATAGTGTTTTCAACGCCAACTGCCACTGAAACACAGGAAGTAGAAGAGACTTGTGACTGTTTAGAGGAAGAAGTTGCAGTTAGGATTTAAGGCTAAAAAATAAATTCTTTTCATTCTTATAATTTTTAATACAATTGATAAAAAAGTATTAATGATACTGTATGGTTTTCATTCAAACTAAGTTTTGTCCAGGGCCTATACATTCAAAAAGAGTTTTGTCCACGAATTTCATGCAAAACATGTTTTGTCCAAACTAGTATTTTAAAATTTATGTATTTGAAAGGTGTGTGTCAGGTATATTAGTATTTAACTGTATTCCCTATGCATTTCTAAAGAAATAAATCTGTCTAGAATACCTATAAGAAGTAATAGGCAGGTGTAGAATAGAATAGAATATATCCACTCTTTAAAAGGACGATATACCATTGCTGGGCTCGCTATCAGCCAGCCATTAAATGAAAATAAAAATAAAATACTTCATTTGCTCGTTGCCATGAAATAAGATATAAATCGTAATTTCTGGTCGAGAAGTTTATACTTAGGCTATATGATATTTACAAGAGTTCAAAACATAAGATAAAATTGTATAATATTGTTAATATTTGATTGGTTTTTTGTAAATATTTTTTTTTTAAGAAATCGTTTTACCTTCGGCATACAAGGTGAAAATAACTCCTCACCTACAAGTTCCAGTTCATATCTTCCGACTCCATCATCAGATCAATTCGACGACAGTATCATATTATTGTATTGTCATCAGAACTACATACAGCTGCCAATTTTCATGACGCTACGATCCAAATTAGTTACCTTAGATTCCATTACATAGTTACATACAGGTCGACCTAATAAAAGCGTGTTAAAAAGCTCGTAATTAGTCGCGTTGGCACACGAAATTGAACATTGCTAGACTAGCAGGGCTTTCTAGTGGATAGTGTATAAGCTAATGGAACGTTATATCGTTAATAACGCGAGTTTTTAAACCTATGAGATTGAAGTGCGAAAGCAGCTCAACCTAATTCTCAGATTATTTATATGGCCGAATTTCTTTGATAGCCTGCTAGCGAATCTCTTTGAACTGGTTGAATTCTATCGCTGTAAACATAGTAAAGCTGATGTAACCCGGTGTGCGTAAGGTTGGATGTAACCCATACCCTAATACATCGCTCAAAATTTCAAAAGCGAGATATTGGAATGCGTTGTGCATGTCAATAGCTGCGAAGGGGAGGTAAGTAAGCAATGAGTGTCACCACGCAGTCGACCGCTAACCAGCGGTCTCGAAGCTACCGATTTTTCGGTATTTCTACCGATATGGCACCTGTCCTACCGAAATACCGAAATGGAACGATTTTTCTACGATTTCTATAGAAACATGCAGGCATTGATTTTATTACACTATAAAATCAATGATGCAGGCAAATAACTGCACGGTTTCCATTGAAAAATAATCCAATAAAAGATTTAGACGTAATTGACCCAACGAATGTTAAAAATGGCAAAACTGCTCGATTATTCCTGTTATTAGACTCTTTCCCAATATTGTTCAAAACAATGATTTATAGCAAATTGATACAAAATTGCGTATTTTTGAGTTATTGCGAACAAATAAAAACATTTCCTGAAGAAATAGTTTCTTTTTTGGAATATATCACTTTACTGATGCACTGCGACGACACTCAAATATTTCCTTTGTTGTCTTCTTTCATCTTTACTATTTTACCACTGCGCCCCGTTCATCCGACAATGTTGAGTGCATATTCTCGCATATTAATCTCATGAAAACAAAACAGCGAAATAGGTTGTCTACTGAGTAAATCACTGCTCTGTTACATACAAATGACGCCAATTGTTACGACTTCAAATTAGTTCAAAAATGACTGCTGATATGGCTAAAAAATATTGATACAAAAGATTGTAAAAAATAACTATATTTAAGTTGTTGATTTCATTGCTTGTACTAACTTATACTTAGTATGTTATTTTTAATTCGTTTTCATTATGATTTGTTGATGAAATAGTATACTTCATTTTTATGATGCATCCCCAAATAACTGTTATCAGTTTTAATAATGTTTTATAATTCCTGATGTTCAATAAAGAGGATAAATAATTCCTGAAAGAGATTTGATTGAATATTGTTTTTTTTTCATATGTATACCGATTTTTGGTCCAAATATACCGATTTTACATTGCAACTCTACCGATTTTTCATTTTGAAGTTCGAGACCACTGCCGCTGACCGGCGGGGTGTTTAGACAAAGTCAAAGTTGCTGCCGGGTGAGTCATACCCACCTTAATCTCCGTGTTATTATTTTTTACCGAATACTTTTCATTGTGGAAAAAGCGAAAAATTTAAAAAACTGATTTCATTTGTTTTGTTCATTGTCTATTTAGACGAAAAAAATACTTTTCGTTAGTTTTTTTGTAATATTTCAGTAACAAAAAATATGTAAAAGCTATATTAAAATATACAAAAAAGCTATATTTTCTCACAATATCAGCTAGAAAAATTTGATTTGTTAAATACGTAAATAAATATTAAAGAACCATACTTAAATGTTATTATTTTATCCATTTATTGTCTTTTAAATATACAGAATAATTATATAAAAAATAAAATAATAATGATCTACACTAAAACGTTGAAATGTTTAATTAATCATATGGGTTTGTCACATCCACCCTATGCTCCGTGTCCGGTCAGCGGCAGTGGTCTCGAACTTCAAAATGAAAAATCGGTAGAGTGGCCATGTAAAATCGGTATATTTGGACCAAAAATCGGTATACATATGAAAAAAAAACAATATTCAATCAAATCTCTTTCAGGAAATTTTTATCCTCTTTATTGAACATCAGGAATTATTAAACATTATTAAAACTAATAACAGTTTTTGGGCTCACAATATAAGCTAGAAAAATTTGATTTGTTAAATACGTAAATAAATATTAAAGAACCATACTTAAATGTTATTATTTTAACCATTTATTGTCTTTTAAATATACAGAATAATTATATAAAAAAGAAAATAATAATGATCTACACTAAAACGTTGAAATGTTTAATTAATCATATGGGTTTGTCACATCCACCCTATGCTCCGTGTTACAACTTATAACCTTATGCACGCTGGGTTAAAATTACTGATCCATACGCCAGAACCGATATGATGTTTAGATGAATGGTGTTCAGATGAATACTAAAGATATCGGAAAGTTGAAATGGCTTTATTGTTATGAAGACAAAACTTTGAAATTTATTTGCTTTTTTAACAATCCCATTAAAGTGGTAAAAAAAATACTGTTAAGATAACTACTAGGTCTCTGATATATACATCTAATAATGCCAGGTCACTGATAAGCATAATGTGTAAATATAATAATCTACCTTATTATTTGTAATGTTCCAAAAGTTTTAGTGAGTTAATTCTGGTAATCCATTTCGAAATATCACGTATTAAATATCAGCCTGAACTGACATTGTATGTATCTCTATATCTCTCTTACTTAACCATTTAATAATAACTTTGTCAATATTGAGAAGACCCAGTTTCGACTATAAGGCACATATTTCCATTGGAATTGATGTCACTCGGTATTTAATTCATTTTTACGCGATTGTCAAAAAAAAAATCGGTTCTGTCACCCCAAGACTTTCCCGGTAATTAGCTAAGGACGTCATCAATCAAATTTCAAGCGCGCGTCGCCGTAAAATTCGACCTTATACATTAGGAGCGACACAACGCCATAAAGATTTATTTTTCCAACGTACCTACATTGCGCAATATCACACACACGACGCCGCAAATTTAAATATTTGATTCCCACACACACTTGACTGCCGGATTTAAATCAATATCGGATTAAGTGTTTGGGCGCTATCGTGAAGGCATACACATAGACAGACATACAGACACACAGACAGACTTCAGTCTGAAAATGGTCTAACTCGTCTCCGGGGGTAAGGGTCAAAATGTATACATTCGTCCATCTCGAGTTTTTTTAGCGCGTTCACAATACTTTACCTCCTCGTCGGTAAAATATCAACCAGTACCATTCGATTAAAAATTGTAAAAAATGCTACACACGTGTTATACGCTACACACGATTTTAGCGTACATTGATCGAGACAAAAGTTTTACCAGGCACAGTTTTACCAGTATTTCACAAGTTAGCTACCCATTTATAATTCATTAGTATATTCATTCACAATTACCCATTTATTAGTAAACTAATTTCGTGTCGTTCTCGCTACATACATGATAAGGCATTCATGGAAAAAGATAAAAATATTTTTATTTTTATGCTGCGTCCGGATTATTCGCATTGCCAAATGATATTTTCTTGCGCCGACTTACATTTCATTGCTGGCAACGTTCGGCGTCATTTGGACGTGTTTTCTTCTAACCTAATTAGGTATGTGAGCGCATGAAAGAGACGAATAGTAGGATCTCGTGTGTTACGCCTTCGCGTAGCGAACGGTTTTATGCAGATTGGGCCACAAGATCCGTTTTGTTCTCGGATCTGCCCAACATACGATTCAGCTCCTATTCAGAAGTCTCCTCGTGCGGAAGGCTACCCCAGGTAAGACTTTTGCGTCTCAGGCCTCAAAGCCGGTGGACCGGTTTCTCCTGGTGGGATTGCATCCTGGCGCTACTGGGCGATGCCAATCGGTTGTGCACTCAGATTAATTGCTGAAGGAGTCTGGAGACTATGGAAATATACTGTCTTCTAAGCAGCGGGGGTGGATTATGTTGTCATGCCACTCTTGAAATGACTTTGTACTACTCGATCCCGTGTGGCATTACGGGCAAATAATGCCCAGGTCCGCGATAAATTCAAATTGAATTACTTCTGAAATTAAAAAAGGTAGAGGCCGCGTAAGCTACTTCGGACGCGTAACCAGTCTGGTTGTGAAAATAAGCAGGTTCTGCCAAGGGGCAGAGAATACTTCCCTGCACCTCATGTGCAAGTGTGCCCCGCTGATGCGTAAAAGATACACCCACTTGGGTGGTCATTTCCTCCAACCTGAGGAGGTAAACAATCTAGGGCTAAAATCCTGTTGCGGTTCTTTAATGACACGAGGCTTAGCGCAGAACTATAGTAGATTGCGGATACAATAGATAATCAATGGTCACAGTGTTACGATGCTCATAAAGACCTTAATAAAACCGCACACAACAAATAAAAAATATAATAAAACCAGTCGGGAGGATGGAGGTACCCTGAAGGTTAACTCCAGATGGAGATATCCTACCAAAACTGGTAGTTAGGGGGCGAGGATGCCCGCTGGGTACCGTTACCGGTGCCTCGCCGTAAGGCGTTGGCCTCTAACGGGCTTGTTGGCGGAGCTATACTGTAGATTGTCTTGTCTCTAAGTCGTCTACCCTCATCCCACGGCTAACAGAATGATCACATATCGTTATACCAGCATGGGGTGACGGGTTCGCCCGCAGTAGTCGACACCGCCCTACTGTTACGCTTTCGCGACGCGCCGTAGCGTCATGCCAATATTTTACGTTTTCCATAAATAGTAGTATATATTATTATTATATTGAAGGTGAGTCTCCATAGGTGTCTCCATAGGTGTCTACTTTGTAAAAAGATCAATTAGGGTCTTCGAAAAGCCCCACCATATCGACCTAATATTCAATGCGGCTGTTTAATTATTGAATGTAATGTTTTTTTTTATTATTAAGTGTTTAAAAGAAACTTATGCTTTCGTAAAATAATCAAATGCATAAATATTTATTGAATAAATGGGTTGCGAGGTGGATTTGGTAGGGATAAAGATCGTTGTGCAATATTGCATTTAAAGCCTGGGTGTTGTTAAAACTGGCGAATCTGGTCTATGCCCTATCAACCATGCTGGAAAGAATGGAATGGGAATTGGAATGGTATTTTTTAATGGAATACGGAATGGTAATTTTTACATGACTGTTGTTGTTTTCCGTTTTTTATTCCACAATAACTTATAAACGCTTGAACCAATTTGGAAGTGTGTGATACTGTTAGAATCGTTATGTTATCTTGAGTGTCATAAGGTAACTAAAGTGCTTAAATATTGAATAAATAATTATCTAAATGTCCAAATGTCAATAAATTAGGATAAATATATCGTATTTAGTATCAAATGAAATGTCTGATGGAGTATATTTAAGGAATATATATATGTATCTATACGGATAAATACACCAACCACAAATATTTCATGAGAAAACATTTTTATTACTTGAGAACCGAGGATAACCGACTAAAGTGCGGTCGCAGCGGCGTGCAATCGTTTCAAGATACCTGCCGCAGGGCGCTGGGCGAAATTTATTGTCTTACGCAACGTGATTTTCAGCGCGAACATTTTTTTCTACTATTTATAAGTACAACAGTCCACTTTTTGTATGGGAAGTAATGCTTTTTATTTTTTTTAATGATTGTTCTTCTTAACCTGATTTTATTTCAAGCATCTATTGAGAACACGAAATTATTATGAAATACATACCTCGATAAGGGGCCCAGGTATTCTTCTGTTAGTAGAGTAGACGCCTTTCTCAACGCCATCTAGTTGAATGCACTGGTCATTGAAACAGTCTTCTAGAACTCCTCGGGCGCAGTTGCCACACGCACTTAAAAAGAAGTAAGACAATGTCATCGACGTTATACGGATAGTTATACAATACTTCTTAAAGTTTGTAAAGGATACAGAAAACAATTTAAAAAATATTGTATATTTTTTTTTCATTCTTGTATCGTATTGAAAAATATCGTATTTATTTTATTTAAGGGATTGTATTTGTAAGTCATTGTCTTTTTTCATGAAACAATTTAAATTAAATTGTATATCATTTTAACGAAATTGACTAAAACATTGCCGATTATATAATGGAATTGCATTTTTCTTATTATATTATCTTTTAATATTTTTTTTATTATTTTTAATATTATAACAATTTTTTGAAGACCACTCTTTAGGGCAATTTAGTGTTATTAGTTTTTTACTAAAACTTGTACATTTGTAAGCAATCAAGCAATTAGGCAAACTTGATTGTAATATTAGAGTCCTGTCCACCCTAGAACGGGCTAGTTCCAGTTGGATGATATAATCAAATAAGCAAAAAATAAACGTTTTGCCATTCGGTTCCAGTTATTTTTGTAAGCAAATCAATGTTATATAGTAATAAATTCTCAAATAAAATAAATATATTGCCGTGCGAAATTCCGTTTCTTCCAATTTCGCCAACATGCTTCGATAAGATATGCAAATAAATGACCCTTATTATTAAAAACCAAAGAAAAACAGTTTTTGTTTTTAAAACATTATAACAGATGTATTAGCTGCGCCTGTCATTATTTATTTTTATACGGTTTCAAAGAGTTTGAAACTAATTATCACTTTTTTTTATACGCCTCTTAAAATTTAAACTCAACCCAGACTAGGGCGGATTGCAAGTGTTGTTTTTCATGTAAAATGTGGTCCATCTAGGGGTATATTTTTGAAAATGTTATAAAATAAACACCGTTCCATATTTTCCAATGCTTGATGCTTTATTGAAAAGAATAAACCATCCGATTAATTATGAAAAATAACTTTATTCAAATGGCTGCCTCTGTTGGCTTGGCAGTAGCCCATCCTTTCGACCCAATTTCTCAGCACAATTTTCATGGTTTCGAGCTGTATTTCACCCGACCGATATTTTGTTTGAGTGGCTGAATGACTGCTGGATTGTCGGCATTACATCGTTCTTTAACAGCACCCAACAAAAAATGTCCTAACGGTGTCAAATTGCAGCTCCTTGGAGCCTATTGACATCACCAAAGTGGCCGATTACACGATTACCGTTGTAACAAAAACCGCATATTCTGTTGTTTTGTTTTCGCGCCTGAGTGCAGGTTATGCTCGCCGAACCTGTTTTTCTGTTTTCCCGTCGTTTTTTTTTGTTTCCTTGTGGTTTTTCGCTGTTTTCCGTGCATTCCTCCCACACGTTGACAAAAATAAACAATGTTCGCAAACTTTCGTAGATGCCCGGGTTTGACAGATAGGGATTCGCCTAGCTCTCACGGTCTAGACAGCGGTTTTGTCTTTTATTAAAGAGCGATACTGGCCAAACGGAACGTTGCGATGAACGAATCCGACCTGTCAAATTCGGGGGGTGGCGAAAGAATATGGCGAACGGCAGGATGTGCGAAATTTGCTGCAGAGAATCCACCGTAATCTGCCGTGAGGCAGTAATTTCGTTGTACCGGGATGCGTTATTTTTTAAAATGTAAAGTGTTCTTGTATTATTCCTGGTAAGATTTTACATTCATTTAGTTTAGTTCAGTAATCTTTAGTAGGTAAAGACAGGTGGCGTCCATATAATAAATTCTTTTTTTTTGGTTTTGGTGATTCTGCCGTGTTTCTTCAAAACACGGTGGGCTATAACTTTCCGGTTATAACGTAGTGCGCAAAAGATCGATTGTTTGATGGCATGTGTGTCAGGTAGCGCCATCCTGTTGAAACTAAAGATCGCCCAAGTCCAAATTCTCAATTTCTGGCCGTAAAAAAATCCTTAAAAATGCCTCGATAGCGCTTTCATTAACCGCGAAGGCATTTCCTCTGTCATTTTCTATGAAAAATGGGCCAATAATGCCGCCACTCCAAAAAACAAACCAAATAGTCACATGATGTATTGGATTCTGGATGCACTAAAATGCCAGTCTCACAAACTTTCTTCGCAAATTTGCATACACAATCTGCGGTCGGTGCTTCATTTCGACCGAAACTTCTTTTCAAAATTCGCACTGTTTCGGCAACACAGCACTCAGTTTGAAAAAAGTTTTTAATATTTCCCAATGTTGTTCAAGCGTAAATTGATTCATTTCGTACCGCGGAGATACTGAATTCCTGCCACTTATTTGTGCGGGAATGAGCTGTCAGTGTCAAAATAACATATTATTTAAAAAGGTACCGCTAGATGGACTACCCCTTATTAAGGAACAACAACAAAACTATTAATAAATAAATACCAAAAACAAATTAAATAAGTTTCTTACACTCCCATGGCTTGATAGTTCTCTAAGTACCAGTTGTAGTAGCAAACCCTGACATCATTATCTCTACAAGTCCTCTTGCAGTCATTTTGGTATCGTGCAGGATTTCCTGTGTAGTTACTGTAAATTGCTTCAATATACCCGTCTACAAAATCGTAGAGAGTATTCGACGCTATAAGTTTTTGAAGATCTGAAAGAAATAAAATGCATACTTAATATTTAGGCATTTAAATAAGGTAAATTTGATTTAAAAATTCGGATTTCAAAGGGAGAGCATAATTATTTTGAATTTTTATTTAATTAATATTAATATTATTTTTATTATATTAATATTAGTTATTTATTAATTTATTAATTATTTATGTATTAATATTTAAATTTATTATATTAATATTATTATTATATTATTATTATATTAATACAATATTAATAATATTATTATTTAAATAATAATATTAATAATAATAATTAATATTAATATTTAATTAATATAAAATTTATTTATTTAATATTTTATTTAACATAAAGGAGCCAAAATTTAACACAGAAGGAGCCTCCTCGAAGATAGTGCACATATTCGACTGTCTAGTCTACGATTATGAACAATCGGACGTCCCTAGAAACGGTGAGTCTAAACTCACCAACCTAACGACACAGCCTTAATAAGGTAAAAACGCATTTACCACGTAAAGTTGGTAGCAACCGACTTTTCGGCAATGTTACAACCGCCGTTGCGAGTGTAGACTGAAAAAGCTGTCATTGAATAGAATAGAATAATTTTTGTACTAAAAAAATATTACATATTACACTGGTTTTACAAAAAAATACAATTTATGCATAAATGGCGGACTTATCGCTATAGCTATGTCATTTTATAAACTAATGCTTAAATATCACAGAAGTAATAAAATTAAATTTAAAATAAACTAATACAAATATAATATATTAACAAGACTAGCTGACCCGTGCCCACTTCGTTGGGCGGTAAACATTTTTACTTGTGATGAAATTATTAGTGTGGTTCGGTTAGTACTGAGTGCTATGATTTACTTCCTGACAGCCAAAAGGAGGGTTATATTTTTACTGCATATGTAGGTATGTATGTATTTGCATGCCAATTTGGCTAAGAATTCATAATTGTTGATAATATGATCAATAAAAATGACCTAAGGATTTCAATATTTTTTTTAATATAAAAAACTACTTTTTGTGACCTAAATATAAAAGTTATACAAATGCTGTAACTGACTTTTTTGTAGGCATTATCAATCTCTACAACTTTTCCTCAGAACTCAATCATATATCTCTCATCGTTTCATTCGATCAAACGTTTTCATTCGACCGTTTTTTCTCCGACTTACTTTGCAAATCCGACTACCACGAAAAAGTCTTTTACTCACAACTAACGTGCCTTTCTATTGCTAAAAGAATTTTCAAAATCGGTTAAGTAGATCCAGTGATTACTCCCTATAACCTAACAAACTTTACCTCTTTATAATATTAGTATAGATAACTTATGCTAAGGTTGCCCACGAAAAGATAAAGGAGAGGACAGGATGAGGTATTTGGTTATTGGCTGTGTGGAAAAAATGTTTCGTCAAAATTTTTTGAAAGTGAGCAACGAAGGTGCTTGCCTGACAAAGTTAGGGAAATGATTCCATAAACGAGCGGAATGGACCGTAAAAAAGAGCGTGTAAACAGAAGTGTGTAAACGTGTAAACGTGGCATCCCAAAGGGTGGAATTTCTCCTTGAGATAGGAGGGACATGTGCGGTTATTGAGTATGTTGTAGAGTAGTGACAATATATGCACACTTCCTTGATGGCGAATACGAATCAAATGCAGTTGCTCATGAAAGCAGCTAACGTGGTCAGACTTTCGCAAGTTAAAAACATACATGAGAAAGATATTTTGCAGACGCTCCAGCTCGTTCAAAATAACGTCACTAACATCACCGTAGTCAAGTATCGACGTTAAGAGTGTGGACACAATCATTCTTTATGCGATATGGGGAGAAATCGCTGAAGACGCCGGAGAATATAAAAACCATGGAAAATGCTACGACTTCCATGGTTTACTTGATCTCAGAATGATCATCAAGTAAACCATGTATTACTTGATCTTGCCAAGAAGGATGTTGATCTATTGGAATTCCAAGGTTCTTGACAGTTTTGGTATATTTGACAATATTTCCATGTACAAATATTAGCTGTAATGATGAAGTAGCTTTTTTTACAATATTTTTTGCCACCTATCACAATTACTTGCAATTTATTTGGATATATAATGATACCAAGTTTTATAGCCCAAGCAGATATTTGATCTAAATCAGAGTTCATTATAGCGACGGCTTTGAGAAGATCATCTGGACTGGCTTGATAATAGATTTGAAGGTCGTCAGCGTAAATATGGTATGATGATGTTAGGCCCTTAGCAATAGGGTTATTAAAAATTGAGAAGAGCAACGGCGATAAAACTCTACCCTACGGAGCATCGGCCGTAAGCTCAACCAGGTCCGATTTAATGTCGGCAGTTTTAGTTCACGTAAGTAGGAGTCAAACCATGTAATTACCCTTTCCGAGACATTGAGAGCAAGCAGCCATCCTAGAATAAGATCAAAATCAACTGAGTTAAATGCGCTACTGAAATCAAGCAAAGAGAGGATGGTAAGTTTTCTATCATTCATAGCGCATCTAATGTCATCAGTGACTTTGAGCGGTGGTGGTGCTGTGACCTGGGCGGAAACCATACTGCAGGGGATCGAGCAGGTTGTTATGCATAAGAAAGAAATTTATTTGAGATCCTTTTCAAAAATAGGCAAGATTGATATCGGCCTGAACTCTTTTGCCGATTGTGGGACTGGTTTTGGTGGAAGAGGTATGATATTGTATTAGAATAATTAGTAATAATTAATGAAGCGCTGTATGTTTCCCAAAAATAAAAATAAAATAAAAATAAAATAAAAAATAAAGGCTTTCTATTATAGGAGTTACATAACATTACATTTTCATCGTGTGCAATTGACGGTTAAAGACCGCTCTTAGACGTGTCAAAATAATTGGGTTAGCTAGTAAGTTTCGTTACTACTCTTTACTGAACATACATAGGTAGTCAAGAATTAACTACTAGATTGTCAAACTATAAATATAAACAATCAAAATAGAAGCCTAATATTTGAAGTAGTTAGTAATTCAAAAAGATACGTTGCAAAATTATTCATCGTAATATTCAAATTGTCAGTAAAATTTTAAATAATCAAATTAAATCTACGTTAAGCATTCTAAACTAAAAGTACAGATATAAGACCATATAAAATAATCAGACAATAAGGCTCTACTTTTTTAAGTAATTTAAATGGGCACAATATTGAAAAATCATGGCCCTCAAATTCGGCCAGATTAGAGAAAGGGTGGCCTATCAGCATCTCCTTGTCTTTTATGAATTTTATTTTGAAAGTTATGATAAAGGAGGAGTTTCTATAGTTTCGAAACAATAGAATTATTCAGTGAAAACTTTATTAGATGAGTGAGTGTTGGCAGAATTAAATTATTGTCAGTCAGTTGTGTGAGTTTTGTCATTTAGTTGTTCTGCGGGTAGGCGGCATACCGCTGCGGCCATTGGGTATATTATAGATGTGGCGGCAGGGGTATATCGCCTACCCACGTAACGGATTGACAGCTCTTTCCGTCTACCTTGGACAACGGCGGTCGCAACATCGCCCAACATCGGGCGCTACATACTTTACGCGGTATATTTGTTTTTATATTATTTATAATGTCAAATAACCACAGTCGTCGATTTAATATTCAATAATGCACTTATTTAATAATCAAATCATGTAAGCGGTATGCTCCAAGGCAACCGCTCTAAGGCAGTCAATCATCGAACCGATTCACTCAACGGAGGGCATTACATGGCGAGGTGTTAAACATTTTTCTTATTTCGCGAACGTATTATTCTTGCTTATGACAATTATATTTTGTAATTTGTAATGTTTCCTGAAGTCAAAATGCTTATGAGGAAAACCATCATCGGCCTTTTACTTTGTTAAACTATATATTGTCAATTTCATTATTCTGTAATGCTGTAAGTTTTTCAAAGAAAACATATTATATAAATCCGTCTGATCAAGCAAACAAAAAACACAACTCCCCTCTAAGCATAAACGATATTTCCTTTAAATATTTTCATTAATACTTACGTTGAAGCGTTAGACTTCCTTTTGTTTCCTGCTGGGTAGTAAAATGCAGGAGAAGGCTAATTACATATACAAAAAATACCTTTCTTAAATAATTCATTTCTCCTTCTAAAGCAAAACAGGTATGACTGTTATATCAATTAAAATTCGTCTTATATATCATGCATTATTGATTTACATGTAAAATACATTGAGCTGCCTTATCTGGAGTGCAATTTTATTTTATATTATATATTATATTATATATAGAAACCTTGGCATACATTTCTGTTAATGCATTTAAAATTAAATACTAAATTGAGTACAATAACCAGTTGATAAGTATGTAAATAATCCAACATAATTAGATGATTTGATATCACCGAAAAATAAATAGTGGAAATAAAGTGGATCTCTAACCACAAAATTAAAATATTGATTATTGCTTCATACCATATTTGTGGTGTTCGAGTACAACGGGCGAACTCATTTTCTCAGGAAGTTTTAAAGATAAAGATCGTTCTATCTCCCGTGAGGTGAGCGTAGAAGACTTTGTGGACAATATAAATCTACCGTCCAGCAAAAAACACGAACCCGCCAGAGGCCAACGCCTTAAGGCGAGACGCTAGGAAGGTAACCCAGTGGGCAGTAGGAAGGTAACATACTGGTGTCACCTCGCCCCCTGGCTACAGTCGCTTAGCCGACCTCTACCTGCCGTGTTTTCAGCGGTGATTCGGTTTGAATCATCTTTTGCCCGGCTCTGAACTCAGGATCAGGTAGCTGGTCATTTCAAGAGTGGCTGACGACAGGTCAACCCCCTGTCCCCCCCCCTCCTCCCCCCGCTGCTTTGGAGACAGTGTATATCCATAGTCTCCAGACTTCTTCAGCAATTAGAGTCCACAACCGATAGGTGTCGTCGAATGGTGAGCAAACCGCCCAGTAGCGCCAGGATGCAATTCCACCAGGAGAAACTGGTCCAACAGCCGTGTGCTCTGAGATGCGAGATGCGAACGCTACCCCTTACCCGGGGTAGGAGGCTTTTGAATAGGAGCTAAATCGTGAGTTAGGCCGATCCGAGGACAAATTGGATCTTGTGGCCCAAGCTACACGAAACCGTACGCTACCACAAATAGAGTTGTTAACTACAACGGGCGAAGCCGTCACCTCAGGAAGTCTTAAGTGAAGAGAGCGCAGAAGACTTGGACAAAACAGTCCACCGTCAAGCTCCGCCAGATGCCCGTAAGAGGCCAACGCCTTATCCGCGAGATAACCGGGTATGTTACCCAGCGGGCATACACTCATGCCCTTACTTTCTATTGCGACCAGATTACTCCGGTCTCTCGATTGGTTACGAGTTCGAGGTCACTTGCCCGGTCCTCTCCCTTGCGAAGCGGTGAAACGGTGTAACCGAATCTATCGCGGACCGCGGCATCCTTTGCCCGGCTGTTCACCCAGCATCGGGTAGCCGATGGTCGTTTCAAGAGCAGTCGCCGTAAGGTCCGCAACCACCCCCGCTCTATAGAAAACAGTACTGCTTCCAGACTCCCCGAGAGAGTCAGAGTGCACAATCGATTGGCTTACGTCACACGGTGCCCAGACCGTCCTGGAGCGCCAGAAGGTTGAATCATAGGGGAAACTAGCCCTAAGACCAGAGTCCTGCCCAGGCTCGCACTTCATGCGTGGCGGCCGCCGGATGGGCGTTGACCTGTGAGTGTGACCAACCCTGAACAGGATGGATCTTCGTGGCCAACTCAGCAAGGGCCCATTAGCTCCCCGTTCGCTACCACAGTACATTTCGACAACCCTTCTACGCCGGCAACATGCAGGTGGTGCTGAGAGCATCGTACGCCTTACCTAATAGCATATTCTTTCGCCATCTAAATTAACATTGATATTGAATGTTACTTTATATAGAACTGAGTGATTATAAAAACCGAATTAGTTAACTAAAGCTAACAATAATAACATTCAATTATTAGTGACATCTATCGCATTTATATATAGAATGATTACTTCACAAAAATAATAAGGAGAAATGGAATTCCATCTGTTCGTCTTATCATATATAGAATATTTAATAGCGTAATTATTACGTATTGAAACTTGTATACTGAATTAAAAATTTACAACTTTGGTACTAAAATTAAAAATATAAGAGCTATGGTTTAATCTAATCTAATGCATCAAGGAATGGGGTACTCACACGCTGCTGTGAGCTTTACAACACCCATTTAAATGGTAATGATATGTTTAATAATTCCATAATCACCTACAAATACTCCGTAAATCAAACCCTAACCGATGCAATAAGCTGACTATTCGTGTTTAGCTATTTTTATTGATTATTATTATATTTTATATACGCCGTTACTAATATGCTCACAATGTAGTTTTTAATATAGCATTAATTTTAAATTATCCCAATAGATCGCTACAATTAAAGATACCATTGAGTATAAAGTATTTTGAAAATTGTATTGTTGAATGTATGGCTGAAAATGTCATATCAGAGTCGTCCGTTTGTATGGCAGGTCAACGACTCGTTATCGGTACAAAAATCTTAATTTAATCAGCCGTTTGCGTTGACAAATAAGACAGATTTTCCAAAGAATTTCTGATTTGAGATGTGGTGGTCTCAAAAAAACAGAGAGACAGCCAATTCTTTAATGATTAAGTGAATGTTTTATGGTTCGTAAAACAAAACATTGAAATATTTGTAGTTATAAATAAATAATTACAATTATTCATTTTCAAATATTGTAATTATTTATTTATAACTACAATATTTGTAGTTATAAATAAATAATTACAATTATTCATTTTCCAACCAAAGCAAATAAAAACGATTATTTTGATTCAATTATGTACACTTTGTACATCATACCATTGATTATAAAGTGTATTCGGTTACCCAAGGGCTTTCTACGATATGTAAACCATTATTTTAAGACAAAACGCAAAGTGTAGATGGCGCCATGCTACCAAAATAGATTAGAATGTTCAGTTTAACAACTGTCGTAACAGTGTGGCAAATTTAGAGATGCGCATTGTAGGTAGATGGAGCTCTAATATCGCCAATGCGGTATAAAATAATGAAATCCATTTATTGTAATATTACTTACGTAAATTTGTATTTTTTATGATACACGGGATTTTAATATATAAGTAGGTATATAGATAATATAAATATAAAATAATATATAATATAAACATAAAATATTGATAAATACACATTTAAATACGAATGGTCACACACTTACAGATGCAGGCGTACTTACACTATCTCTCACAGCACACTCACACACATACACATTCCCTTCCACCATCTGCTTTACTCTTCCAGCAAATATACACATACACACCCAACTTTCAACCAATTTTAATATTTATGCGCTTTATTGTTCAAATAGATGTATTCGTGTATCTAGATAGAATGCCATCTATTGATGGCAATTTAAATTATATAAAAAATGTGATGGATGGCAGTAATAATTGAATATCATTATGAAGTCGGAAACTATCGCGGTTGTATGACATTATAAATAAGATAAAAAAACGAATTTACCGTGTGAATTTTGTAGTACCCGATATTTCAGCGCCGTTGCAGCCGCCGTTGGGTGGACCGACGACCGACAACGGTGGATGCAACGTCGCGGCGTCGGGTGTTACAAAATTCACGCAGTAAATTGAAAATTATTATTTTTATCGCTATTTAAATTATCGGGTATTTATAATCAATCGGTCATTTAAAAAAAAACATTCAATAGCAATGTGCATTTCGACGTCAAAAACTGGTAGCTAAAATATTCTATAGGGATGAGTAACCTAATAGACTATATATTCAATGATCATAAATTTTCCTTGTGTTTTAATCCATATAAATACCGCATCTTAGCTGCGGCCTACTTTAATTATCATTTTAAGTAACGAGGCGAACAAAAACACCGTGATATGAATTTATTACGAAAAATCCGTATCAATAAAAAGTGAACCGAGGATCTTGTTAATTCTATTTTATCTTCTAATTATAATCACAAAAGATATTGGGGAGAGTGTATGAAAGAGGGGCTGCCCATTATTTAATTAAACCGATCGCCAAAATCCAAAATTAAAAATCCATTTTTTTATTTATTTTTAATTTTAATATTTAACCAGTGGATAATAAATCCGACACATTGTAGAGTCAAGATTAACCAAAATGACAACTTATAAATGGTACATACATAAACCACTATCTTAGTGGAGCTCGAAATCGAAATTTTCGTCATCTCGAAAAAAACATTAGCTGGTCCACAATATTTTCCCTTCTGGTCGGTTGGTGGGCCGAGAAAGTAACAAAGAGAATAAAGTCTATAAACCTAATCATCATAGTAATTATGTGATAGCTTTATAAATAGATATCCTTATGCCAAAAATGACAAAATTTAAACTAATGCTCCAAATCCAGCAATATAGCTGTCGTCAATAAAGATATAAAGTATAGTTATCTATTTGGAATATGGATTCAGCATTACACACATACCTTAAGTCATAATTTGGTTTTTGACTCGAATATGCACATAAGTACCAACATTATGTACATAAAATGACTATATTTATATTATAAATAAAATGACTCCTGATCTTTTTCAACGTCTCTTAAAAATGCCCGCTGAATTCGTAAAATAAATAAATATACTAAATTAAATAAAAAGGCTGCTGTTGAAATTTTAAATAAAAATGGTGCACAGAATTTACCGGAATTGGAAATGCCTTTTAAATAAAATGGATTAGCAACTACCAATCATTCATCCTCCAAATGCAGGCGATGAGGCCGATAGCAGGTGTACATATGTACGTAGGGAGACATATTGCGCCCCTCTTTTCAAGGAATACAAAGTTCTAACTGTGGCATCAAAGTATGTACTTTCAAAGAGATGAGGAGTGTTTTAGATCGCAGGACGCTAACCATAGTGTATTTTACATTATGTAAAACCCTTATTAACTATGGTATAATTGGGTGGGGTGGGTGCTGCAAAACCCTCCTGACGCCACTTCTAACAGCGCAAAAAAGTTATTTTAAAAATCATGCATCGCAAACCATATCAATATTCTTCTAATGAACTATTTAAAGAGGCTCAAGTTTTGGATGCTAGGTTATTATTTATTAAAACTGCACTACGTTGGGTTTTCGTGGCCAAACTTTCGGACAGCGACACTACGCTTTCATAGCTACAAGACTATATAATATATAGTATTTCTATTTCCTATATAATATTTTAATTTTTATTATTTTTTTATTATTATATATATATTTATTATTATTATATATATATATTTTATTATTATTATTGTGTTTGGTTGGTTCATCGACCCTCGTTTTTAAATGTAAAATGCTTGCCCTGGAACGGGTATATCCCAGTTGGGCAGCACTAGCCAGTGAATGAAAGAGGAAAGTTTTTGCCATTTGTTTATTATAATTATTGTAAATGGTTAATTTGATAATTACAATAAATCAATAAATAAATAAAAAAAATATTCTAAGTTGTTTTAGTGTATGTTAAAAACAACATACACGTGTGTACGTTTAAGACGCACGTAAATGATCACGACACTCGAAACAAAGTCAACATAGCCCTTCCAAAATCCGTTGGACTATGATCCAAACGTCATTCATGTATTTGGCCTTTAAACACTTCAATAACCTTCCAAAATCAATACAAGAGTTAGAACAAAAAATGTTGGAATACAGAGTCACTGTCTCATCACACATGCCATTTTTAACCTCGACGAAAATATTAGACTATCTTTAATTTGTTTATTTATTTATTTAATTAATTAATTTTCGTGAAACATACAGCTCTTCATTAATTATGACTTATTATATTACAGTGTTTCGCTGGCCGATTAATTGTTTCCTACGTTATTTTCTTATAAGTTAAATCAAAAATTGCATTGCACTAAATTAAATTAAATTACAATCGAACTATTGCAAGGATAGGAAAGGAGAGGGATGGGATAAATATGTAGGATAGGATATAGGTATTCAAGTTATAGTCTTTGCTATTCTCATTTTCGCTCTGAGTGTTTTGAAACAATTTGTATGTGTATAATACAGGGTGCGGCAGTGAGGACGGACGGTTTTAAAAAAATTATCTATTTATTTTTTACTCAAAAACATATTTATTGATGGAATCAGGTTCGCAAGGAAATAGCATTTGAGACAGTCAAGTGTGGAAAATCACATCAGGCATGTGGTGGCCGAAATCGTTGATGCAGTGCTGGAGGCGTTCTTGGAAATTCGCGTAGACTCTCTCCAACATCGCTCTTTCAACTTGGGCGACTTCCACGCGAATTGCGTGGAATGATTTTTTCTTATGGGGACACCTCAAGGCTAGAGTATACGAGAACAAGCCCCGAACTATGGACGAATTGAAGGACGCAATTCGCGTGGAAATCGCCCAAGTTGAAAGAGCGATGTTGGAGAGAGTCTACGCGAATTTCCAAGAACGCCTCCAGCACTCCATCAACGATTTCGGCCACCACATGCCTGATGTGATTTTCCACACTTGACTGTCTCAAATGCTATTTCCTTGCGAACCTGATTCCATCAATAAATATGTTTTTGAGCAAAAATTAACTATTTTATGATTTTTTTAAACCGTCCGTCCTCACTGCCGCACCCTGTATATACTCACTTCCTAGTCGCCTAGTGAGCTAAGGACAGCCTCGCTGAATTTAGGTTGGTTAAAGTAAAAAATATCGATATCTTCCAATCGACTATTATATGTGGTCATCAAGCATGAGTTTTGGGCGTTACTAGTGCTCACACGAGGAATTAAGATCGTACGAGGAGAGCGAACCCTTCGTGGCGGAACCAACAATGACAGTTTCTATATTCTTATATAGGTGAATCCTTATCATTAAAAATACAACCGTATCTCTAAGACACCTCTATTATCCTTATGTTAAAACAAACGAGGTAATGCTCCAAGGAATAATTTCATATTGTTTGATTTTATACGCTTTATACGTTTCTGGCCTCTTGGGACGAAAAAAAATCCGCAGTGTAGTTACGCCACCTGCCCGCCAGAGGCCCAACGCCTTACGGCGAGCACCGGGAAAGGTAACCAGCGTGCAGCCTCGCCCCCTGACTACCAGTTTGAAATAAAATGTCCATCTGGAATTACCCTTCTGCAGGATACCTCCTTCCTCCCGACTGGTTACAGGGTCGAGCACGGTCTCCTCCCTTATGAAGCAGTGCAACGGTGTCTACCGAATCTATCGCGGACCACGGCATCCTTTGCTTGGCTTATTTACCCGGGATCGGGTGGCCGATTAGTCGTTTCAAGAGCAGTTTCCGTAAGGTAAACAACTACCCCCGCTCTATAGGAGACAGTACTGTTTCTAGACTCCCCCGGCTGTCGGTCAGAATGCACAATCGATTGGTTGACGCCGCACGGTTCGAAAACCGTCCAGAAGCGCTCGAAGATTGACTCCTAGGGAAAATGGGCCCGAACGCCAGAGTCCTACCCTGGCTCGCACTTCTACGTGGAGGCCGCCAGATGGGTGTTGAACCGTGAGTATGACCGACCCTGAACCCATGAGTTCTCGTGGCCAAACTGTAACAGGGCCAATTAGCACTAGAGCTGTCAACTACAACGAGCGAACCCGTCACCCCAGGAAGTTTTAACTATATTGTTCGTTCTGTCTCCCATGAGGTTTCCGCCACATGCCCGTAAAAAGCCAACCCCTTACTGCGGCCAGACACTCGCAACCGTAATACCAGTTTCAACCATATTACTCCGGTCTATCGACTGGTTATGAGTTCGAGGTCGCTTGCGCGTACCTCTACCTTACGAAGCGGTGAAACGGTGTAAACCGAATCTATCGCGGACCACGACATCCTTTGCCTGGATGTTCCACCCGGGATCGGGTAGCTGATGGTCGTTTCAAGAGTAGTCGCCGTAAGGCCAGCAACCACCCCCGCCTTATAGGAAACAGTACCGTCCAGGAGCGCTAGAAGGTTGACTCCTAAGGGAAACTAGCCCTAAGGCCAGAGTCCTACCCGGGCTCGCACTTCATGCGTGAAGGCCGCCGGATGGGTGCTGACCCGTGGGTGTGACCAACCCTGAACAAAATGGGTCTTTATAGCCAACTCAGCAAGGGCCCATTAGCTCCCCCAGACATCTAGCATTTGATGACATCTTGCGGTGTCGACTACAACGGGCGAACCCGTCACCACAGGACGTTTTAACGATTATTCGTTCTATCGCCCTGCAGTGAGCGTAGAAGACTTCGGACAATACAATCCAACGTCTAGCTACGTCACAACCCGTGAAAGTCCAACGCCTTACCGCGAGTTAGCCAGGAATAAACCCGTCGGGCTCGAGATACTCGCGCCCTCACTTCCAATTGTGACCAGATTTCTCCGGTCTCTCGATTGGTTCCGAATTCGAGGTCGCTTGCGCGGTCCTCTCCTTTACGAAGCGGTGAAACGGAGTATACCGAATCTATCGCGGACCAAGGCGTCCTTTGCCCGGCTGTTCACCCAGGATCGGATGGCCAATGGTCGATTCAAAAGCAGTCGCCGTAAGGTAGGCAACCACCCCCGCTCTATAGGAAACAATACAGTTCCCAGACTCCCCCGACTGTTAGTCGGAGAGCACAATCGATTGGCTTGCGCCGCTCGGTGCGCAGACCGTCCAGGAGCGCCAGAGGTTTGATTCCCAGGGGAGACTGGTTGACCCAGTGTCCTACCCAGGTTCGCACCCCATGCGTGGAGGCCGTCGGATGGGTGTTGACCCGTGAGTATGACCGACCCTGAACACATGGGTCATCGTGGCCACCTCATCATGGGCCCGTTAGCTCCCAGCATTTGATGACAATTCCAACGAGGCAAATGAAGGCTTTGATACTTTTTTCCGATATGAAGCTCCTATAACTAATCTTCGGCTCCATCATCAGATAAGCCCAACGGTAAAATATTATTGTATTGTCATCAGAACTACACCCATTTACCAAATTTCATATTGATATGATATTTCAATTTCAATTTATTTTCAATTTCAATTTATTTCCAAAAAAATCTTAACAGATTGTAGAAACTTAATATTTAGGTACATTTAAATTACAGTATATTAGTTCGTTTTTACAATATTTAAATTTATCACCACGTACATACAGTTACTTCTTTATTGGTTTTAGGGCATCCAAATCATTTTTAAGATTTATTTACTAAAACCACAAATTAAAATAATTGATAAAAATAATCAAGAAATTAAAATCAGAAAAAGTCAGAATAATTAAAAAATGTTACTTAAAATTGTCAAAAAAATGACCAAAAAATTTGAAAAATTATTTAAAATTAACAAACTCATCGATCGAGTAAAAAGCTTTGTCTAATAAGAATTCATTAAGTAACTTTTTGAATAAGCTTTCCACTTGAATAGTTTTTAAACTTTCTGGTAGCCTGTTAAAGTAATATGGCCCTGAGTATTTTGTGTCTTGCCTTGCTGTGTTTAGTTTAATACATGGTATAAAAATGTTTAATTTATTTCTCGTATTTTTATTATGTGTATCTGAAAACTTTTTATAATGTACTAGATCCGAAGTGGTTGAAATTCGGTTCCTTAGATTCCATTACAGGTTACACACTTATGTACATGCTTACTTACATACATAGAGGTGGCCATAATAAAAATGTGGTAATTAAACAAATTAATAATTTAATACTAAAAACACATTTTTAAAAACAATCTTTTATTAAAATGCTCTGTCCCGAACCTACTATGGGTGCAGCCGCCATTTCTAAGTGGAGCTTAGAAAGGCGTGTTTGTGCTGTTGACCATTGTGCAGTTCCCTTGTTGGAAGGCAACCCTGGACGCAGCAGCCCTATCGCAGTGAAACTTAGAACGGGATATCTTAAAATTAAACGCGTATACAAAACTTCGCTTGTGTGCTGTTGGCCGTTGAGGAGTCCCCTCATCAGGAGCCAACCCTGGATAATAGAGCCATGAAATGGTGAAATTTAGGAAGGGCTATCATTTTTGAGGAAAGTATACAAAAATGTGTGTCTGTGCTGTTGACCGTGGAGAAGTATCCTCGTCGGCAGCCGATCCTGGAAGAACAATCAGGATTTTCTTACCATAAAAATGCATTGCTATCAGAACTCAACCAACGTGTAAAATATCAAATTCATGGAAGAAGAGGAAGTGGTTCTAATTCAGCTTGCAAGGTTTGACATAAACCAACTAACTAACATACATTGCAAGATAAATGATAACTTGTAAGAAACACGACTGCCGTTATATATAGTGAACAATTTTATTTATTATTATTAGAAACAATGTTCTAGAAATAATGTTCTTCGAAATATTATTAGAAATAATGTTCATCGTTAAAACAATAATCATTGAAATAAAATTTACGTAAAAATTTCGAATTTACCGGAATCCCCGATACGGCCCAGTTGACGAGTGTGCTATCTATAATCATCCAGTGCTTAAAGACGAATGCACATTCTATGAACCAGGTGATGGGCTATGTCCAGTCTTCCGCTGGACAATGGCATATTAGCGGGGGTTCACGCCAGCCGGGCTCATTGACCCGGCTTTCTGAGTGTGCCGCCGCAGGGCTCCGCTCTGCGGCAGGTATCTTGTGATAATCGAGCACCACTCGTGACGCCTTATATAGCATGGTTTAAACCACCAACACCGCACTCAAGCTCGTTGCTCAAGCAATAAACATTGTGTTTTGTTTTTCCCATTTATCTATAGAGATATCTAAATGAATATATTTACCTACAAAATAAACGCTGTGTCGTATTTTTAAAAGTCACTAAGTGCTCCCATTCCTTTTTTTTCGGGCTTGTTCATTCATCGGAGGAGTCATAAAACTTTATTAGACATTTCTGCAACCTACCTGGATTGGGAACTATTCTGATTGCGATGGGACCATGTCCATAATATTCTCCCTTTTAAAAGAATTTGAATTTTTTTAGGTCGGGCAATAGACTGACCTAGATAATTATATACTTTGGTGTTCAATAAAATATTCCAACCACAAATATCATATTTTAACTGACCATAGTATTTTAAGAGACTCTCTAGACGATCAAGCATGCTTGACAAGCTTCGTGTCGCGGGTAGGGAGGGGTTCGTAAACCGCGGGAAATATGCAAATATTCTCAAATAATACCAACACATAATACCAACAAATAATATCACAATCTCAACAAATAATACCACAGAACTTTGTATCCATCACCCCAACACAGGCGTATACCTAGTGGGGTGATATAATCCTGACAAGTTAATGCCCTTTCGCGATTTTCATCATATGTATTCTTTTAAAATGTGTTAAAAAAATGAACGCAATCTTTTTTATGTAGCTATAAAAAATAAGATAAATAAATTAAAAAAAAGAATCTTTGTAATATTTACCAAAAATGCCTAATTTTGTAGTTTATACCAGGGAGTCACGTTAATTAGACTTAATTGATTGATGAATGATTGACTCCCTGGTATAAAACTACATTAGGCATTTCTCGAAAGTATTTTTTAATAATATTTGCATATTTTGTACGGTTTACGATCCTCTCCCAGCCCGGGACGCGATGCTTGACAAGCATGCTTGATCGTCTAGAGAGACCTTAAACATTTTAGGGGGGAGCCTGGTTTAAAAGTCCAAAAAACATGTTTTTCATATATTTTTTCGAAAACTTGTAGTTAAAATCTATCAATTTACCCTTTATATCAGTTTAATTGCCATTTGAAAGGTAAAAATATTTTTCGTAATAGTAAAAAAAACTATTTTTGAGATATTAAATTGCAAATGTTTCTATCGCTACAGATATTACTTTAATAAATACGATAATAACGAGCGTAATTTTGCCTGTAACTGAAAAAATAATTAAGATAATAATTTATCGTATACATTTTGTAGAAGAACAAAAAAAATATACTAAAAGTTATTATTTTATAATTTTTCAAGGATTTAAAAGAATTTAAAATCAGTACCTACATAAAATATAAAAAAAAACATTTTATATATGTATTAATATGTAAGACATATTAATATTCCTTTTATTTCTTTTAATTTTTGGAAGAACTTGATCCGAGGGGTAGATTTTTTTTGCTGGCGCAAAACTGAAAAATATGGTTTTGGGAAAATGCGTTTAAAGTTTTCTATAAAGAAAAGGAGTAAGCTTTTTACACTTACAGAAATCTAAGTCTATCAGCTATTCCAGAGGTAAAAGATTCATGAATTTCAGATTGACAATTTCAATTTTGGGTTAAAAAAAACATGAAAATAGGTTTTATTTCTGGACTTTTAAACCATGCTCTCCCGTTGTCGCTCAGAGTACACTACGTGAAAGCGTGTAGATTATTATCTAAAATAGCGTAAGATTTATTATCTAAAATAAAACAAAGTTTATGTTGATCACATTTTATTAAAATAGAGGATACTACGTTATTTACTATAACTAAAATTAGAAAGGGCGCATTAGACGCAACATTATATATCTAATCTAACTTATTGTACCGGAATTTAAAGGGAAAGTCTCCGCAAACTGGGAATTCTGGTGGCGGCGGTGGTATGTGTCCATCTACTTTAAATGTCATAATCATACCAGTCAGCATGTGCACATCAAAGTGACAGTGAAATGCCCAGAAACCTTAAAAAATGAATAATTCGTGATTATCAAAAGTTTAGCTTATTATTTCTCAATTCAATAAATAAAATTCAATAAAATAACAATAAATTAATCTCAATAACATTCTTTAAATCTCAATAACATTCTTTATAACATAACATTCTTTATATCTCAATAACATTATTTATAAATAGTAGAGTTAGAGTTGTCAGCTACAACGGGCGAAGCCGTCACCTCAGGAAGTTTTCACGATAGTGGTCGTTCAATCTTCCACGAGGTGAACGTAGAAGAGACAATACAAATCTACTGTCTAGCCAAGCAAACGTGACCGACAGAGGCCAACGTCTTATGGCGAGGCACCGGGAAAGGTATCCAGCGCGCAGCCTTGCCAGTTTGAAGAATATCAGTCCACCAGTTTTGAAGAATATCTCCGACTGGAATTAACCATCAGGATATGTACTTCCTCTCGGTAATTACTGACATCCTTAAAGTGTGTGAATCACTTCAAGCAAATAAGCGACTTTTGCTAAAAAAAATACTAAATAAATATTGTTTTTTTGATAAATTTGAACAACTTGACTGATAAATAAAAGTTTGTCAAACCTTGAACGCGCTGCGCCATTTATTAATAGGTGAAATATCGCGAATAAAAATATTCTCGGTATTTTACCTACCGCTAGATGGCGCAACGCGTTGAACTTTTTATGCTATTTTTAAAAACATTACAATTTTCAAATTTAAAAAAAAAAATCTTTACGAAAACAATGTATTTTTTTGCTCTTTTTTCCAACAAAAAATATCAAGAGTTGTTTATTTGCTCGAACTGATTCACCCAATTTAAGGATGTAACTAATTAAAAACTCACCCTATAGATGGCGCTTCAGCACATTAACATCTATACCGTTCAATCGATCGCCATTAAAATTGGTATACATAGGTATTTTAACCTGGACAATATTATCGCACTACCCACTTTGTTTTAACTCGCCACTAAATAGAGCTTCAGCACATCAACTTCTCTACCGTTCAGCCGATTGCCATAAAAACTGGTATAACTAGGTATTTGAGCCCGAATAATACCTTCGCGCTATCCACTTTGTTGTAACTCTTCACTAGATGGCGCTGCAGCAAATCACATTGAATACCGATCAACCGATCGCCATTAACCGGCCGTGAACGGCGCCCGGGCAACACCGGGTAATATCCCACTAGTGAATTTTAAAGTAATAAATTAAAACTATAAAATAATTTTCAAAGACAAGCTTTAACTTCCATGAGCGAATTCCAGCGGCACCATCTTTAGACCCTCGTCGTCATGTGTAATGGAAAGTACTCAAGACAATAACTTAAACTAGCCCAAACTCGACTATCTTCGCACTTTCCATCAGGGAGTTCCAGTAGCAATATTCCGGCTCTATCTCAGACCTCTGTCATTATGTGTAATGGAAGGTAGGGGGAAGTCCCCTGACGCCGGACGGCACTAGTGTCGGACAATAATAGTATCCCGAAGTTCAAAAAAAGTAAAAAAAAAGTTCGAAGTCTTCCTAATGCGATGCTCGAGGCAGATTCTCGGTGTCTCACTCTGCGACCGAATTCGAAACGAGACCATTAGAGGAAGATGCGATCTACTAACAACGATCGAAGAAGAAGTACAAAAACGTCGACTACGATGGTTCGGCCATGTTTGCCGAATGAACGATGATCGATTGCCACGTAAACTTCTTTGGCGAGACCGTCCAAGAGAATGGAGAATTCAGCGATCGGCACCGAAGAAAACCTGGCTAAACAACATCAAAGACGACCTTAAGAATCAACGATTATCGGCTAGGGATGCTCGAGACGTGGCAAAAAATCGTCAAGAATGGAAGCGAATCGTGAATGGAGTACGAGATCCAGCGGCACCGACAGCAGCGCATTGGCTGCGAGGGCGATCCGCTCCCCAAACGCCGGCTACGGAATAAATAATAGTAATAATAATAATAGTATCCCGACAAGTCGCAGCGCGATCGATACAAAGACGGGTGAAAAGGGTGCGGGGAAGCGTACGCTCTTCCTTTTCCGACGTCTTTGTATCGATCGCTCGACGACTTACCGAAATACTATTAGTGTCCGACGCTAGGCGCCGTCCGGCGTTAGGGGGACTTCCCCTACTCAAGACAACAGAACAAACGAACCCTAACTCGACTGTATTATCACTTGCGATAAGGAAGTTTCAGTGGCAGTTTTCCGGCTCCATATTCAGACACTCGTCATCACGTGTAATGGAAAGTAATATATGTAATGTAATAGTAATGTAATGGAAAGTACTCATGATAACAAAACATAGTAGCCGAAATTCTACTTTCCTACCATTTTCCATCAGGGAGTCTCAGTCCCTACATCCTGGCTCCATCATAAAATCAGATCGATGGTACCATACTATTGAATTGTCACCGAACTTACATCTTATTTCAGCTCAATAACATCAAGTGGTTGACCATCAAGTAGATACCAGCAAGTGGTTGAATAATGGTTTACAAATTTTGAAACGGACTTTTTACGAGTTGTACATCTCGTACTTTAATTAATTAATTTGTTTTGTGAGGCTTTTCAAAGGTCTTTATGAGCCTTGTTACACTGCGACCATTGCTGATCTATTGTGTTCGCCGCCTAATATAGTTCCGCGCTAAGCCTAGTGTCATTTAAGAACCGCAACAGGTTTGGCGACAGATTGTTTTACCTCATCAGGTTGGAGGTAATGACCACTTAAGTGGGTGTATCTTTTACGCATCAGCGGGCCACACTCGCACATGAGGTGCTGGGGAGTTTCGTCGGCCCCTTGGCAGAACCTGCACATTTTTGTGTCTCGGAGCTTGAGGTTGTACATGTGTTTGTTAAGGCCACAATGCCCAGTGAGCGCCCTCACCAGTATGCGTAGATTGTTTCTATTTAGCGATAATGCTTCACGGGCCGTCTTAGGATCGTAAGCCTTAATTAGCGGTTTGGATTGGTTCAACCCTGGCGTGTTGTTCCAGTGGTTGACGGATTGTTTTAAACATATTTGTTTGAGCATTAGGTTTACAAGGCTTTTTGGTACGCCACAGCAAGGTTCAGGGCCGTATAACGTTCCCTTGGCTCCCGTCTTAGCATGTTCGTCGGTTTTTGATTTCCCTCGATTCCTGCATGGCCGGGAACCCAGCTTAGAATTACCCTGTTCTTTTCGCCCAGGGAATTCAGAATTGATAACAGTTTTGCACTAGCTTTGAATTATTAGTATTCGAGGCTAGTACCATAAGAGCTGCTAATCTCGTACATATGAATATTGCAAGCTACAACTAAATATGTTAAAAGGAATAAAAAACACGACTGCCATTACAAAAAGTGAACCACTGTATTTATAATTATTTTTATTTCTTTGTTTTTGTGAAATATTATTGTGGGTTATGTATTTATCCGTATAGATAAATATATATTTCCGGAATGTACTCATTCAGACCTTTCATTTGACACTAAACACGATATATTTATTGACATTTGAACATCTAGAGTACTATTTACTTGATATTTGGACAGTTACCCTATGACACTCGGAATGACATAACAATTCTAACTATCACACACTTCTAAATCATCAAGTTATGGTGAAATGAAAAGTCAGGGTATCATAATTAATACATTCCGGATTTTTTCCGAGTACAATTGCGTAGTTTTATAGTTTTCCAAAATGTTGGATTGGAATAAATTCGTAAGAACCAAAAATGGTTATTTAAACACTTTGTATAATTTAAACACCATATATAATTACTTTGTATAATTAAACACTCCGATTCTAATAATAGCAGACACTTCTAAATCGGTTCAAGCGCTTAGAAGTTTTAGTGAAATTCAAATCATGATTTCATAATTAATACATACCGGATTTTATGCGAGTACAATTGCGTAGTTTTATAATTTTCCGATATATTTTATTGGAATAGATTCTTAAGATCCTAAAACGGTTATTTAAAAATCGGTAGTATTTTGTGGAGAGTAATAATAAAACATTTTGTATATTTTATTTTGCTAAAATAATATTCCAAATATGTCTCTTCGTTATTAGGCCTACCGGATCTATTCCTAACGGCCGCGAAGAAGATCTTAAAAAAAGGAAACTTTTAAATTATGCATGTCAACACGCAGTGAGTAACACGATGATTGATATTAAAGACGCTGCCTTCTCCTTATATGAGAGCCAGGGGTCGCGGCACGTAACCTGTGACACTCGAGGGAACAAACGATTCTAGCAATACGACACACTTCTAAATCGGTTCTAGCGTTTAGAAGTTATGGTGGAATAAAGATACGGAAAATAAACATAGATGAATTCTGAATACATCACACTCCTTTTTTTGGGTAGTTGTGTAAAAAGAAACAGTAAATAGCGGAGATAAAAAAAAGTGATCTTCTGGGACCATGTGATTCAATGCAATACTAGGTCAATTAATGGCCTGATATCAATAAATTTTAATAAGAAAATGAAATCCGGTTTAAATAATGTTTACATAATGTTTAAATAATGTATAAATAATGTTTTAATAATCCTGTTTAAATCCTGTTTAAATAATGTTTACCTGGATTGTTAGCCCTGAAACGTATGACAGCGAAACCTGCACTCGGGACAGCAAGAGTGTCCTTTAAAGGCGCGTAATAGGCATCTTTGGTGACTTTCTCTCCGTTCCCCTCTAAGTAGTGGAGTAGTTTCTTAGTCAACCTAGTGCCGTTGTTCAAACCCTGTTTCATCTCCAAGACGTAAAATGAAAAGCCATGCAAGTGTATGGGATGGTTTACTGGACTAATTGCTGCAAAAAAAACCATGTATATTATTTACTATCTAACCCAACAAACGCTGTCCTGCCCAAATTTCAATAAATTTGTTTGTGATCGTTTTGTAAATTTGTGAAAAGCTATTGGAATATGTAAACAAAGTAAAAAAATCGGTTGTGTCACCCCAAGACTATATTTATGATTATCACCCCCCCCCCCCCCCCTTCAACCTAGCGCCACCCTTTAACCCCCCCCCCTTCGATGATGATAATGATGATGATGATGATGAAATCGAAATAAAAATCGAAATCTAGACCGAAACCGAAACCGACACCTAAACCGAAATCGAAATCGAAAGCTATCGAAAACGAAATCGAAACTCGTATACAAAATCTTGGGTCCTTGCTGTTGACTGTTGAGAAGTTTCCTCATCGGGAGCCAACCCAGGTACATATGATACAGGCAATGATAATTGAATGCGTATAGAAAATTTTGCGTCTCTGCTGTTGACCGTTGAGGAGTTACCTCGTCCGGAGCCAACCCAGGGTGGACGGATTTCAACCACAATCTTTTCAGCTTATGCCATAACCAAATGATGCCTGCATGCCAAATTTCAGCTCAATTGGATGAAGCGTTTCGATGCTATCGTTGGAGTATACACACAGACAGAGACACAGAAGTGCGTCCACAATACTTTCCTTAAACCGGAAAGAAAAATCGATTGTCACCCTAAGGCTTTCTCAGCAATCAGACAATCCCCCCCCACCCCATTCACCTGGCAACCCCCCTAACTCCTCCCTCAGCCTCTCCCCTCCCATTAAAAACGATCGAGTTGCATTGCTGCAAAACTTTGGCCAATGCATAGTTCTTCGAAAGGTTTCAAGTTTTAGTTTAATTGATTTGAATATTCAACGGCAACTTGGGTGTTGAACGAGCTGTTCGACCGCCTTCTAACATCGTAGATGCAATTCCCGATGAAGCAACTGCAAGTGCATTTTGATTCTGCAAGTGAATCGTTGCCTAAATCAATGCAATCAAGAAGTTTTCAGTTCCAGCAGAAGCGTCGAAAAAAGAAATCCCTCCTGTTCCATCGTATACAACTCTCATGAGTTTTGATGCAGATTCAACAGCGTAACATTCATTCGAACTGATTCTCACAATGCATAGCAATCATATTGTTTTTCGCGTTTCAACTCTTCTATAAATGCGTAATGCCTCGGACGATTGGGCACTGTCATACCTAGTTGACCTAATTCCTTGTTTGATATCATCAAACACATGCCCTCAGATAATATCAATGCCTCGTTTAGATTTCCTCGCTCAGATGTAAATCTGGATTTGATATTCTGGTAAACCTCATTTCATAACATTCGTTAATGTCAAGAGTTGCAAAGATTGTATTTTAAATCGGTCCACAAGAGGGCGCGCTAGTCGTAATTCAATCTAGAAATATTGCAGTTATATACTTGAAATTCGGTACTCATATGCCCTGTTTTATGGCATATTTTAAATACGATATATTTAAGAGAATGCAACAGAATTTTTGGAAAAATACCATTTTAATACCACGTATACTACTAAATATATATTATGAATTTATTATTTTTGATGATGACCTCCTCATCGTGATCCGACGACGGCGACCTCTTGGTTGACCGGACTTCTTCGAAGATGCGCGCGGAAGTGACTCGTGAATCCCAGTTTGTTTTTGAAGGTCCGATTACAACAACTATAGTAGAAATAGGATAGGAAAAAAATTTACCGCGTGAAATTTGTAGGACCCGACGTTTCGGTGACGTTGCAGCCGCCGTTGTCTAGGGTAGACTGTAGATGGGTATATCGGAAGCCCACACATACGGACAGATATTTGCATGCAAGCTCACACCATCATCCCTACCATCTACGTCCAGTGCAAACGTCGCTCGTGAATCGAGCACGCGATCTATGCGACACTGATCATCTTCCGAAGGAGATGGAACATGTTAATGATGTCCTTAGGAAAAATGGATACGGAAAATATCATGAGACACGCACACGATCTAATACAGACGAAACTCAGAAACCGAGCAGATCAAGAGCATTCTTACCATACGTCAAGGGCGTGACTGATCGAATAAGTAAGATGCTAAACAGATTCGATATAAAAACGATCTTCAAACCGACCCAAAATATAGCTCGATTTTTGAGCCCTGTAAAGGATGTAATAATACTGCAAAACCCCGGGTGTGTATAAAGTCGAATGCAGCTGCGGTCTAGCCTACGTTGGACAAACGAAACGGCCCATAGCCACGCGACTGACAGAACACATCAAAGCTGTTAAAAACGTTCAGCGAGAAAAATCGGCGATCTGCGAACATATATTGGATAGCGGAAGTAACCACTGGATGCAGTTTCAAAATCCCATTGTTCTATCCAAGGAACAATTCTACTTTCCTCGCATGATCCGGGAAGCCATTGAAATAAGAAGAACTCCGAACTTCAATAGAGACGACGGCTACAAACTCTCTTCTACGTGGAACCCTCTTCTTAAAATGTTCCCGCCGCCGAACGCCGAACGCAAAGACGTAAAACAGGATACAGTGAGTGTTGTGTGCAAGACGGATTTTCAAAATTCCCGCGCTCCGAGCCCGGCCCCCCACCACCGTTATAACCTACGCAGTGGCGGCAGCGGTATGCGGCCTACCCGCGAAACAACGGACTGACAACTCTTCAGTCTACCCTAGACAACGGCGGCTGCAACGTCACCGAAACGTCGGGTCCTACAAATTTCACGGGGTAAATTCGTTTTCTATCCTATTTATAATGTCAAACAACCGCGATAGTCTTCGATTTTATATAAACTATAGTAGAGTTCACCGCAGTCGTTGTACGTGTATGTGTAAGTGGGCTTCGGACGAGTTTTGCGCTGTTGGCGGTTTGAGTCGAGGTTTACAAGCCGGGCTTCCTCAAACTCTTTAATTTTGTGGTTACCGTGGAGCGCTACTCGCTGCGTTTGTGAGTTGTGTCTCCCAACTCTCAGGTGGAATACCACTGGCGGTTAGGTGTCTTTTTAATACATCTTTGTAGCGTAGGTGCTGTCCGCCGACTGCGTGCGCCTTTTGAGAGTTGGGTATAAAACACGGCTTTCGGAAGGCGGTCGTCTTTCATACGCACTACATGACCACACCACCACAGCTGAGCTTTCATGAGCATAGCTTCCATGCCCTGCATTTTCGTCCGTCGTAACACTTCTGTGTTTGACACACGGTCTTCCCATGTTATTATTATTATTTTGTTAAATCGCTGTTCTTGTGTTTTTGTTCCTTTTTTAATTTAATTATATTGAAATATATATTTTAACTTGTAAAATGGACATTTTATATATAATTGTATCCTCGGACTATTTAAATTTAATTCATTAACTATTTATTGCGATATTATTTTTCCATTTATTTCGATTCATTATTATTATTATTTATATTTTTTATATTTATTACGACATTATATTATTGTTAATCAATTTGATTATTTCACTATTTAATGAATGTTATTTTTCCAGCACACTACAGCTACAGTTACATCACACTACACTACACTAGAGTTACATCACATAACATTCAAATTTATTTATTTATTTTATTTATTTAAGAATTAATTACTATGAAACATTGATTAGCTTATAAAAATAACAGGAACCGAATGGCAAACCCTTAACCTTTTGCTTATTTGTTTCTGTCACCCAACTGGGACTAGCCCGTTCTAGGGTGGACAGGACTCCAATATTACAATCAAGATTGCTTGATTGCTTGGTTGCTTACAAATATATAAGTTTTAGTAAAAAGCTAATGACACTAAATTGCCCTAAAATGTGGTCTTCAGAATAAAATAAAAAAATAATAATAATAAAAAAATATTAAAAGATAATATAATAAATAAAATGCAATTCCATTATTTAATCTGCAATAAATATCATATAAAATTCGATTAAATAAAATAAATAAAGTTATATGTGAGAAAAGGAAGAAACGGTCATTAATATTTATTAATATAAAATTACCTAGTCTAAAAAGTATACTTCATTGTCAAAGTCAGATAATTTTTGGTAGTTAGTTCAATGTTAAAATATACTTAACATATATGTTTAAAAATATGTTAATAATTTGTGCACCTAAGTTTTATTATACTATTATTTCTAACATTTGATGTATGGTTAGCCTGTCATGATTCGATAACCATTTCTTTAGTTTATTTTTGAATTCCCTGAATGTCAAGTTCATTTTTAATTCCATATGGATCAGATTGTAAAATCTCGGCGCAATGAAAGAGTAATGTCTTTGTCCAAATGATGTTTTCCTTCTGGGTATTATTGAGCTATTTTCTAAAACTTGTCTCGTTGGTCGCCGGTTCTGAATTATTCCTAAATTTGAGTTACTGTCCAAAAATAGCCTTAAGAGGGAAGTTTTTAGAAAAAGTTGCCTACAGTCAAGAACTTTAGCTTCCTTATAAAGTTCATTAGTGGGATGGCGATATGGTCTACGTAGAATAATTTTTAATATAAATTACAGTGTTTATTATTATTAGTTAATTTTTAATGTAATTTGATGCCTAGCATATTAAGTAGTCTAAAGTATGCACAAGCCACTGTCTACTTGGTACGCTTGCCTTAGTACGGGCCTAGGCCTAATTAGGCGGCGTTGATTTGAAAAAATTGTGGTCTGCGGCGCTTTCTCTGTTGCTATTATTTACCTTTAAGCCTCTAATATTAAACTTACAATGTACCTACTGCCGTGAAAAATGTGGTTTTCTTTAATAAATATATAAAAATAAAAAAAAATGGCGCTCGGAAGGAGTTCCGTTGAATAGTGATTTTCATCATCACGATACGAGGAATAAATCCAATCTCCATTTAAACCGACAGCGACTTAGCAAAGTGCGATACAGTTTTATTAACCAAAATTTGTCCTACTATAATAAGATTCCAGAGCAAATAAAAAGTCTTGGAGAGGACCAATTTAAAAAGATAATTATAAATAATTGGTAAGAAACCCAATATTTGGCATAAGGGACTTTGAAAATTCTGAGTTTATTTTCCATGTTGATGATTAATGAAACGTGTAAAGTTTTAAACGTCATGGTATTATGGTAGCTGATATTCTAATTTTCATATAATTTATTATACATCTATTCATTTTAAAAAAAATACGAAGGCATATTGTTGGATTGACAATAAAATTAATTTTCTTTGATTATTCTATATAGAATTTGAATTAATAATTTAATATAATATTCTCCCTGACTCTTAAATCACATTGGTATATATTGATTATTTGTATGTAGGTAATATTGAATATAATATTACAGCCATGATAACTATCACGATAGTTATGTTTTTAAAAATGACATTTTTAGCATTTAATTTTGTGACGCATCCAAGTGTAGGAATGCCTATCTACTGGAGTAGTTGATTGTATTTAATTGTATTGTTACGATAGCGATAGGAAGTGTGGGGTTAACGGGGGGTTTGTCTACTTTCCGGGATAGTCTTGAAGTGACACAACTGAGTTTTTTATTCTAATGTGAAATAACCGCGTAATTTCGATTTCATATGAATATAATACTCACCAGTTGATTCATCAATGAGAACAATTTCCACTATTGAACCATATGGTATTTTCGTCAAATGGTTGCACGTGCAGAAGATTTCATCTGCGTCACATCCTGGCGGAAGGTTTTTGTCATCGCAAACAGAATTCCGGTTGATATATTTCTGTAATATGTATGGTTTTGCAGGAAATGTTCCCAGAATACCGTCCATCGTGCTTACGATCGTCCTATTGCCTCCAGTATCTGTAAAATAGAACGATTTACAATAAGTGATTTTTTGGCACATTAGTGAATGCCACCATTTAATTCATAAGCAAAAGTCTATATTTCTTAACGGTATAATAATAATTATTTTTTAAAAAAACACTAAAAATACGCTTTTATAAATGCACGTAAAAACCACATCATCAGACCTTGAAACCTAATCGTGGTCAAAGTTCATTCCAATACTTTTCTAACAAGTCCAAACACAGCTATGGTACGATGTTCCAACATGAAGTTCCAGTTCTTATCTTCCGACTTCATCATCAGATCAGTTCGAAAGTACCATATTATTGTATTGTCATCAGAACTACATACAGCTGCCAATTTTCATGACGCTACGATCCTTGGAAGATGGTTAAATTAGTTACCTTAGATTCCATTACATAGTTAATTACATACAGGTCGACCTAATAAAAGCATGTTAAATACACATGGAGCAACTGGAGCTGTCAACTACAACCCACGAACTCGTCACGTCAGGAAGTTTTAACGATATTAGGTCGTTCTCTCTCCCGTGAGATGAGCGTAGAACATACAGCCCAGCAAAGCCACGAACCCTCCAGATTCCAATGCCTTACGGCCAGGCACTAGGAAGGCGGCCCAGTGGGGCCACCTCGCCCCTTGGCTACCAGTTTAGGGTGGGTATTTTAGTCTGGAATTAGCCTTCAGGATATCTCCTTCCTCCCGAGTGGCTACGGAACCGAATTCGTTTACTCGGCCTCTACCTGCCGTAAATTCAGCGATGATTCAATTCGAATCTATCGCGGACCAATGGAATTATTTGCCCGGCTCTGAATTCAGAATCAGGTAGCCAAATGGTCAACCACTCTTGAATTGTTGACGACAGGTCAACATCCACCCCCACTGCTTAGGAGACAGTATATTTCCATAGTCTCCAGACTTTTTGAGCAATTATCGTCAATGGGACGCTGGATAGCCCATACATAGTTTCGAGCATCGCTCTGAAGGTGCCGCAACGTAAAACCCGATCTATACAGTTATTCGAGCCCCCGAGGCGACATTCTAACTAGACGCGCAATTCAATGCTTAACCGATTGCCACGTACGTATAATGATAAATTCACAGGGCTTCACATATATAGTAGAAACAAAATTAGCTTCAAATCGGCAGTAAGAACCGTCCTTGAAGCAGCAGCGACAACTCCCAGTATTTATTGATTTGTAATATGTATGTATAAATATAATATAACTTATATATTATGTATTCCCATTTACTTTTTTTGAATTAATTTTGTATAAGTATGATTTATATGTTTGCGGTTAACTCTACAACTTTTGCGGTCATTTGACATTTGTGTCGTTTATTGTAAAAGTGGTGTAACTCCATATTTTTAAAATACATGTTTTCTTGCTGAATGATATCACTTTTAATCATATCTATCATTATAAAAGTGAAGCAACTCCAATAATTGTATTAAAATCCCATAGATGGCATTACTTGTTTATACAGTGAATTAAAACTTCTAAATATTCACTATAAAAGTGAAGTAAGTCACAAGTCACTTTAATAGTGAAGTAAGTCCGGAGTTGCTTCACTTTTATTGTGAACAATGTTTGATAGTGATACGTTGTGTGAAAAATTGAAAAAAAATTATCTTTAATAAGTGTTTCAATATCCTATTTTGATGGATTTAGAGGATTTTAGTGATTCCGGCTCTGAATATCAGCCTACTTCCGAAGAAAAATGTGAGATTGAAATGACTGAACATAAGAAATTAAAGTATTATATGAAAATATTCAACAACAAGTTTAATCTGTATTTTAAGGCACCGCGGAAAGACACATGCAAGACTTGTGATGACTTAAATTTGAAAATACAAGGAGCTGATGATGAAAACGTCACGAAGGAGTTCGAGGTGCAAAGAGAACTTCATCGACGAAAAGCAGATTCATCAAGAGAAAACCTTTAGAATGATTCAAAAAAAGTTGATGAAGCATACATACTAACTTTTGATCTGCAGAAAGTTATAGCCTATCCAAAATTAACTACCTCAGTAGCATACCATAAAAGAAATCTTTATTTATATAATCTGGGAATACATTGCTTTCATGATAAAACAGGATACATGAATGTCTGGGACGAAGTTGAAGGTGGAAGAGGTTCTCAAGACATAGCAACATATCTTGTTAAGCATTTAAAAACTCATGCGGCATTACAAAAGCATGTCATTATGTATTCCGATTCTTGCACAGGACAAAACCGCAATATCAAGACAAACCTTTCCCTTTTGAAGCTTTTACAAGACTCTGACACTAGTATTGCCACCATAGTCCACAAGTGCTTGGTATCAGGACATTCTTATCTTCCCAATGATGGGGAATTTGGAATAATAGAGAGCGCTAGTCGCCGCCGTCGACAAATTTATAGCCCAGACCAATGGGTCGATATTATAAAAACAGCCAAATGCGAAGAACCTTATTTTGTTGTTACCAAAATGAAAAATGACAAATTTTTAAGTACTGCTGTATTAGAAAAATCTATTACAAATAGAAAAAACAACCTGCGGTTATGATTTTAATTGGCTAAATATTAGATGGCTGAGGTTTGAGAGAAATTGTCCTTTACAATTTCAATTTAAAGAAACACTAAATCCTGACACACCCTTTTATAAAGTAGATTTATATAAAAAAAAAACCAAGGACGACAGGCTCACTTGCACAGTATTCGACAAGACCCACTATCCATTAAGGAGACCAGTTACTAATGCAAAGATGGAAGATATGCTTGATCTTCTACCATACACTCCGCCAATTTACCACTATTACTACAAAAATCTTCCCATAGATATTCCAACTCGTTCAAGCAAACGTAATGCCGATGAGCGTTCATCTGATGACGAAATTACATATGATTAAAATACAACATGTCACTATAATAGTGGTGTAACTCATGAAAAAAAAAGTTAAAGTTCATTAATTAAGTTAGTTTTATTCTTATTTTCTAAGTTTCTTCAAATTATTATATCTTTGATTTGTATTAAACAATAAAAAATAGGAAACATTGATTGAATGATATATATTTTCCTACACTTTAATTCGCAAAAAGCTCGTTATCTCTATTAGTGAATTTAGACTTGCTATTCGATATGTTATATTTGCTATTCGAAATGTTCATGTTATTGTAATTGTGGTATGATCGTTGGCAAATCAGTAGCTTCAATTTATCGCACTCACGAGCAGCGATTTAATTACTCGAATGGTCGCCGTAGGTAGAGATGCGTAACTCGCCCGATAGAGCGCGCCACGCGCCAATTAAGGAGTACTGTCTAGCGGCGTACGGAAATGTCATATACATATTTAACATTCGACAATAAAATGAGATTTATAAACTGTAGTACTGTTTCATTTCTCCTACTCACTTAAGAGCGTTGTTACAAAAATAGGCGCTCGGGTTTTAGGTATTTAACCCCTGGACGCGCAATTGATTGGCTAATGCCGTATGGTGCTCAGACCGTCCAAGAGCGCCAGAAGGTCGATTCCCAGTGGAAACTAACCAGTAAGGATGATTCATGCTACACCGGGCCGGGGCCGGGCCGGGCCCCGGCCGAGTCGTTTCCAACGTGCTCCGGCCGGGCCAGTCATTCATGCTACACCGGGCGTGACCGGGCCGTTTCCGAGTTTATTTATCCCACGGCCGTGTCCGCGATAACTAGTAGAATAGAATAGAATAGAATAACTTTATTGTGCTATAAAAACATAACTTAATGAATATTACGCTGGTTTTATAAAAAAGACAATTTATGCACAAATGGCGAACTTATTTAACTAGTGTTGCGTCCATCTATTTTGGCGATAATAATATTTTTTAATTTCTATTTTCGCTTGATTGATAAGTGTGTTATTAATGCAATTTTCACAACTTGAGTTGGCAGCTATTGCGATTGCCTTTGAAGACGAAGTATTGGAAACACGAACTGAATCTAATAAAAGAAGATGGAGGGTACATCCAGCCTGGAGAAAACGACAATCGGAGGGAGAATTCGCCACGCTCTAAAAGGAATTAATAGATGATGAGAGCAAATTTTACGGTTATTTTAGGATGTCTAAAGAATGCTTTAGCATATTTCTTGGAAAAATAAAACGTGATTTAACCAAACAAAATTCAAGATTTCTGAAGCATATCTCTCCCATTGAACGATTAGCAGACCGGAGCCGGGAAAACAATATCCACCTCCATTTCGACGCCGTGCTCCGGACGTGGCACGACCGGTCACGGCCGGAGCACGGTCAAGCATGAATTGCTTCATACAAAAGTATACTATAGATATCTGACCGTGTCCCGGCCGGGGCCCGGCCCGGCCCCGGCCCGGTGTAGCATGAATCATCCTTAAGGCTAGAGTCCTACCCAGGCTCGTTTTTCATGTGTGGAGGCCGTCGGATAGGTGTTGACCCGTGAGTGTGACCAACCCTGAACAGAATGGAATTATTCTTATAGAACGGTTGAATCATATATTGTATAATATGTTATTATATTTTATTTAAATTACTAGAATTATCATCTATATTCAACACACTATAAAGGAACACGAGTAACAACAACCAGACAGCACTTCATCCAAAAAAAGACAACAAGTTTTGCACAAAAATACTTTTCTTACATTGCTCCTCGACTGTTCAACAAAATGAATAGTGTTTTTCCTGCGGGACTGCAATCTAGGACTAGTCACGGCGTAAAGAAAAACCTAAGTCACTTTTGACTATTGGTCGACAAGAAACGGAGACATTAAAAAATAGAGCACGATTTGTGAGATATATGTATATATATCTTAATATATTTAAATTACGTGTCACGTTGTTTGTCCGCGATGGACTCCTAAACTACTTAACCGATTTGAATCAAATTTGCACACAATGTGCAGTTTGATCCAACTTGAAAGATAGGATAGCTTACGTCTTAATTTATAGTCGCGATATTATTTTTGCAATGTCTATTATTTGACATTTGCAATTATCTGTTAGTTCCAAACGATTTTAACAGATGGCGTTATCTATTGAGTAATCCATAGATGGCGCTGCTATGTTAAACCTACAAACGTCATAGTCGGCCAAGCGTTATTCTAAATTCAAAATATTGTGAAGGTTACAGTGAAATTATTCCTGCTTTTTAATTATTTGTGCTTCATTGTTCAAAACTCTTTAATTAAAATATATACCTACATGTAAGTATTATCACATAGTTATAAAAGTGGAATAACTGGAGTATAGGAATCTCTCTCCAATTTTTTTCATTTTAATGCTAAATCTGGAAGAAAATTGTGTCGGTCGCTATAAATAAGCGAGATATAGGCATTCAAAGTTTAAATTTTAAAAACGGGCCAAAATAATATAATATAAAAATGGATGTTGGTATATCTGTATGCCCGTCTGTCCGAGTTTAATAGACTCCGAAACCGTTTGACCGATCACCATGAAAGTTGGCATATATATGTATTTTTTCATGGTTAAGGTTTTTATATATATCCGCTTTGTTGCAACTTTTAACTAGACGGCGCTGCAGCACACCAACTTCTATACTGCTCAACCGATCGCCATGAAAATTGGTATACATTGGTATTTGAGAACAGATATAACACGGGCAAAGCCGGGTAATACCACTCGTATATATATATATATATATATATATATATATATATATATATATATATATATATATATATATATATATATATATATATATATATATATATATATATATATATATATATATATATATATATATATATATATATATATATATATATATATATATATATATATATATATATATATATATATATATATATATATATATATATATATATATATATATATATATATATATATATATATATATATATAGTATTATTTTATATTTACCTATATAGTATATATTTATTTATGTATGTACGTGTATATTTATATGTATACATACACCTAAATTTAATATTATTACTCTTTATTATTTTGGAGACATATCTATCTTCTTAAATGTAACATAATAATATACAAAGATAATACAGCAAGTTACGAAAACCACTCTATCTTCTTTTATATCAAGCCTACCTTAGTACAGGCGAGGCCTAGTTAGGATGGCTTTGGATTTTAAAAATACATGTAATATTATAGGTGAATAAAGAATTTTGAATTCGAATTTGAATTTGAATACCTAAGCGGTCTTCGAGTGAACAATTTTAATGTATTGAATTATAAAAGTGGCTGTACAGAATAATGACATTGTGTCAAGTAATTGTGTCAGAATAAAGTCATTGTGCGTTGATCAGGTTCGAAACGAAACTGCGCTTGCTGGACATTAAACGTAGACAATGTTAAAAAACTTAATTGATGATTGGTTGTATCACTTTTGCGATGCAAATGTACCATTTAATCGTGGTGTGGTCCGAGGACAGAATCTATAACCACGTTCGCGGCGTGTTGTAATAGCGGCTTCACCGCGACCAAGGAAAACAGAGAGTAGTAGCTAGGCTGGAAAATAGAGAGTAGTAATATGAGTGAGACTATCGAGCGGTGTGCGTTCGTAAAAGTGACGTGTCCATGTATAACTTGCTCCGTATGAATTCGCGTGTGGCAATAATGCGCGCGGCAAATTTGATTTGTTTTCTGGCGGGACAAATGAATGCGACGCGGTCACTACATAACACGTGGCATAGTGCTAAGTTGTCTGATTTTACATTGTAATGTTCCGGGCTCGATTCCCGGCTGGGTCACCATTTTCCCTTGGGTGAAAATTAACGGATTCGCATTTCAATTATGTCGAGCGAATGCAATCTTAAGACACACGTCTGCACATATGTTACACGCACATACGTATAATCACTTCATAGTAAGGTTGGCTGAAAGAACTTGACGAATGATAATAACATCTCGTATTGTAAAATTTCACAAGAAAGAGTAGGGACAAACAAGAAACAACATTATAAAGAGACGCAAAGTCGAGTTTTTCGGACGCACCACAATGGAACTAAAAGTATAGTATTTTGAAGCTTATAATGAAATGCAAAATGCCAGGTAGAAGGCGCACGTCAAAATGACAGGCCTCAAGGTCGAAGACGCAAATCGTGGCTGGTCAGTATACGTCAATGTCCCATACATAAGATCACCATACATCTTACGTTATGTATGGTGAGATCACATACATCTTACGTTATGTATTATTTTTTTATTTTATTATTTTTAAGGAAACATACAGCCGTTACAATAAATTTGTTACAAAATTATTAAGTTTAAAAAATAAAGCTAATTACATGTTTCCACTTAAATATTCATCATTTAAAGTTTAAACACAACAATATAATTTTTGAAGTATTAATACACATAGGGAGAGGTAGGAACTGGGAAGAAAGGAGTCATAATAAAAAAATAAAATTGTATGTAAATACACGTTCCATAATATAGTTATACATATTATTTATAATATATATATATATATATATATATATATATATATATATATATATATATATATATATATATATATATATATATATATATATATATATATATATATATATATATATATATATATATATATATATATATATATATATATATATATATATATATATATATATATATATATATATATATATATATATATATATATATATATATATATATATATATATATATATTGCGATTACAATGATAATGATAAATCAATACCGTCATTAATAATTGCTTTCTTAAGAGCGAATGATGACGTATTGAATAAGTCAATATCGCCGAGCCGCGTATTACAAATTTTACATACCCTATACATGAAACAGTTTTGTGCATAATTAGTACTAACCTGCGGAAGGTGGAATAACTCCGTTTGGCGAGTGAGTCGCGATGGTACACGGAAAGATACCATTCCAAGGAGTTCAGAACAATCAATTAAACCTGCCAATATTTTATGAAAAACACCACGTCTGCGCAATTTCTTCTTGATTGTAAGGATTGAAGCCCATGAAAGGTAGCTGCTTCGTTGTAATTGGGAAAGGACAAGAAGGAGCGATAATTCAAATGTTTCAGAAACACCTTTTGAATACGTTCAATTCTCTTTATGTGAACATTATAGCTAGGAGACCATATTTGAGAAGCATATTCGAGGTGACTGCGGACGAAAGCGTAGTACAAGAGTAATAGAGAATTTTTAACTGCGAAATGTTTTGAAGTTCGAAGTACGAATCCTAACATACTATATGCTTTTTTCGTGATGTTATCTATGTGGGAGTTATATAATAACTTACTATCTAAAAGAACACCTAGATCCCGGATTGCATTTTTCTTGGTTATCGAGAAACCCTTGAATAAATGGCAGAATATTGTTTTTCCTCGTAAAACTAACGGTAGCACATTTCGCAGCATTCATAAATAAGCGATTCGAGGCGCAATAAAGAGATAGTCTATCTAGATCATCCTGGATCAATTGACAGTCGTCAAGGGCATTAACAGGTGCGTACATTTTCATATCGTCAGCAAAAAGTAAAAGTTTACAAAATTTAAAACAGGTATTTATGTCATTGATATAAAATGTAAATAGGAGGGGTCCTAAAAGGCTACCCCGGCACACCCGAGGATATACTTGTCCAGTCGGACTTAAATCCTCCAACAACCACACGCTGGCAACGTTTTTGAAATGTATGGTGAGATCACCATACAGCTTACGTCTATAAATCTTACGTTAATGTCCTATACAAGAGTACACAAAATCCGCGAGATACAAATATCCAGATAGAAAGAGTCGCCAACCTTCACACAGGGTTAACTCTGGATAGCTAACCTCCGACAATTCGACAGGTACCACAGAATAATTTCGCTGTCTCTTTCTAACGGAGCGTCGGAAAATTTACCTTGACCAATGGAGTCGCCGGGGTTGTTCGAGTAGCGCACGCGTCGACTCGGTAAGTACCTTAGTTTTGCAGACTTTGCCCGTCGTTAAGACGGATGGTAAACTTTAACGTAGGTTTTTTTTCCGGAGAACTATGTACGTATATTTCGACATAATATTTCGAAACATTTAATAATTGTGCCAGAAACGAGATTGGATGTCTAATTTTTATATTGATTTTGCATGCATCTATACTATAATATTATAAAGAGGTAAAGTTTGTGAGGTTGTAGGAAGTAGTGTCTGGGTCCATTGAACCGATTTTGAAAATGCTTTTACCAATAGAAAGCCACATTATTTGTAAGTGTCATAGGCTATATATTAATCCGAAAAATGATACGACTTTTTCGTGGTAGTCGGATTTGAAAAGTAAGTCGGGGAAAAAACGGTCGAACGAAAAGGTTTCTAAGTAACGCTGCCTTAACGATGACAGATATATGATTAAGTTCTAAAGAAAAGTTGTAGAGCTTGAAAATCCCTACAAAAAAGTCAGCGACAGCATATGTCTAACTTTTATATTTAAGTCACAAAAAGTAGTATTTTATATTAAAAAAATAATATATAAATCGTTAGGTCATGTTTATTGGTCATATTATTATAAACAATTATAAATTCTTATCAAAATAAGTAAATGTATCGTCTCAAGTGTTTTAAACAAAAAACTTTTTCCTTTTACTGCATAAATAGTTAAGGCGCGTGGAGTCGTGAAACGATCATATTTGAAGGCCGATAACTTTTAAATCAGCCTACTGACAATTCCAGAAAAAATATATCTTAAGCATTAATATATAAACTTCAATCTGTTCGTTTTGAAAAAATGTAAAACATAAAATACTATACAAAAAAAAATATTGAAATGAAGCTGTTTTCAACTTTAATTACGTAACTACTTCTAAACTGCAAGTGATATTTTCAAGGGACTTATAGTAAAATATTGGTAACTCATTTATCTTTAAACTGATCGTTTTTTATTCTAAAATAATAAATTGTTTTGACAAAAAGTAATTTAAACTAATACACTATAAATGTGATTGTTTTTGGCGACGGCCGGCAGTGTTCCGCGAACAGTCTGACGAGGAGGGTGTTGCTGCGCTGCAATCCGCGTCCGCGAAACTGTAATATGTTTGCTGTTTTGCGACTTTGAAATAATCGAAAATGCCGCCGATAAGGAAAGCTGCAAAAAGTTGGGCTAAAAAGGCCATGAAAATGAACGAAGTATTTTAAGTAAAATACAAAATACCTATTCCTACAAAGAGTCAAAGTGTACGTAAGAAAGCGAAAAATTGTAGGTAGGTAGGTACCTACCTGCAATTTTACTTTCCCGAAAAGGAAAGTATTGTGATCGCGCTAAAAAAAATTTCGAGATGATGTCGGAAATATACATTTTGAGACCCCCTAAGACGATTGTGACCATTTTCAGACCGATCTCTTTTTGTGTGTATGTATGTGTATATATATATATGTGTGTATGTGTGTATGTATGTGTGTATTCTTCCACGATAGCGCCCAGACGCTTAATCTGATTGAGCTGAAATTTGGTATATAAGCTCCTGTTAACCGTCGGTGGAACCTACGGTTGGGGTACCTGCCATACAAATATGGGGTACCTGGATTACAAATTGTTCCCGTTTTTTTAAATTTCTTTCGCAATATAGTTGGGGTCAGTGTGAATAGTCCAGTTGCATATTATTTTTAAATTTCTGCCGCCAATCGAAAGTTTGGGGTGACACAACCGATTTTTTTTGCTTAGTAGGTGTTTCTCGCGTTCCCTTTTCTATACCTATCCAGTTATCTGCCAATAGATAATTATTATAACCTACAACACCTAGTTACCTACACCTACTAATGGATTATGTAAATCATTTGTAAGTAGGTACTTTATTTAACCTACTCATTTTTTTAGGACGTCAAGAAAAATACAAATTGAAGAAACAATGTGTGTGGATTGTAGTGTCACTAAGTGAGAAACTAGTTTGCATCTTTATGCTATTATTCAGTCATATATCAAATTTATCAAAGATAACTTTACACTTGCAATATTCCGCCAAATCAACCACGTCCTTTGGACCATTGTGGCATACTGACTGTCACCGAAAATTATAAGTGTCAACGAAACAAACGATAGCACCAAATTAGTTCAGTTAGTGTAGAAAACAGTGTAATCTACCTATTTCAAGTCAACCTAATATTTATTATTTATTGGTAATATCATAAAAGTTATAATTTAATGTTCATACTTTGTTTATAATATACTATCTGCGCCCCGCGGTTTCACCCGCGTGGTGATGGAAAATTGTGATAACGATGATAGAAAACTATATATCTTTATAAATTATAGCCTATGTGTTATTCTGATGTGTAAGCTATATTATTGTAAAGTTTCATCAAAATCCATTATGTAGTTTTTGCGTGAAAGAGTAACAAACATCCATACATACATTCTTACAAACTTTCGCGTTTATAGTAGGATTGTTTCAGCTCAACATTTCATCAACTTCGGAAAAATGGTCCAAGTATTGAAGGTAGACGAATTATAAACATTAATGATTTTTTTTTCATTGAATCCGATTCTCCAGACGATTTATATGTAAATCATTCCGCTGTAGCTGGAATGGTCGCTCTTGGCGGTGGACACTGGCAACTTTAAGAACTTTCCGCCGTTTTAGACCTTCCTCTGATGACGTCTAAAATATACCAAAAGTGCCATGCAATCATAACAAAAGAGATTGAAAAAAATTCGATTTACTCGATAAATCTGGCTGCGATAAAAGAAAGACAGATGGCGAGTGCTGAAGGAAGAGTAGACAAAAATGAGATTCCCATAATTGATGTGATTGTAGATGGCTGTTGGAGTAAGATAAATTACAAAAAAAATATTCCGCTTTGTCTGGGGCAGCAACCATAATTGGTAAAAGGACTGGCGAAGTGCTATTTTTGGGCGTACGAAACAAATACTGCTGTATCTGTGCAAGAGCAGAAAAAAAAAGATCGAGCACAAAACACACGTGTGCTATAAAAATTATAACGGTCCGTCTACTGGCATGGAATCCGATATTCTAGAGGGTTTTAAATGCTCAATTGAAATGCATGGCCTCATATACGGCAGAATGGTTTCTGATAGCGATTCTAACACATACGCCAAAATATTGAAAGTCACCCGTATGACCACCTCACGGTAGAAAAAACTGAGTGCAGAAACCATGTACTTAGAAAGTTATGCAATAAATTAGTCCAGCTACAAACGGACACAAAATATCTATTGCGATTCAGAAAGCATTTGACACAGAAAAAAACATGATCCTAAGAAAAACAATTCGCAAGATCATAAAGATTTATAAAACTGATTCTGAATCAGATAGAAGGTGCAATATTGAGCCATTCTATAATGATCTTCTGTTGTGTCCATTTGCACGCTTTTGGCGATCATAGTCGGTGCAAAGCAAGCTTTTGTACTGAGATGAATAAATCAGATATGATATCGGAAGCAGACGACATTTTTTTTTAAAAGTACTCTCTGGGGTAGAATTTGTTTCCTTATGTCAAATGTTGCTTCATATGCTCCAAGTTTAATTCATGATGTAGACAGTAACTTAGTAGAACGGTTTAACAGTATAGTGGCGAAGCTTGTTGGTGGTAAAAGAACAAATTTGAACCTCAAAGGTTCCTACCAGACAAGGTACCAAGCCGCTTTGGTTTCATTTAACTCGCACAAATTGATGTCTTCTCTTTACAAAAATGTCATAGGTCGTAGTCCCACAGGCAAAATAAAACATTTGGAAAAGCAGCGATTGCAAACGATGGTCAGTATGAGAAAAATCAGTCGAAAGAAAAACAGATTACTATTTTCAAAAGGAAATGAAGCAAATTATGCAAAAAAGTGTGAAAAACCAGACATGCTGCAAGAAATATTGCGGGTAATAAAACCATGCGGTTGTTTATAAATAAAGAGATAGATACCCTTCCTCGGAGCTTCTCCCGACGGTGTTGTAGGTGACGACTTGATCGTCGAAATCAAATGTCCTGTCACTGCATTTCAGGAAGCCATCAAAAGCGGAAAGTTACCATTTTATAAAATAAGCAAAAATGGAATCTTACATTTATTTATGTTTCAGTTTCTTTATTCTACCATATCTTCTAAACGCTTCCACCGATTTAGTAGTGTGTGGTATTGTCATTCCGAGTGTCATGTGGTACTGTCCAAATATCAAGAAGGCAGTGTCTAAATGTCCAAACGTCCAAATTTAAATTTAAGTAAATTGGGTACATTCCGGAAATATACATCTATCTATATGGATAAATACACAAACCACAAATTTTTCATAAAAAAAACTGTAATGAAAATAATTATAAATACAATAGTTCATTTTCTGTAACGGCAGTCGTGTTTTTTAGTAAGTCACTTATATTATTTTTATTTCTACATGAAAGTATCCTCATAAAAACAAATTGGTTCATACGGGCTGATTTAAATTGTTTTAAAGTTTTGAATATTTCAGTCATAAAATTGCGCTGCAACGACAAATCGTTTCTTAACTACTCTCTAAATATTTGTAACTTCTCAGAAGTCCACCAAGTGCCTAATAATATACCTGATTGTGGATCATCATTAACGCAGGTAAAAAAAAAATATATATAAAATATTATCCCTTTGCATCATACATATTATCGCTTCGCAATCATCGTATGAATTTCATACAATATTTCGGCAACAGTCGAGTGATTTTTTAAGCGCGGGCGGGGGAAACGGAAAGCAATAGGCCACGCCTCATCGTCCAAGGTCATTGGCGTTCATACGCGCCTTAAACAGACTTCCCTTTTACTGCATAAATAGTTACTGCATAAATACGACATAGGTATGGAACCGCGACCGTGTCGTAATCTATCTATACTAATATTATAAAGAGGTAAAGTTTCTGAGGTTGTAGGAAGTAATCTCTGTATCTACTGAACCGGTTTTTATTGCATATAATTTACCTTTACTGCATAAATGGTTAAAGAGATAAGACACTCACAAGAAGACACAAATAACGGTAATATAGTCAAATTGGCATGCAAATACATATGTACATACATATGTAGTAAAAATATAACCCTTCTTTTGGCAGTCAGGAAATAAATCATAACACTCAGTACCAACCGAACTACACTCATAATTTCATCACAAGTAAAAATTTTAACCGCCCAACGAAGTGGGCACGGGTCAGCTAGTTTATAAATAAAAATGATTTCATTATTTTCTAACGTCTCAGATTTTGTTACGGTATTGCCATAACTAAAAACGTATTTTTAACTTAAAATACATTGTCTAATTACCTACATAAACTTATCATTTCCAAATGTACCGTAGATCATATTTCTTATTAACATACATAGGCGAAAAATCATGTTTCGTATATACCCATTGTTTCATGGTTAGCTTTAACGGAGTACTTTGGATGGTTAGCAATCTGCGGTTGAAATACTCACTGAGAAATCGGAACCAGTAGTCTCCATTCAAGAGTTCATCTCTGGTCACTGGCCCTCTGGTCGCGAATGATATGGCCAATCTAACATCAGGTGGTTTTCCAGTCAAGACAGTTTTGTCGATATCATGAGCGACTAGTTCGTCAATGCTGATGTAGTTTGGATTTATAATGGAAACGTCCGGGAAGTTTAGGATCTGAAAGATTAAATAAATCATTACTCTGAAACAATAATCTCCTCGATGCAACAGTGGGGTTATATGACGCCTAATTTGATGTTGAGAATGCCTTTGATAATACAGAATATAATGCTGTTAATAAATCAGTCATTCCCACCCAGATATACCAATCTCATAAAACCACGCAAAGTACAGACACCGAAATTACATGTGTTACCTAAAATCCATAATGATAATGCCCTATTCAGACCAATTGTAGACCAAATAGACAGACCCTTATATCCTCTGTCGAAACATTGTCCTCTAACCACTTGCGAGCAAAACGATGGCTTATCCGAAAGCCTCATGGCCTTTGGTTAGCATTCTTAAAAGACTAAATCTGTCGGCCCATAGCGACTCGACTAAACACATTCATATTAAAAATGTTTATAGAGAAAACTCTGTGATCGGCGTACATATTATACACAACGAGGTATTCCAAAGACCTTAATACGATAGTACCCAGAAGGAGCAGTCGCAGTAAGGTCAACAACTACCGCCGCTCTATAGGAGACAGTACTGTTTCTAGACTCCCCCGACTGTTAGTCAGAATGCACAATCGATTGGCTGACGCTGCACGGTGTGCAGACCGTCCAGGAGCGCTAGAAGATTCACTCCTAGAGGAAACTATCCCTCAGGCCAGAGTCGCACTTCATGCGTGAAGGCCGCCGGATGGGTGTTGACCCGTGAGTGTGACCGACCCCGAACAAATGGGTCTTCGAACAACTCCAACAGAGCCCATTAGCTCACGGGAGACAGAACGATGAAATTTCGATAAAATTTCCTGAGGTGATGGGTTCGCCCTTTGTAGTCGACAGTTTTAGTTTCAGAGTGTCAGCTAATAATCGAATACTCAATCAAGTACACGAGTTCAATCAAGAATACTCAATCAAGTATATTTTCATCGGTGAGGCTTGTTGTTGGCCGTCCAGAGCGGAGGTCATACTTCACTCCTTCCTGCCCATCCTTGAACTTCTTCACCCACAACGAAACTTGCACATACGATAGAGCAGATTTCCCGTAGGCTTGCTTGAGAAATTCCTGAGTTTTTTCAGCTTTTTTGTCGAGTTTCGTGTAAAATTGATCGCGAAGCGTTGTTCGACATCGCGCGTCGTCATGCGGTCCCAAAACAAGGATGCTTTAAATCAGCTACCTGATTTTTCTGATTCGCACAGCAAACTGGCTGTTGGTGCCCTATGAAGATAGCCTCCCCCCCCCCTTCCCCACCAATAGGCGTGCGAAAAAAATATGACTTTCGGGACGCAATATGTATAAGGCCATCCATATATTACGTAATGACGTTTTAAGGATTTTCGAACCCCTCCTCCCCCATGTCATCAGACGTAATCAGTGGCCTGACACCCCTCCCTCCACAAGATTACGTAATCAATCGAATTTGCGGAAAATGTGAAGAATCGTGAACCCAGCGTTTGTAAATTGCTTTTAAAAATATACTTTATGAATTAAAAATAATTACGAAATTTCAAACTCTTTGGTTTATTTTGCAAATCCCAATCTTCAGACCGCAGCGCTCCCAGGAACAGGCCCGGGCGATACAAGCGCAGACGAGCGCGTGGAGTATATACGCGTGTCGCACGTGCGCGGGGTGGGGTATCTTCGTTGTGGGACTGCGGTATTTCCGTACAGGTTTAGACTAAAGAAATGCGATGCCGTGACCAAACTTGATTTCCAACAACGAGTTGGAAAGACGAGAGCAACAAAAACTGGTGATATGATGCCAAGAACTTACACAGCATTTAACCAGCGCCATTTCACGTTCATTGGCCCTAGAATGTACAACAATCTTCCCGAAGCAATTAGAAGTAGTGAGAACACATCCACTTTTAAAAAATCACTAACCGATTGGTTGTTGGAGGTGGGTACGGACGGTTTAGGGAATATGTGACTGTAGTTTTTACCATGATCATTTTAAATGACTATTATAAGTATGTAAGCATTATATCAATATGTAATTGATTTATATATGTATATTATTTTAGTTTTATTTTTTATTTATTTTGGTTTTATTATTATTTTCCTATACATATATGTATGTGTATGTGTGCATATATGGATATATATTTTATCTATAGATGTATATGATTATCTATCTATATTTGTATATGCGTAAATATTTGTAGTTTCATATTTGTCGATTTAAATATAAGTACTAACTATAGTTTAAGTTGACAGTGCACACTTAATATAGTCATTAAAAGTCTGCATTAGAACAGGCCTAGGCCTAGTTAGGCGACTGTATCAAACATTAAAAATAATGTCGCATCAATTTCTTGCTAACATCTTACTTACAAATATGACATTAATTGTTTACTAGATGTGTTACTAAATAAATAAATAAATAAAACAAATAAATTCAGGACGGGCATCCCCTCTTCCCCCCCCCCCATGTAAACAAGCGTAAGCCTCAGCTCTACCCCCCTTCCTCCTCCTCGGTGATTACATAATATGTGGATGGCCCCTATGTGGCAAAAAAATAAATATTTGAAAGGTCCAAAATGCCACGACCAGATATTTTGCTCAAAACGAATTGATTTATATTGATGCTGCACTGAAAATTTGCACACTAACTCCAAAAGGTTGTTAAAAACTATTTATGCTTACTATTCCTGGAGGGTAACTGTCATAGGCTGGTATGGGCTGATCCGGCTGCACGTATAATATAGTTGGATCCACGTTGTAAGCGATCAATGCTAGCTGATAGATTCTTATGTTGATGCATATTCCTATTCCTTTAAAATGCACCCAGAAAGTGCCTCCTGTTTTGTTTGCGTTCACTACCACGTCGTACCTTTCTCCAGCGTAAATGTTGAGGGAGTTTATGACCCTAGGCTTTATGTCCGAAGCGTCGGTGGCGATGACAGTCATTAGGTGGTCCTGTATCTGGTAATTGATAAAAAATAAAACGGTCGTTAGATTAATTGTATTCAGGAATGGGGAAGACGTCTCCTGTGTGGGCTGCAGTACGCCGAAGTAGGATGTCGTAGCGCAGATGTAGCGCCTTCAAAATAAAATTAAAAAAACGATATTCATGAACAAAACACTATAAATAAATCAAAGTACATATTACCTAGCGCAAAGTTTAAAAGTAACGAGACAAGTCAAGTCATACCGTGGTGCTTATTTTTTTTAATATATCACCAGTATATCTTAAAGACATTGGAAAAATATATTATATATTTAAAAAGTCTTTATAAAATCTTTTAAGAAATATTTTTTACAACTTTAAAGAATACATACAATTTACTACGGGCGATATTATTGAAGCAGTATATAAATCGATTTTTATTTAAATTACTAGATGACCCGGTGAACTTCGTACCACCTAAAATTGATTTGTTTGTGACTCTTGATTCTAAGCGTTTATTGATTCTAATCAACCTTCCAAATCCAATTAATTGAAATCTATAATATGGCCGAATCGTGTACGGTTTGAGTTTCGTTCGGTGATTAAATGAAAGTCGTTTTATAATTAAAATAAATTCAATGTATTTAATTTACATGATAAAATATTAATGCTTTTTCGACTTTTCCGACTTTTTTGCATTTTTCGACTTTCTTGACTTTTTCGACTTTTTTGACTTATTCGACTATTTGGACTTTTCCGACTTTTCGACTTTACGACTTTTCCGACTTTTTCGACTTTTTCTACGTTTTCGACTTTTTTGACTTTTTCGACTCTTGACTTTTTCGACTTTTTCGACTTTTCGACTTTTTGAAATTTTACACAATCGCACGGAATGAATAACAGTTATGGATGGTGCAGCTGTCAAACAATAGGATCGCCGCGAACGCCATCTATTGAAAGGGGCCCATTTCCCAAAAATACCAATTTCGATATTTTCGATTTTCAGTTGTTTCTTTTAATTTTTCCTAAATATTTTTTTTGTAAACCACCCCTGAATCAAGGCAAACAAAACAAAAGAATAATCATTCAAATCGGTCGAGTCATTTTCGAGATCTTGCGAGACTAACGCTCGGCGATTCATTTTTATATATAAGAAGATATAAGAAGATAGATAGAATAAAACATTATGGAAAAAAGACCGAAGGTGGTATACATGAAACTGCTGAAAGGACGCGTGAAAAAAAGTGTAAAGGACAGTAAGCGAAAAAATCAGGTCATGGAAGGAATTAAAAGTAGGTACCACTTGTATAACATGCCTTGAACACAACCGGTATGACGGCGACGTTTAGCCCCTCATATTTGTTCTTCGGAGGTGGACGATTCCATGCTTACGGTGAAAACGGATTAAGTATAACGTGGGTGGTACGGTATAGCTACGACCATATTTCATATCAAAGAAAGCGTATTTTTTCTCAAGAAAAGTAGCCCCTAGATCTTCGTAATGCAAAGTTGCAGGTAATAAACAAAATGTTAACAAAAATAACCGAGTTATTTTTTTTATAAGTGCAGCAGCCAGGTCATGGTGAAACTTAGAACAGGCTATCATAATTAAATGCGTATACAAAATTTCGTGTCTGTGCTGTTGACCATTGAGGAGTTCCCTTGTTGGAAGCCAACCCTGGGTGCCGCAGTCCTGTCTTGATGAAACTTAGATCGGGCTGTCATAATTGAATGCATATACAAAATTTCGTGACTGTGCTGTTGACCGCTGAGGAGTCCCCTCGTCGGGAGCCAATCCTGGGTATAGAGTCAGGGCATGCTTGCTATATAAAACGCATTGTCATCGGAGCTGAACCAACATGTAAATTTTCAACTTCATATGATAATATTTGAGGAGTTCCCTCAATTCCTCATGGATCACATCATCAGAACAAAATTTTGATAAAGATGTGACGAATCTGGAAGTACATCCTTTCAAATAAAAAGAATTTTCCAAACCAATTCATAAATGACGGATTTCTGAGGTAACAAGCATTTAAAGAAAAATACGATCGAATTTATAACCTCCTCCTTTTTTTTAGGTCGGTTAAAAATAAATCGGCCGTGGTCTACGATCTATAGGACCTGACAGGAAAACGAAAAGAGCTTTATCATTTGAAGGGCATGTTCACAGCAGACTAAGATGTTAAAATTTCAAATCCACACCATAGCAAAGAAGAGGAAGAAATCCATGAAAGCAAAATGAGAAATATTGTAGAACGGACTAACACGGATATCATATCATATTGCAACGGATAAATAGGTCAATAATTTATCAAAAGAAATACAAACAAAATTAAATAATTTAAAATGTGTGCATAAGGTAAACTTAGTAATATAAATCCACAACATGACAACTCTACGGTTGTGGTAGAAAATTCCCACGCCCACACAACTTCTAACCTCTGCCTTAGAGCCGTCTGTAAATATGATGTCCAAGCCAGGGGACCGGGACGATATAAGGTCAGAAAATACTACATTGTTTAGGGTGGGGACTGCCCTACTGGTTTTTTCATCAAAACTGTTTGAGGGATGATGTACGAAGTAGTAAGTCTGTCGGAGAAGGGAAGGTGAAAGTCTTGCTACTGATCTCTCTGCACCGTAATCGATTTCCGGATCGTAATGGAATGCCGCTTGTTCCAGGTTGACAGGAACACTGCGACGGCGCAATCGGTCATGTTGATTTTGTCGTGATTGCTGGCGTTGTGAATGTTGTGCACGAAATTGTTGCATTATCAATGTATTCGCTTGTCGTTCATTTTCAGTCGCTCTCAAACATAATTCGGACATGCCAATACGACTATTTTCATTATCCGTCGCTCGCTGGTCATCAGTGCGCCTTGCACGTGAAGTAAGATCGCCACGCATTTGACTGACTTCGACGACCTATGTTACCTATTCTCCTCGGCATTATAATGAACACTGTAAAAAGACACGGAATTGTTTTCAGTCACTCAAATCTGTCGAACATTCCTTGAGAACTTAACAATATTGAAATCCTCAGACTAAGGCCAAATTTGTAGTTATGTATAAGCCTGCAAAGTCTATTTACCTTTATATAATGGCTGATCAAAGTGATTTTTTGCAAAATGCAATTAAATTCGCTTGAAACAAATCTATTCTCCAATATCACTACCTTTTTTAAAAGAAAAAAACGACGTTAAATGTAATAACAATTTCACACAGTAGCGCGGAATGAATTATGAATGGCGTAGCTGTCAAACAATAGAATCTATTGTTAGAAAATATAGAGAGCGCCATCTATTGAGAGAAATACGAAGTGGCCATCCCTAGAAGTACTAATTTCGATTTTTTCGATTTTTTAGCTGTTCCTTTGGGTTTTTCCTAAATATTTTTTTTTTGTAAACCACCCCTGAATCAAGCCAAACAAAATAAAAGAAACATAATTCAAATCGGTCGTGTCATTTCCGAGATCCTGCGAGACTAACGCACGGCGATTCATTTTTATATATAAGATTATCAATATTATTAAAATTACAATAAAATTATAATAAATTAGAAAATATTTTTTTAGTACCTTGAAGCAGGGCAACGAGATTACATTACGGATAATATGAGGAAGCTGGTTCCAAAGTCGAGCAGAGGTTTCAAAGTCAAGCGAGCAGATTAAATAAAATAGTCTTTCGAAATGCACTATTTACATAAGTAACTATTTTCAGCAATGTGCGGGCACATATCGAATATCTATGAAACATAAAATATACTTTACTTACTTGTATCTGTACTGGGCAAACGTGACTTGCTGAATTGATGAACCTTATTCTGTATCTTTTACCAGTCTCAAAGCGAAGTTGCTCATAAGGAGTTAGAGTTCGTTGACCATTTGCCTACAAAATAGAAATTTTAAATATTGAATTATTTGGAGTTCTTAGTATTTATCGATTTTTAGTTATTATCGATACATAATTTGATTAGTAAAATCAAATTATGCACCCAGAAATTGTGCACTTTTATTCTGAATACGGTTAGAGGCACTTAAAATATCAACATTAATAATATTAATAATAATAATTCTTTATTGTGAACTGTAAGTAGGTCGTACAAAATGGATAGGTACTATTATATCTGCTATACAGTTTACCAATCAGGCGTATAATATGTATTTTCTAAAATTAATATTCACTTCGCAGTTGAAGGAAAACAAATCCGAAAATATTATGTTTTAGACATAGGTATTAACAAAATAATAATTAGAACTTTTATATACAAATTTAGTAAATTTCCATTACTATATATAAGTCAAATGTCAGTTTGTTTTTAAATTAAAATGTCAATCTGGAATTATTAGGCTATCTACGGTTTGTCAGATTTAGAGATAGAATTAAATATAAATGTTTAAAATCTAAAATGTTGGAGAATTACAAAAAAATATGTTATATTATTTATTTGTCATTATCGTTTAACCCCTCAAATGAATGGCGATTAGCTCGGGTTGCCTACGGCAAAATGTATATAAATTTATATTTACATTTACATTTACATTTACATAGAGCGGGGTTTACTATAGAGCTATAGCATTACTATAGAGCGGATTACTATAAAGCGGTGCACATTTACATTTATATTTACATTTATATAAATTTATATACATTTTGTATACATTTTGCCAAGGCATCCCTTAAGGGACGCCTCACATTTGAGGGGAAAGTCATTCACGCTGTAATAGCATTTATTTTTGAGCCAGTGATTTAATGTCTGTTTGAATCCTGGTTGTTGCATTGATTTGATGTTTTGTGGAATAGCGTTAAAATATTTAACACAACAGAGTAACACTTAAACACTTAAGCATTGATTTTATAGTGTAAAAAAATCTATGACTTAAGTCAACACTTCGTATGAAGACCAGGCTCCGGCTTACACCACTACAAGTCGCACAAACTACAATATCGTTTCGTGGATTTGAAAGGCCTCGAATCTGTATATGAAATAAACGGCTGATAGACACCGTGGGAGGGAGCTAATGGACCCTTGCTGAGTTGGCCACGAAGACCCATTCTGTTCAGGGTTGGTCACACTCACGGGTCAACACCCATCCGGCGGCCTCGAAGCATGAAGTGCGAGCCCGGGCAGGACTCTGACCTTAGCGCTAGTTTCCCCTAGGAATCAACCTTCTGGCACTCCTGCGCACCGTGCGGCGTTAGCCAATCGATTGTGCACTCTGACTAACATCTTGCGGTGTCAACTACAACGGGCGAGCCCGTCACCACAGGACGTTTTAACGATTAGTCGTTCTATCGCCCTGCAGTGAACGTAGAGACTTTGGACAGTACATTCTACGTCCAGCTACGTCACAACCCGTGAGAGTCCAACGCCTTACCGCGAGTAAGCCAGGAGTAAACCCGGCGGGCTCGAGATACTCGCGCCCTCACTTCCAATTGTGACCAGATTTCTCCGGTCTCTCGATTGGTTCCGAGTTCGAGGTCGCTTGCGCGGTCCTCTCCCTTATGAAGCGGTGAAACGGAGTGCACCGAATCTTCGCGGACCAAGGCGTCCTTTGCCCGCCTCTTACCCGGGATCGGATGGCCAATGGTCAATTCCAGAGCAGTCGCCATAAGGTACGCAACCACCCCCGCTCTATAGGAAACAGTACAGTTCCCAGACTCCCCCGACTGTTAGTCGGAGAGCACAACCGATTGGAGCAAACCCCGCACGGTGCGCAGACCGTCCAGGGGCGCCAGAGGTTTGATTCCCAGGGGAGACCGGTTGACCCAGTGTCCTACCCAGGACTCGCACCCCATGCGAGGAGGCCGTCGGATGGGTGTTGACCCGTGAGTGTGACCGACCCTAGACACATGGGTCATCGAGGCCAACTCATCATGGGCCCGTTAGCCCCCTCTGACTAACAGTCGGGGGAGTCTGGAAGCAGTACTGTTTCCTAGAGAGCGGGGGTGGTTGCGGACCTTACGGCGACTGCTCTTGAAACGACCATCGGCTACCCGATCCTGGGTGAACAGCCGGGCAAAGGATGCCGTGGTCCGCGATAGATTCGGTATACACCGTTTCACCGCTTCGTAAGGGTGAGGATCGCGCAAGCGACTTCGAACACGCAACCAGTCGAGAGACTGGAGTGATCTGGTCGAAATTGGAAGCAAGGGCGTGAGTGTTAGCCCGCTGGCTAACACACCTGGCTATCTTGCGGTTAAGGCGTTGACCTCTTACGGGCATGTGGCGGAGCTTGACGGTGGACTGTTTTGTCCACGTCTTCTGCGCTCACTTCAGGGAGATAGAACGACTAATCGTTAAAACTAACTTCCTGAGGTGACGGGTTCGCCCGTTGTAGTTGACAACTCTAGTTGTAGACACTGTGGTAGCTATTACTTAAATATGTATATATTTTATTTTTATTCTTACTATCAATTTATTTATTAATTCATTTATTACCATATTAACATACATATTTATGAATCTATTTACTGTTTTTTTGGTCTATTTATTTAATCTCTCGTTATATTTAATCCTTTATTACTTTGGACTGTTTAGTGACTTAGCAATACATTTTTCATTATATTTTTTGTTTTTTTAAAAAACCCAAAAAAATTTACTTTCTAAAAATGCTTGTGTCTTTTAAACTTTTCTTTTATATGGCATAACATACTATATGTCCGTTTAATAGGTTGAAACATATACATGGTTTATGTTTGTTATATTTCGATTAAGTAAATGTGTTTTTTGTTCTGTCTGTTTCCCGAATAAAATAAAATAAAAAATGCTGTTGCAGTTAGGCCCATGTGTTAGGGTCGGCCAACAGGTCAACACCCATCCGGCAGCCTCCACGCAGAAGTGAGAGACAGGGTAGGACGCTGACCTGCGGGACAGTCTCCCCTAGGAGTCAATCTTCGGGCGCTCCTGGACGGTTTGTGCACCGTGCGGCGTCAGCCAATCGATTGTGCATTCCAAATAACGGCCGGAGGAGTCTGGAAACAGTCAAAGGAGTCTGCAGCCAGTTCTCCAGGAATCGTTCTACGGGCACTCCTGGACGGTTTGCGCACTGTGTCGACTGTACGGGAGCTAACGGGCCCATGAAGAGTTGGCCATGATGACCCATGTGTTCAGGGTCGGTCACACTCACGGGTCAACACCCATCCGATGGCCTCCACGTACGGGGTGCGAACCTGGGTAGGACACTGGGTCAACCAGTCTCCCCTGGGAATCAAACCTCTGGCGCTCCTGGACGGTCTGCGCACCGAGCGGCGCAAGCCAATCGATTGTGCTCTCCGACTAACAGTCGGGGGAGTCTGGGAACTGTATTGTTTCCTATAGAGCGGGGGTGGTACACAACCTTATGGCGACTGCTCTTGAATTGACCATTGGCCATCCGATCCTGGGTGAACAGCCGGTCAAAGGACGCCTTGGTCCGCGATAGATTCGGTTTACTCCGTTTCACCGCTTCATAAGGGAGAGGACCGCGCAAGCGACCTCGAACTCGGAACCAATCGAGAGACCGGAGAAATCTGGTCACAATTGGAAGTAAGGGCGCGAGTGTCTCGAGCAGCTGGGAAGTAATTCCTGGCTATCTCGCGGTAAGGAGTTGGTCTCTTACGGGTTGTGGCGTAGCTAGACGTCGGATTTGTAATATCCAAAGTCTTCTACGCTCACTGCACGGTCGATAGAACGATGAATCGTTAAAACGTCTTGCGGTGACGGGTTCGCCCGTTGTGGTTGACATCTCAATATGTGTCGACTGTACATTCCAACTGATAGCCGGGGGAGCCTGGAAACGGTTTTTTTTATTCTATAGGGGGGGTAGTTGTTAACTATACGACAACTGCTCTTGAAACAAACAATCAGCTACATACCGGGTGAAGAGCCGGGCAAAGGATGCCGTGGTCCGTAATAGATCCTGTAAACACCTAATCACTGCTACTTAAGGGAGAGGACTGCGCAAGCGACCTCGAACCTGCAACCAGTCGTGAGACCGTAGTAATCTGATTGCAACTGGAAGTAAGGGCGCGAGTGGTGACCCGCTGGGGAATAAGGCTGGCTATCTCGCGGTAAGGTGTTGGCTTCTTACGGGCGAATGGCGTAACTAGACAGTGGACTATTTTCGTCTCAAGTGTTCTACGCTCAGCTCACTGGAGACAATAAAATATCGTTAAAACTTTTTGAGGTGGCGGGTTCGCCCGATGTCGTTGACAGCTGTAGTTGGTAGACACTGTACGTGTAGTAGGCCGAAAATATATTTTACCGAATCTCACAGAAATGTTTTCGAAACCTGCGGATGGTACCCTGATAAAAGAAAGACGGAAAAATAATTCGAAATCACTAGCCAGTCGATAAAGATATAAGGAGCTCGATCGATTAAGCAAAGAAATAATCGTTTGTGTCACTGTCAGGACATTCGCGGCAAGTAGCTAAGGACTGATTACTTCTTCTCCGTCGTACCCTCATTTCTGAGGATCGTGGCCACTAGACAACAGTTTGCCTACGAGGCTCCTCCACTTCGACCTGTCTTCTGCATGACGGGTTGCAGATTGTATTAACCCTTTTTTAACTTCTTTGATGAGGTCATTCCATCTGGCCGGTGATCTGCCTCTGCTTCTTCTTCCCTCCACTTGACCCCCGGAAAGCATTTTCTCCAGATTCTCTGGGTTTCTCCTGGCAACATGACCGAAGAACTGCAGGACCTTTCTCATGCATGCGGTGGAGAGTCTCACTTGGATGCCGAGTTCTTCCAGGACAGATTTGTTGGTGCGGCGTGCTGTCCATGGGATTCCTATCATTTTACAACACCACATCTCCAGTGCATCGATTTTGGTGCGTATCCGAGCCTTCAGGGTCCATGTCTCCGATGCATAAAGAAAGATCGAGGAAACCAGAGCTCGAACCAGCCTGACCTTAGTCCGCTGACTTATACCCCGATTCTTCCACAGCTTTTCTAGCTTGCTCATGGCCGATCTTGCCATCTGGCTTCTGGACTGATTACATCTGAATATAATTTCATACAAAAATTCCTCGACAGAGGGAGGAAAGTCCTCCCTCTGTCGGCAGATGAGCCCGGTTGGCTACCATTCCACGTGTTGGCCCTTATCCGAGGAACAAGTCGCGCCGCCCGAGGCGTTAATATTTGATTAAATTCTTTAGCAGAATACAAATAATATTTGTTTAGTTTATATATTAGTTAATCCAACCAAAAATTCACAATGTGGTTTCGGCCCAACAAGGCATCTGTTTACCAAATTCCAATACCAAAGTCTCTAGATTGATTTATTTTATTTTATTTATTTATTTAAAGCAATGTACATAATAAGTGCAATACCATCAGTTTTACCAGAAATACTCGGCCAATTGTATATAACTATCTTATCGATGGCGAAAACATTCCAAAAACATCTTTAATACGCGACCTCGGACTTTATTTAGATACGAAGCTTACATACAACGACCACATAGATTACATAGTTCTTAAGGCCAAGAAAATGTTAGGATTTTTGTTTAGAGTATGCAGACCGTTCAGTGACACCCTCGCCTTAAAAACACTGTATTACGCATATGTCAGAAGTGTCTTAGACTTCGGATCCACTATATGGTCACCGATGTATGCTGCATCTGTCAACAAGGTTGAGTGCGTCCAAAAGCGTTTCTTGCGATACCTAAATTGGCGCGAGCACTCGAACTTCGAGACATATGAGGAAAGAGCGGATTACTTTAAGGTTGCACTGCTCTATAATAGACGGACCATAACCGACATGTCTTTCCTATATGACATCCTTCATGGTTTAATAGACTGTCCAGCTTTAACTGAGCGAATTTCCTTGAGAGTGCCCCCCAGAAGTATCCGAGTTTCTCGTTTGTTTCATGTGCCCAGGTGCAATTCAAGCCACTTCAGCAACTCTACTGTGATACGGTTACTCAAATCTTTTAATAACAGGTTTAATGACCTTGACATTTTTTCTCTGGACAGGAAGCCTTTTATTCACGCAGTCGAAGAAAAGCTCAGGAACGATAATTAATTTAAATTTACTTATTACTTTATTATATACAATATATTTATGTGTGTATGTATGTCTATATGTATATATATATATATATATATATATATATATATATATATATATATATATATATATATATATATATATATATATATATATATATATATATATATATATATATATATATATATATATATATATATATATATATATATATATATATATATATATATATATATATATATATATATATATATGTCAATAGTATACGTATGTATGTGTTATAACAATCCCTCCCTTCCATTTCCATTCCCCTATTGTAATTATACATTTATATTTAGAAATGCTTCTTTTTCCTTTTTTCTTAAAAAGAAGGTTATAAAATTATTATCTTTTAAATGGGTACTTTATATTTTTTGCTAATTTAAAATGTATTAATGGCTATATTGATGTTAATTTATAAAATGTTTTTTTTTTATATAAAGAATATGCTGTATACATTTAGTTAATAAAATAAATAAATAAGCAACAGGCGTAACAAATTATATTTAATATCTACACTTAAATAAAACCCATAGCAAGTTGTGTCACGCTTATAGTGAAGATCGGTCCCATGTCGCCCAACTAAGTGTGAACACTTGTTCTAGGGCAGACATATTAAACAAATACTAGTTTAAAAGAAAACATAATCAAAAGAAAAAAAAAAGTAGTAATAAATAAATAAAAAGAAAAAAAAGCGAAAATGGAATAAAAACATTGAATTATGAAATGAAAAAATATGCATAAAAATAAAATATGTAAATATATAATTATAATAAAATAAAACATTGAAGTAAATAGATAATTAAATACACATATCCTTCGGTCAATAATAAACTATATAGTCATAACTTAAATTATAAATAAAATTTGTAATATTTCTAAGAAAAATAAAAAGTCACAATAAAATTATAATACCAATAATAGTAAAGTTTCTAAAAAAAAAATTAATTAAATAGTCACAAAGAAAAATTAAAATAATAGAAAATGTCCCAAAGTGCAGCCAAACAAAGCTAGATAGTTAGGAGTTCTTGGTCTATTCGGTACCTTCCTGGCCCAAGCATCCACGAGACCAGTTGTTTCTTAAAAATTGCAATGCTCGGGCTAATCTTTATACCTGCAGGTAGGATGTTATATATCCTAGGCCCTAGATAAGTGAAATTTCTTTGGCCAAATGATGTACTTCTTCGGGGAACTGCAACGTAGTCACTATTGGCACGTCTTGTGTGTTTAATTTGCTGGGATTTAATTTTTTCCTTAAGAACGATCCGACCTAAAATCATTTTCACATATAACATGCGCACTTCTAAAACATGCATTTCCTTAAATGTGAGATCTGATGCATACGTGAACGGTTTTCTTAATATTATTTTGATCAAACCTTTTTGCGCGACAAGAAGTGGTTGAAGAACCGTTTTCGCACATCCTCCCCAACCAATAATGCCGTAGTATAAAAAGGACTCACATAGCGCATAATATGTCAATTTAATAGTACGTCGGTCTAATATGTTGCGGAGATCCCTAAACACGTAGCCAAGTTGTCTAATTTTTGTGGATAAATAATCAATATGCCCAGACCACCGTAGGTTGTTGTCGATTATGATTCCAAGATATTTAATAGAGTTTACCCTTTCTACGTTCAAACATCGGCAGTTCAGCTTATTGTCACAGTCATGTATAATCAGATGAAGATTTTCTGGTGCTTGTCCAGCTTTTGTAGCACTAAATGCAACAAATTTGGTCTTGCCGATATTAAGTGTAAGCAAAGCCTCATCTAACCAATCTTTTACCAATTCCATCTCGTGATTTGCCATTTGAAATACTTCATGCCAATTACTGCCTTGAAAAATAATTACTGTGTCGTCAGCATATGTGATAGTTTTATTTGTCACTAGATCGCATAGACTATTAATATAAACTAGAAACAGGATCGTGAATATGACAGGACGTGATATGATATATGAATAGTTCACCCCCTGGTGGACCGATTTCAACCACAACCTTTTCAACTCTTGCCATGACCAAATAATGCCTGCATTTTAAATTTCAGTTTTAATTCTAGTGCTATTATCAGTATTAAATAGATTATGCGTTTGGGTGCTATCGTGGAGGAATACACACACGCACCGACAGACACAGAAAAGCGCATCGATAATACTTATTCTTCTAGTCGGAGGGTGGCCCCAGAAAGGCACTAGGTTCGCCTTTTTGATGCAGAGCGTATAAAGCAGACGCTAGAAGCCATCAATAATTTTAAGGTATTTGCCAAATACCTAACGATCGGGTATAACCAACTGACAAGGCTGACAGACGATACTGGAAGAATAGTTTCACGGGTAGCCCGAGAAAGGTACAAGGCATTTGGTGCAAAGCGTATTAACCCTTGGAGTAAATGGGTATTTTCATGGATGCATCTGCAGGATTTTCGGCGACATCGACGGCGATCGACTTAAAGTACTATAACTACGAAACTACTACACCAATCATAAAAAGAACAACTGCACAATGATTGCATTGAAATTTTGAATATAGAATATTGAAATATAATTTTGTAAAACAATTAGATAATTATGAATAAATATGAGAACGTCAAAGAAGTGAAAAAAACGCGCGACCAGATTTGGTCGACTCGTACTCAACGGATAATTGTTTCGCGACCAGATTTGGTTGACTCATACTCAACGGGTTAAACAGAAGCTAGAAGTCATCAACGGTTCTAAGGTGTTTGCGTAATACCTAACGATCGGGTATAGCCAACTGACAAGGCTGACAGTAGATGCTGGAGAAATAGTTTTCTGGGTAGCCAGGGAAAGGCACTAGGTTTGCCTTTTTGATGCAGAGCGTATTAAACAGAAGCTAGAAGCCATCAACGGTTCTAAGGTATTCGCCAAATACGTAACGATCGGGTATAACCAACTGACAAGGCTGACTGTCGATGCTGGAGGAATAGTTCCCCGGGTGGCCAGGTAGAGGCACTAGGTTCGCCTTTTTGATGCAGAACATATTGAAAAGACACTAGAAGCTATTAAAGGTTCTAAGGTGTTTGCCAAGTACGTAACGATCGGGTATCACCAACTGACAAGGCTGACAGTCGATACTGGAAGAATAGTTTCCCGGGTAGCCCGGAAAAGGCACTAGGTTCGCCTTTTTGGCGCAGAGCGTATTAAACAGAAGCTAGAAGCCATCAACGGTTCTAAGGTATTTGCCAAATACGTAACGATCGGGTATAACTAACTGACAAGGCTGACAGTCGATGCTGGATGAATAGTTTCCCGGATAGCCCGGGAAAGGCACTAGGTTCTCCTTTTTGGCGCAGAGCGTATTAAACAGAAGCTAGAAACCAACTGACAAGGCTGACAGTCGATGCTGGAGGAATATTTCCTTGGGTGGCCCGGGAGAGGCACTAGGATCGCCTTTTTGATGCAGAGCATATTGAAAAGACATTAGAAGCTATTAAAGGTTCTAAGGTCTTTGCCAAATACGTAACGATCGGGTATAACCAACTGACAAGGCTGACAGTCGATACTGGAAGAATAGTTTCCCGGGTAGCCCGAGAAAGGTACAAGGTATTTGGTGCAAAGCGTATTAAACAGAAGCTAGAAATCATCAACGGTTCTAAGGTATTTACGAAATACCTAACGATCGGGTATAACCAACTGACAAGGCTGACAATCGATGCTGGAGGAATAGTTCCCTGGGTGGCCGGGGAAAGGCAATAGGTTCGCCTTTATGAAGCAGAGCATATTGAAAAGACACTAAAAGCTATTAAAGGTTCTAAAGTTGCAAAATATGTAACGATCGGATATAACCAACTGACAAAGCTGATGGTCTATGCTGAAAAAATCGTTTCCGCCAAAGAATCTAGTCTTGGAATAAGTGGATAGATTTTACAGGCAGCTTGTGGCTTCAATCCGGCCACCCACCCTCTCTAAAGCTTATGTTAAAAAAGCCGTACTAAACCGTCATTACAGTGAATACATCCTGGAGATCAGTATGCATTAGATAAAAAATAGCCCTTAGAGAGCTAAAAAGCAAAATTAGCTCCCGAGGGTGACGCAATTAAGTCGTTGATCCTAAAAACAGAATAAAAACATCCCGTAAAGGCTCTTCAATGAAGTTTTTAATTGCGAAACGACACCCGAATACTGGACCGAAACCAACTGAATGCTACTGAATAACAATAGCCTCTTTCTCTACTATGCTATATATTAGGCACAATTGCGTTTCTTGGTGAACTGAAATTGGAATTATTTCATATGAACGAGACAGGGCAATACCTTAGAGCGGAATAAAAAATGAACGGTTGTCACTTTTCTGCATTAAAATTATCCACCGAGGTGAAAGCAGCTGAATCTGAGATAGCAAGAAATGTGTTCAAACCTATTCGGACGGTTATAAGTTCTACAGGTAGTATTGGTGCGGGAAAATTGGCGATCGCTCATAGTACCTATATTCCGCTCTAACGCATTATTCTATCTCTTTCGCGTAAACTAATTTCCAAGTTTAGTTCATGAAGAAACGTAATCGACCTCAATACTATGTCCAAAAACTTAGACCAATTTAGTTATTTTTTAGAAAATCCTATTTTATTCTTCGAAAAATATTTCTTCGCCTTCAAATAAATCCCCTTCGGACAAAATATACTCCTGCCTTTTTTTTTTTCAATCGTCGAAACAGTTGTGAAAGTCGATTTCCGGAATGGCCTACAAATCTTTTTTCGATTCAGCTTTTTTCATTTCAATCGAGTCAAAACGGCATGATATTCGCTCGATTAATCGGTTGTTTTTATATCATAAGCATAGATTCAAGTCTCATTTACAATAATAATGAGTTTCATGATAGCGATTGATAGCCAAACATCATCACCCCACAGATGACAGCATGACGCTCATTTTCAAAGTAATTGGGTGTTTTTGGGACCAATCGAGATTTGACGCGATTCAGGCACAAAACGTGTTTTAAAATGGTGTTGACTGGTCCTTTTCAAATGTCAACAGTATCAGCAAGACCTCTAATTGTTAATCAATGATCTTAGAGCATCAAATCTTAGTTTTATTTGACGTGACTTTCATTGAAAGAGGTTGACGGTCGTCCGGTGAACTCTTCGTTTTCAAGTCGTTCTCGGTTTTCTTTAAACTGATTATACTCTGTAATACTTTTTTCCGAGAAAGTCTGCTCACTGGAGGCTCTATGCGATATCCTTTTTGCTTCGTACAAAACCAAGCGCAGCTCAAATACTAATAGCGCTTGACATAGATGTGTGTCGTAATGCTACCAACTTAGAAAAACAATGTTTCAAGATGCGATATACGCGTCCAATTTCAAGTGAAAACTGGTTTTAGTCTTTGGACAAAATATAACGTATTTTTCAGGGTGATTACAAATTGACTAGCAAACAGATCTGATCAGTTCCAGGCACCGGAACAAGTCAGTTTTATTTTAAACTTGTTAAACCACATACACACTTCTCCCTGACTTTACCTGTGTGAATTGTCCTTTTCCATTTACAAGGAAATTTTCCGGAGAAACTCCTGGTCGTCTTGTCGGTAAACCTGGATCGAACATTGTGGCCATATCATGCTGAAGATCAGATACCACGATGACGTTATCATCAACGTCGTACAACTTCTTGTTAGGGTCGTCCGCTTTACGTCCCCTGATAGTTAGGGCCCCGTATTGGCCCTCCGCCTTATTGTGTCCTATTAAAAAATAAATAAAATTCTAATAAGAAAATTTATAATATTAGGAACGAGTACCTAATACTATGATGAAGATTGTATCATTAACTCTTATTTGGTAACGACCAAATTTGGTTCCACATCAAAACACCGTTGTCTACGTAACGACCAATATCGGCGGCTTGCTCCTGGAGCGCACAGTAATATTATTTTCTTATTCGAACGGTCCTAAAATCTATACGAACATGTGTCCTTATTACCATAGATACATAGACGGCAGCTAGAATAACGTCGGGCGTAATGTTAATGGATATTTATGGTAAAATTCAATTGTCAAACATCGCTGGTTTGTCGCCATCGGCCAAACACCGCGCTAAATCTGTTCAATTTAATTCATTTAAAACTATTTCAATAAATACAATTTTCTTCGCCAATCATACCAATACTCTGTATTGCCATGCCTCAGATGCACACGTGATACAACATTGAAAGAAAAAATGGGGCGTGTCCGTTTTATGGATACGGCCCTATGTTGTACGTGAATACGTGTACGTAACGGGTAATAGAGTAACGAATCGATGCCTGCATACTCCGGCGTCGATAAAGAAGCGATTTCATTATCCACTTGCATAAGTTTAACCGCCCCAGCTGCAGGTGTACTGGCACCGTCTTTGATCCGCTCGGCCACATTCATTCATTTACGTCTCCTGCACTGCTTCACTCAGTCATATGGAGTTTTATTGATATCGTTGGATTGCTTTTAAGAAGCCTTTTCCAACTATATACGATCTTTGAATTTCGATTTGGTTTTTTAACGCGTATAGGCCGACATTTAATATTTGTGATATATTTTTTTAAATTTAACACCATATATATTCACTATAACTATTTACCACTAATGTATCATAAATAAAATCGATAGATTTGAGAGCTGACGATTGAAACCTAAACGAACATCGTAGATTTTCCGAGTCAAAAGTTATACGAAAAGGAAATCTCGGAACGCAGCAAAATTACCTCAATATGGCGGTGCTTCCCTCTTCTACCGCGCGATGCGTCGAATTCTTTGATCCTTTAGCTATCCAGTGGTGTAATTAAATTTTGAATGAAGATTATAGTATCCCCCGATTTTTTTATCATTATTTTCTTGAATATTCACGTTTTTTTGACGTATTCACGCCAATATCAAAATTAACTTAAAAACTATAAAAAAAAACATTCTACCATCTACAAGCAAGATGGTCCAGAACAGGGCAGCCACTGGTGTCTCATTCTCGTGGCATCCGGGACGCGACTGACGTGACGTGAAGAGGGGTTTGATATCGTCTCTAGTTTAGTTGTAATTAATACTGCGCCCATTTACTAATGGGCCCTTGCTGGGAGCTAATGGGCCATTGCTGAATTGGCCGCGAACACCAATTCTGTTCAGGGTTGGTCACACTCACGGGTCAACACCCATCCGTCGGCCTTAATGCATGAAGTGCGAGCCCGGGCAGGACTTCTGGCCTTAGGTCCAGTTTCCCCTAGGAATCAACGACGGTCTGCACACCGTGCGGCGTAAGCCAATCGACTGTGCACTCCGACTTAAAGTCGGGGGAGTCTTGAAGCAGTACTGTTTTATAGAGCGGGGGTGGTTGCGGACCTTACGGCGACTGCTCTTGAAACGACTATCGGCTACCCGATCCTTGGTGAACAGTCGGGCAAAGGATGCCGTGGTCCGCGATATATTCGGTGCACACCGTCTCACCGCTTCGTAATAAAAAAATATATTATTACATTAAACTTACCAGAATGTGAGTGCCAGAAGTATGTCCCTGGAAGTTCCGCAATGAAGGCATATAAAAATCTCGTATTGGTCATGATTGGACATTGCGTTACGAACGGTACTCCATCCATGTACTGAGTATTTTTCTGTAGAATTCCATGCCAATGAATTGTAGCATCAGTACCAGTTATTGCATTATAAGTATCTATAACTATGAGGTCATTTTTGCATACCTGTAAATGAAACAGAAGTGTTCGAATATAATACTGTACTAAATACAGAGTGAGTTTTGAATTACCAACATTCATGAAGTGGCTAAATCATTACGAGCAACCAAGCAACTTTTAATATATAAAAAAATATTTATTTTTTTTTTTTTTTGATAAAGGTAAAATATCAATACGTAAAATATCGCGAATAAGCAATATTCCCGATATTTAACCTACCGATGTACTATTTGTACGGTTTTTCAAAACATTACCATTTTCAAATCTTCCAAACAAAATTTTTTTATGGAAGGTTTGCAAATGTTAGTGTTTTGAAAAACAGTACAAATAGTACAACTAGCGATAGGTTAAATATGGCGACTATTGCTTATTCGCGATATTTTACCTATTGGCAGATGACGCAGCGCGCTCAACGCTTGTTAAACTTTTATTTATCAGTCAAGTTTTTCAAACTAACCAACAAACACATACCGTTAACAACTTACCGTTAGATGTCTTCGTGTACTTATACTTCGTGTACAATACTTTATTTAGACAGTTTTTTACAGGACATACTATGAATAGATCTAATATGAATAGTAGAGATATCATACCTCAATATGAGGGCCTGGGATTCGCCTATTTACTGAGTACACACCCTTCTCAACACCATCTAGTTGAACACACTGGTCACTGTAACAATCTTCTATGACTCCTTGGGCACAGTTTCCACAAGCGCTGAAAAATTTACAAATATAATATTAGTATACGAGAAAATAAGCCGGGTATAATTACCTGGTTGCTATGAATGGAGCTGGTTTTAATTTAAGTTTATTGGCCGATTCAAATGACAGGGAAAGAAACTATATTTGAAGTGAATTGTGCGAAAATGAATTAGTACTATATCTTAGTTAACCCTTATAAAGTAGAACTATTATAGGTATAAACCTAGGAACCAACTAGAGCTGTCAACTACAAGGAAGGAACCCGTCCCCTCGGGAAGATGAGCGCAGAAGACTTTGAACGAAAAACAATCCCTAGTCTAGCTACGCCACGGCACCGGCAAAGGTACCCGGCGAGCATCCTCGCCCCCTGACTACCAGTTTGGAAGGATATCTCCGTCAGGAATTAATCTTCAGGATACCTCCTCCCTCTTGACTGATTACAGGGCCGAGGTCGCTTGCGCAGACCTCTCCCTTATGAAGCGGTGATACGATGTCAACCGAATCTATCGCAGACCCCGGCTTTATATTAAGTAATCTACCGCAACTTAAATTATACATTAAGTAATCTATAAGGAAATACCTTTAACATATTCTACCGCAAAACTCTAAATGTATAATTTATAACTTAAATTATACAAAAAAAAAGGCCTCAAATTGTTATACATAAATTTGATGAGCGCCCTCTCTTGGCCAGCAATGGAAACCACCTGGGTTATATTGCGACGCCTCAGGCGGCACGGTTCTTTAGTCGGCTAGCCTCGGACGGCGCGGGGGTAATAATGGGCTCGATTGCGGTTCTTCGTGAACTAAAATCGGAAATTAGTCCGTGTGAACGAGACGGGGCAATACGCTAAAGCGGAGTGTGAGATGACCGGTTGTCACTTTTTCGCATTAAAACTGCCCGCCAAGGTCAAATCTTACACCGCACGAAATATGCTCGAATTTATTCGGACGCGTATAAGTTCGACAGGTAGTATTTATCGACGATCGTTCGTTTCATATCCCGCTCTAACGTATCGCTCTGTCTCGTTCGCTTGGACTAATTTTAGTTTTAGTTCACAAAGAAACGCAATCGGGCCCAATATGTACTATGTACTTCATATAATCCCAAGCGCGAGTACGTTGCAAATGATTTCATTAAATTAAATGATATATTAGGCAATTACATAATTTGCCGTTTCGGTGTGCGTTACATTACCGGCTCACGATAAATATTTACGATTGCCTGTAATTCACGGCCGCCTAATTGCGGAAAATGACTGACCAGTCAGAAATATACAGTAGGTATAATATACAAAAAAGTGAATACATGGATCGAGGACATGAAATATTTTTGAATTATAGATTATATATATTATATATAAATTATAGACAATAATAGTACCAAAAAAGTGGTCACTGGTTTTCTTTGGCGGTTCTTTCCAGTGGAATCTTATTTGTAGAACTCGCCGAAAAATAAAGGAAAAAGTACAATTACTGTTTTTGACGTTCAGTTTGTGTATATTATGTATTTACATTGAATAAACATATTTGAAATTGAATTTGAATGTGTTAGACTATAAAAGCTAAATTTAAATTTTCAATACATCATGACGATATCAAATATTCTGTCGTTGACTGTACATGCCTTGGTTTTAAGGAAGCCGGCGAAGTCCGTTACATACAGCGGCTCTAGTCTAGCACGAGGCCATTTGATTTTCTTGCTCATGTGCAGTTTTAACGAGATTGTGTTTAATCTGTGTAAGCATTTTTGAGACTGTGGTCGAGGGCTCAAGAAGATTGACGCAGAGTGTAAGTAAGTATATAAGTAAACATTATATAAGAAATATAAGTGAATATTGGATTAAAATGTATTTCGGTAATTAATTATTATTAGTGCATCTTGTAAATGAGATTTTCTACGTTTTTTAAGTTAGTTTATACTTAGATACATGCTATTTTCTTTGTGGTGCATTCCTTTGTTTTAATATACAATGTGGAATTAAATTATGTGTGATGATAGCGTTACAATAAAAATGAAAATAACTAAAATATTATTTTTCTTACACCCCCATCGCTTGGTAGTTTTCCATGTAAAAATTATAATAGCAAATTCGGGCGTCATTTCCGGTGCAAGTTCTCTTGCAATTATTTTGATATTTTGAAGGATTTCCAGTGTAATTGCTATAGATCTTTTCGATGTATACATCTAAAACTTGGTATAGAGTATTCGTTTCAATAAGTTCTTGGAAATCTGAAAATATAATATGATGTATTATGTATTATGTATATGGGTCGTAAAAACGATTTTCATCAATCCCTTTGATCAATCCCTTTGAACCCATTACCTGTACCTACATTGGCATATATAAATTAAATTGTAGCTGCGGAACTAGCTCGCAGCTACACTTCTGTGTGGAGGCTACAGGATCGGTGCTGACCTGTGAGTTGGGCGGACCATAACACATGGGCCATAATGGCTCAAATGCACTTGTCACTCCATTAGCTCCCTATGCGGCGTCTGATATCGCCCCTCCCAGTACCATTCTTCTGAGAGCTAATGGGCCCTTGCTGAGTTGGGAGAGGACAGCGCAAGCGACCTCGAACTCGTAACCAATCGAGAGACTGGAGTAATCTGGTCGCTATTGGAAGTAAGGGCGTGAGTGTAAGCCCGCTGGGTAACACTCCTGGCTATCTCGCGGTTAAGGCTTTGGCCTCTTACGGGTTTGTGGCGAAGCTAGACGGTGGACTGTTTTGTCCGAGTCTTCTGCGCTCACTCCAGGGAGATAGAACGAATAATCGTTAAAACTTCCTGAGGTAAAGGGCTCCTCCGCTGTAGTCGACAACCCTAGTTAGCTTTTAGTAGCGTGCCCTTTGCCAGAAAAAAACAGGATAATTTTAGATGTTTCCCTTTTTACGTTCAAATAAGGAGCTTTGCTAAAATATAGCTTCATACGATAGCGTTTATCGTTTTTCATGACCCAATACTCGTACATTCAATTACCTAAATTGGGTCTAAGTTGCCTGGTTTAATTAATTGTCTAAATTGTTGCCTAAATCGGGAAGCAAATAAGAAATATCCTGGTTTTCTGTGTGTTTCTTTTTTTATTACTTTATTTTTTATTGTTTTTTTTTTTATAGCCAACGTAATACATATGTTATAAACTTAAGCTATAGATTAGCTGATAGGCATTGCCGCAAGGCAATATGCTCGCCTTTTTTTATTTTGACAAAGTTTTTAATTATTATTATTATTAAATATACCTAGTGGCATATAAAGCAGACGTTTTCTATTACCTAAAGTTTTTTAGCTAACGTTTGTTTAAAGACAAAATGGGCTCGATTGCGTTTGTTTGTGAACTACAACTGAAATAGTTCAAGCGAATTAGAAAGTGCAATACAGCGGAATATAAAACGAACCATCGTCGATAAACATTATCTGTCGCACTTATACTCGTCTGAATAAATATGAACACATTTCGTACGGTGTTAAATTCAGATGTTTTTTTTGTGGGTATTTTTAATGCGAACAAGTGACAACCATTTATTTCACATTCCACTCTAGCGTATTACCCTGTCTCGTTCACACGGATTAATTTCCGATTTAAGTTCATGAAGAAACGCAATCGAGCTCAATATCCAGCGATTAACTGATTTAGAAATTTTGTCCAAAAATTTAACACTTTAATAAACTTTAGTTTAAGGAAAATAATACAGTAATTTAAAAAATAACAAAGTTTTTACACAAAAAGTCCTTAGCATGGAAAAAAATAGTTAAAATATCCATTTAGGTTACATTTTTTTAAATAGTTTTTCTGTTTATGAATTGAGGTCTAGTTTCACCACATGTGCTATTTGACAGTTTTCCCATTTGGGTAAGTGTGTCCTGCCAAGGAGCAGAGGAAACTCCCCAGCACCTCATGCGCGAGTGTGGCCCGCTGATGCGTAAAAGATACACCCACTTGGGTGGTCATTACCTCAAACCTGAGGAGGTAAAACAATCTGGCGCCAAAAGCCTGCTGCGGTTCTTAAATGACACAAGGCTTAGCGCAGAACTATAGTAGGTGGCGAGCACAATAGATCAGCAATGGTCGCAGTGTTACAAGGCTCATAAAGACCTTAGAAAAGCCCCACTCAACAAATAAAAAAAGTGTGTCCTTTGATGTAATTCCACAGAATCAGCATCACCTTTGGACAATACGCCTCGGTTTTCCAAGCCGAGGTATTTGCCATATTGGAATGCATAAAACTACAAAGTCGACTTGAGGTAAAAAACAGACAAATCCTCATCTGCTCTGACAGCAGAGCACCACTGGACGCTCTGGCTAAAGCCACGACAGAATGTTCTGTGGTCTGGGACTGCATGAAGGAGCTCAACAAATTGGGAAAATCCAACAAAATCACCCTAATATGGATACCGGGTCACTAAGGCATACCCGGAAACGAAGAGGCCGACAGACTGGCAAAACTGGGCACACTGGATTGCCCAGTGGAGCCAGCTGTAGGGGTCCCCTTCGCTACAGGTTAGAAAATCATCAGGGACTGCTTGGAGCAGGAACATCGGGCTTCCTGGAAACAGAGTCAGGGATGTCGCCAGGCAAAAGCCATGATGGAGCAACCACTACAGAAGAAAACCAAGGCCCTACTTGACATGAGCAAGAAGAACCTTAGAACCACTATCGGTCTCCTCACCCGACACACGACCCTTAGAGCTCATCTATTCAACCTTGGCTTGACTGAGAGCAAGGATTGCCGAATATGTGGCAAGGAACCTGAAGACAGCATACACATTGTTGGTCGCTGTCCAAGGCTCGCCGCCAAAAGACACAGTTTACTGGGACTAGCCTTTCTCGAACCCAGCGATCTGCCCAACTTGAAGGTCAGTGACCTGCTTGGACTGGTAAGAAGTACCGGGCTACTAGCTGACCACTGACCTAACCACACAGTGGGTAGTTACAAAAGACCTTACATATCTAGGTGACATCAAGGGCTGGAAACAAGCCCCCCACTCTATCTACTACTACTACTACTACTTGATGTAATTCATTAAAAAAATGGCTTAAAACTAAACATCATTACACCGACAGTTTTTTTTATTAATTTAAGTTGATTTTTGATATATTTGTTTTTTGCTAGAGGCTGTATGTGTAAAAAGTTTGATAACTTTTGAATTACTACATGTAGTTCCTCGAAGTAAAGTTTATTATATTCTTTAGTAATGGGTCATTTTACAGAAGACCTAAAATAAAAAAAAGGATACTAGGAGCGAGCGGGTTAAAAAAAAACAAAATTGTTCACGTAAGTAAGAAGATAGAGGTGAGTCGAACGTTGGTCGAACGTTTCGGAGTCGGTGGCTTCTTCCTTAGCCGCGAGAAGAATTCTTCTGGCCGCCGAAGAAGGAGCCACGGGTTTCAAAACGTTCGGCTAAGGTACTCACCTATATCCTCTTACTAATTAAAACATTCAAAACAAAATAATAAGTTAATATCTTAATCTTCAATATTATACTCGAGCGAAATTAGTTCACTTAGGTACGTTTTGGAAATACTTACATTGTAGTGAAAATATGGGTCTTAATTTAATTTTTTTCTGAGTCGAAATATCGATTAAAAAAAGGAGATTGAAACAAATAAATATTAATTTTCTCAAAGAATACATTTCTCTAACAGAACCGAAACTGGTATGAGAGCAATTTAGTCTCCTATTAACTTTATATACGAGGGCAGTGTTGGATTGCAAATTTATTCATGCAAAATTAAGCATATAATTATTCAAAGAAACCTTGGCATAATTTTGACACGTGTTGAAAACGAGATTAGAGGCTCCCTATACACTTAACTATGTTTATTTATTATATACTAGGCTGAAATAGCGACTCTAAGATTTTTGACCCAATGGACGTTATAAAAATGCAGAATTCGATACATCGGCAAAAGGGACGTCTACAAGTAAATATATACATTAAAAAAAAAACACAAATCGATGGCTAAACCTGCAAACCGGCCAACTCCGTATTGTAAATTTTTAGAGGAAACAAAATAAACTGCCTAAAAAAATTTTGAGTTACAATATCCAAATTCCAAAAATCCTTTTGGTGCCCTTTTATTTTGCGAATGGTATTTACTGAAAATTATAAAATAACATATTGTTTACATACCCAATATTGAAATTTTTGGAGTTGGCCTAATTAAAAAAGCAAAAAAAAGGATGGGAGTTGTCCTTATTTCTGTATAGCTATTATAAAAAGTTTATCGAAAATAAAAACTATAAAATACATTATAAATATGCAATAAAACACTAGAAATATTTCTCTTAATTATTATTTTATTTCTTAATCAATCTTCATGTGGTACATTATAGTAGTAGTCCCTGTAGTCCACCGGTAGTGTAAGTTTTAATTCCTGATATACTATTATTTTGTCATATTAAAAGTCTTCTAACATGTAGGCTTCGAAGCTACATGTTAGAAGACAGACTTTGTCCAGCATTGGAAGTGATAATTTAAGACAACTAAGTTAAGGAAATATTATATGTAGCTTAATTAGTATAAATTATAGGTGCCCATTAGCCACAGAAATTATTATCACTTTATTAATTTTTGTAAAATACTGTATTTGAATAATAAAATTTGCTTATAGTTAGAGTAAAAAAAATTGCATGTTTGTTACATTTCCTTTTTAAAATTGCATTGCCTGACATGTTTACTTAAAATTACAATGTTATTCATAAATACAGCTTTTATCATATTTGGGAATACATACATGAATCTCCACTATGCACTCTTTTGTAAATATATTTGTTTATAGCAATGTCAAAAAAATCGTGTTGAATACTTGTTATGGGTCTGATTAAAAGAGGATAGAAGTTTATCTTTAAGCTGCTTTGTGTAACGATAAAAGTTTATTTATTTGTAGAGGCGCCAGCTACACATGCGAGAAATAGATGTTAGACCATATAAACAAATGCAAAGGGCCTCCCTCCGCCTGGGAAGTTACCTTTGTGCGTGGGAGTGGAGCGACGCCAAGGATACCACGGCAGCTCAGTCGTGCTCAGGGGTGGTTAAAATCCCGTGTTGACGTCGTCCAAATGTCGAGAGCATTCAAAGTGAATGGACGGTCAAATATCCTAGTTACGTTTTATTATAAGCTGAATTTCGATATAACTTGTGAGAGGACTAAAAGAAGAAGAAGCGATATCAATTTTACTGCGCGGTGGCGACGAGATCGAATATTATGATTTATTCACCGCGCCCTCTATCGGTGTACCGACGAGGTACTGCGCCGGCGCGCGTAGACCGCGCCCGCTTGGAGCGCTCGCCCTCGCTGGCCGTCGGCGGCCTTACCACAAATCAATGGCTAAATCGTCTAATGAAGATATTGGAAATGATTATTAGATAATTATATTAAAAAAAACGAGAAATGCTATTTTGAATTTAAGTACGCTATAAACCAGCAGATGCTGCAATAATAATAATGTACTGCGGTTCGTTTCTCCGCTAAATGATAAAATTAAATTATATGATATTAAACTTTCTTTTATAAAATTATTCTTTTATTTATTCCTTGCCCTGAAACATTACTCTGTCCTGTGTTAGTCGGGTACCTACGAGACTGTAGCCCGCTCTGGCCCGGCGGTATTTTTTAGCTACCGTCTTAATCACTCCACTTCGTTCGATAATGATTATTAACTAAAATGAAAGGTTTATTTTGGCAGAAAATATATTATATTTAATTATAGGAAAGAAGCTAAGCCATAGCATATGGCGAATCCGAGTAATATAAATTTAGCAATATTCTAAGATTAGATTCATGGAAATTGAACGTTACGGACTTTCAATTTTTCAGGACTAAATTCGGCGAAGTGGGATTTGGAGAGGTACTGTGGTTCTTCGGGTTCTGGGATACAGGAGGAACACACTGCTACCCTCGGGAGTATTGGGAGGTTGCTTCTGGATTTTTTACCACCTGCTCCCCGGATACGATTTTAAATTTTAAATTATTATTTCGGAATCAATATTTAAATGGTACTAGAGAAATCGATTGAGGCGAGAAGACGGAATGCGATGCTTAGACACCGGGAATTATAGCTGATCCCACGCACTACCTACCTCTATTTCGACGTACTCAATTTAATAAATTTTGATTTTATATGACTCTAATTTATTCGCCAACGAAGATATGGCAACGGTAACTTACAGGGGATTTGGCTTTAAAAACAATCCTTTTAATTTAAATTTATTATTTTTGAAATCTGATTTTATGAGGGGAAGCTAATGGTTACAGATAGAAGACTTGCCTGTATAAGGTATGGAATCCGATGAGGTCCTGCCCGGATGCTGAACTGAGTTTAGTTATAGATTTTAAAATTCACACAATTTAGTTCTAGACTGTGTCGACTGACGACTGATGGCACAAAATGAATAATTAACTGGGCGGTAGCCGGCCGCTCCCGCCAACGGCGGAGCGGCCGGTCTCTTGTCGACCGTCCTCCTCGGTGGTTGCCAGCCAAAAAAAAAAAGGAAGATTTCTCGTCTTCTATGTAAAAATAATCTACCTTACTCGATTTAAAATTAATTAGGGACGTGCGCGACTTGTCGCCTATATACGGTAAGATGTTCGATGTATCGCGTCTACTGCGCGATGGACAAAGTTACTTGGTTAAATTATTTAAATGATTTACTTAAAGTTTGTATACAATAAAACTAGGCCCTAACAATACTTAATGATTGCAATTCTTTTTATTTTATTTCATTTCATTAATTCATTATATTCGATATTTAGAAGAAAATGGATTGATGAGATGAGATAAAATAAAAGAATTGAAATAATTAAGATTTTCAACATCATTTGTTTAGACATTGCTTTAAACAACCATATTAAAAAAAGAATACCAAGTTGATTAAAATACAAAGACAGTATACCGGGTAGCAAAAATTTCTACGTTTTTAAAAACAAATTCTCTGTTAACAGATCTTTGTAGGTTTTGGTTAGAAAAGTGCTCTAAAATGCGATTTTTGCAAGTTAGTTTAACCCCTCCCCCTGCCTTCCGTCAGGCTCATACCGTTGGTTGAGACTAATGATACGGTATACTGGTATAATATCTCGGAGCTCACACGCGGATTATCATTGCACGCCGTTCAGTACAAAAATGACCGCTGGCGTTGGAGTTAGCCACTTTTCGGTGTTGCTATGCCAGTGTTGGGAGTTGCCCTTTTTATGTGTCTGCTGTTTTCTCCTCAATTATATAAGTTAGGGGGTTGTTTCATGTTGGATAATGTAGGTGACAACTAGGCGCGTACAACAACGTTTAAATATGACTGGGTCAAAACGGGATTTCGCCGGTTTGCAGGTTAAGCCGACGAAATGCCGTTACAGAAAGACCTATTGTATTTATAATAATTTTTATTACGACTTTTCATGAAATATTTGTGCTTTATATACTTATCCATATAGATATATCAACCCCACCGTGGTAGCGACTATGACCCTTATTCTTCCACTTGTCTGTATGTTATGTAATTATCTTTATTTTCACAATGCGCGCATGTACCACTATGTTTAGGTTAGCTGTAAGACATTGCCATGTGGCAATAAGCTCGCCTTTTTTGTATACTTTTTAAGTGCAAATAAAGAGTTTATTATTATTATTATTATTATTATATTTCCGTAATGTACTCAAACATACCTTTCATCTGACACTAAAAAGGATATATTAATGACAATTTATTAACATTTGGACAATTAGACAAGTATTTTTTGACACGTTTTCATGAAACCTGTCAAACAGTTCTGTTTTCCTAATATAAAATTGTTTCAAATTGTTTTTGAATTACTTTAAATAAATAAAATTTTAATGATATTTTTTTGCTCAGCTTTGGATTTTAAATCGAAGAAGGGATGATGAACGCAGATTATCGTAAGTAATCATTAATCTCCTTCTTCTTCTTCTTATATATAAAAATGAATCGCCGTGCGTTAGTCTCGCAAGATCTCGAAAATGACGACCGATTTTAATTATTATTTTTTTTTGTTTTGTTTGCCTTGATTCAGGGGAGGTTTATAAAAGAAAATATTTAGGAAAAATTAAAAGAAACAACTGAAAATCGAAAAAATCGAAATTGGTCATTTTGGGAAATGGGCTTCTTTCAATAGATGGCGTTCGCGGCGATCCAAATCAAATCAAATCAAATTGTTTATTGTCTTAAAAACTAATACATAGTTGTATAGACAGTAGTATTACATTTGGCCGTGATAACATTGAATTCTTTTTTAATGATCAAATTCTTCTACTACTAATCAAAACGTAAAAGGTTACTCGTAAGAATGAAGAAGGTATTATTGTAGAATAAAATCGAGTCTCACCATCTAGTTTACCAGATTAAAAACACAGAGTAAATTATTCTTTAAAATACCGATAAAAATAAGTTTTTTTAGTATAAAATTAATAAATGTAATGTCAAAAATAACAAAAAAAAGTGACGGTTGTCAAAAAGTAAAATAAAATGTCTTAGTGATTATATCGTAAATAAAAATAGTCAAGTTATAATTAATATGTGCCTACCTAATAATAAAAAATAGTTAATACGTTTTAGTCAAATTGAAAATCGTTTTAAAACCTATTACAGAAAGAGATATAGTCGAGATGCAGACAGTTTTTAGAGATCGTTAATGTCGTACAATTCTCTTTCAATTAGATATAATTTGAGTTTATTTTTAAATTGGAGCATTTTTCCTTCGCGGCATATATTTTTTATACTAGAGGGTAGCTTATTGTAGCATATAATTCCGACGTAGCTCGGATTCCTTTTAAAAAGTTCTAGATTTAGACGAGGAAGAATCAGATTATTTCTCCCCCTGGTAAAGTGTTTATGGGTATATGAATGTATCGGCAGCTGAGCTAGTTTTTTTGTGATCAATTTAACGCATTCTAAAACGTATAGAGATGGAAGGGTGAGGATTTTAAGCCTTCTGAAATGACCACGGCATGATTCTACATAACCCAGATTACTTAAAATTCGAATGGCCCGTTTTTGCAATGAAAAAATATTATGTTGCCTTAGATCGATGGTGCATTGCGCCCAGAAGAGAATACCGTAACGGAGAAAAGACTCAAAATAAGCGAAATAAATCGTTTTCGTGTCCTTAGAATTAATCAGTTTTCGTATTTGGCGCAGCAGAAAACAGGCACTAGAAAGTTTGTCACTTAATTGTTCTCCGTGTGCATTCCATCTCAAGTGATTATCTAAAACTAAACCAAGAAATTTGTGAGAACTGACATCGGCTATGTTGTTTTTCCCAATATGTACCTGTGCAGTATTTTGTATTTTATTTTGCTGAGAGGATATAAACATTGAAACAGTTTTGGACGTGTTAAGGGATAACTTGTTTCTCTCAAACCATGCATTTAGTGAAACCAATTCAGCATTTAAAGTTGTAACAACTTGGTCAATATTAGAATGTGCATAGTTTATGCTGGTGTCATCCGCAAATAATGTTACTTTGGAATGTGTTAAGGCAGTTGGGAGGTCATTTATGTATAAAAGGAAAAGGGTTGGTCCCAGAATACTCCCTTGTGGAACTCCGCACTTTACTTCGCACTCATTGGACATTACATTCTTTAATAATCCGCCTTCGTAGTTACAAAGTTGTACTACTTGTTTCCGATTTGATAGGTAACTGGAGAACCACTTAAGACTGTTCCCTCGGATGCCGTATTTGTCAAGTTTACTAAGCAATATATTGTGATTCACCATGTCGAACGCTTTTGAGAGATCGCAGAAGACCGTGCCTGAATAAAGTTTCGCATCAACATTACTGTACATTGTTGATAAAATATTATGTAGTGCATCTATTGTTCCTTTATTTCTCCTAAAACCAAATTGAGTTTTTGATATAATATCTATATTTTCTAGATATTTGACTAACCTGATATTAACTATTTTCTCAAGAATTTTTGAAAAAACCGGCAGTAGAGCTATTGGTCTGTAGTTAGCAATATCAGTTTTCGGGCCGTTTTTATATAATGGAACAATTTTTGCAATTTTAAATTGCTCCGGGAAAACACCATCTCTCAGAGAAATATTAAATAAGTTAGCTAGTACTTCGGCTATTACAGGCAGTGCAAGTTTCACTGTTTCAATAGTAATATCATCAACCCCAGAAGATCTTGTGATTTTCATTGAGTTGACAATTTTTGTGATCTCAACTGCATCGGTTGGTTGCATAAAGAAAATATGGCGGCTGTAACAAATATTGTGTCCGCCTACCTGACTGGGTGTCGTGTTAGAATTGTTGACTTGCACGATTTGGGAAAAATAACTATTAAACATATTAGCTACCTCGCATTGATTATCGACTGTGTGATTATTTACACTGAGTGTGATATTAGAATGAGTCTGTTCCCTTTTGCCCAGTTTTTCATTCACGACTTGCCATAGTGCTTTAGAATTGTTTTTGGAGTTCAATATATTTTTTCTGATACTGTTTCTCTTAGCATTTCTTATTACTCGCCTATATACTATTTCGTACCTATTTATGTACCCTAAAACATATTTATTGCATTCAAATTTGCGAAGGTATCGAAGAAAGCGCAAATTTTTGGCAGACTTTTTTAATCCTTTCGATAACCAACATTTTACATGACTAGATTGTTTTACCTTGACGACTTTCTCTGGAAAACTATTGTCAAAATTAGATTTAAAGCTATTGAAAAATATAGTGAACACATCATTAGCACTTTCGTTTTTAGCATTTAATTTTTTTTCCCAGTCCTCGTTAACAAGTTTATTTATGAAGTTTTCTTCGTTAATTTTGGAGAAAATTCTAGTAGTTTTGAACTGGATCTCCTTTTTAGCGCTGTTATTTAATGAAACAAAATACCTTCGTGATCTGATAGCCCAGTAGAGCAGACCTTCGAAGAAAACAAAGTGGGAGACAGATTTGAAAATATATTATCAATGAGAGTTGCAGAGTGATCGGTGATTCTTGTTGCGGATTGAATATATGACTTTAAACCATACATATTGAGTATACTATTTATATTATATTTTGCTACTGAATCTACTAGGAAGTTAACATTAACGTCTGTACATATAATAATTTTCTTGTCTGCAAATATTTCTAAGAGTTTTGAAAATCTTTTTAAGAATATGCTGATATTTCCATTGTGTGATCGATATAAAGAGAAGACGTACATGTTACTTTCTGATAGTTTTACTCCGCAGCATTCGAAATGGCGATCTAGACAAAGATCAGCACATTGCGGTAACTGCTCGCTATCTAGATTATTCTTGATTAGTACCATGGTTCCACCCATTTTAAAAATATTTCTATGCTGGTAAGCGCCAATATAAAAACCGGGCAGATTTAACGATGTCTTCTCATTTTTTTTTCCAGAATGCTCCACCAAACAAACAATATTGATTTTGTCATTTATTTCTAACAACAGTTCTAAGTCTATTAATTTATTTTTGAGGCTATTAATATTTTGATAAAAAATTGAAAGTGAATCTGTAGCTTTTGGTTTTTTAAAATGATCTATATTTTTAATGTTATATTGTGCTGGACGAAAAAAACGTGTTCGTAGCCGATTTTTTTGTGGATTTGCTGAAAAAGAAATTTTTGAGTTCAAAACGTCGTGCTTGAAAATTGCTTTGGTTGTAAAAACGTTACAGTATTTTTGGTTTTTTAAAATATTATTCAAAACCGGTAAACAATTATTTTCCGTGTAGCCTAGATATTCTTTCCTATACTCCGTGGCTTGTATATTATGTATTATTTTCTGACAAATTGATTGAGTACATGGTTCGGCGTGAGCGTTACTAAGATTTTTAATAAAGGTTGAGTGTTGGAACAGCTTAGAATAACACTCAATATTTCGATTTAGTTCCATTTCTCTTAGGTAATTGCTATATAAAACTTTAGTTAGATAAACATTAGTTTTAAGTGAGCTTTTTAGGCTGAATGAGAGCTCAGTCAAAAATCTATAGGGGTTTTTGTCATTGCATCCGCCCATTATTATGAGATGATCTCTCGACGTCATGTTTTGAGCATTTACCACCACGTCATTGACAATATTTTCGAATGTAGCATTTTGTTTAACATATCCAGTGACCGAATAGTCTTTTTTACCCAACAAATGCCTCAGACCCATAGTGATACCTTTTGCCTGCTGGTCACCTATTACAACAATTTTTCTAGCATTAATTGGTGGGAGCTCTTTAGCAGGCGGTATTCCAATGGTGGAATCGTTTATTGATAATAGATTGTCCTCAGATTCGTCGTTTCTAATTACCTACGGGATTATTGTTTAAAATACATGGATTGTTATTTTCTGAAACTTTTAAGGAAGAGGAGGTAATATTGCTAAATTCTGAAGAAACTTTACTCGCGCTCGGTTTATTTCCCTTTAATAAAGTGATAACCATATTTTTATACTTATCGGCCCTGTTTTCAGACTGTTTTAATTTTTCAGTTAAAGGGGTTGCCTCTTCATTTAATAGCGATACTTCATTGTGGGCGCTCTGTAATTCGAGTTCCATTAACTCTACTTTTTCATGAAGTGCTGGGTTTTCAAAATCTTTGTTATCATTTAGTGTTAGGTTAGGGGCACTAGAACGGCGGGTAAGGTTCAATTTATTCGTACTCATAGCTGATATGATAGAGTCAGATTTGCAGTCGCTGAAGCTGTCAGAATGTTTATCAGTAATATATTGTGGTGAAGGCAGTGGTCCGGTTTTATCAGATTACTTGGCTGTGCTGGTAGCATTGGGTTGATCATTACGAGATTTTGTAGCCTTAGGATTCTTTAAAATAACAGGGTTTTTTTTGGGAGCCATTACTTTACCACATGAGTTCGTTTTAATTATTGGCAAACCACTGGCAGTTTTGCTACGTGTGCTTCTTGTAATTTTCGGGGGAGACATTATTAATTTATCACTTTTTTTAAATAAAATATGGGCAAAATTGCAAAATGGCAAAGAGTATGTCAATAAAATTAAGGTAAAATACAATAATTTTGTCAAATACTTAGAGAAATTATACGTACAAACTATCAGGAATATAAAATTTGGTGAGACTCAGAAAATATAATTATAAATAATGGTTAATTCAGTATAAACTTATTTTTCTGTTGTGCTGTATTTAACAATTTAGATTAAAATACGATTTTTCTTCAACGAGTATTAGAAACAAAAATAAAGTGTTAGAATTAGATATTTAAATAATCGTACGATATATTTCGGAGCCGACGAATAGCTGCATAAATCGTATTGATTTCCTTGTTTTCCGACGGAATAGCGAAGTCGAAAAGTTGCGTTAACTCCCTTATGGTCGACAGCTGATATGTGCTGATCAATTTGGCGACGATTAAAAATACATATTTTTATATTACGTGACGGTGACGGTCAGTACGAAAACAATAGCGATAGTCGCCGGTATTGCCGTTTAACTCTGATTTTTATCTGAAAGCAGCCGTCATAATATACGGAGTAAACCGGTCTCTTGATTGATGAACGAATTGAGTTGTGAACGAGATTCAATTGAACGAATCACTATTTGAAATTTTGCAGAAGTGTAGTTTTTTACTTTCCTGAGTGTTTCGTGGTGATGTCGATTTAGTGATGTTTTGTAGTGGCTGCGGATACTCCGATGCTGTAGCTATATTTTGAGGCGAATATTCGTGAGTAGATTGCACTTTTCACTCGTTGAAATAATTAAAACAAAACGGATTGCTTATCTGACTGACTTCACTGGCCTGTCGAGTGTGTATCGATCCTATTGTTTGACAGATGCGTCATCCATAATTGTTATTCATTCAGTGCGACTGTGTAAAATTTAAAAAAGTCAGAAAAGACGAAAAAGTCGAAAGTCAAAAAAGTCTAAAAAGTCTAAAAAGTCTGTAAAGTCGAAAAATGCAAAAAAGTCGAAAAGCCGAAAAAGTCGGAAAAGTTGAAAAAGCATGTATATTTAATCATGTAAATTAAATACATTGAATTTATTTTAATTACAAATGACTTTCATTTAATCACCAAACGAAACTTAAACCGTGCATAATTCGGCCATATCATTGAATTGGATTTGGAAGGTTGATAAGGATCAATAATAAACGCTAATGAAGAGTTAAAATCAAATCAATTTTAGGTGGTACGAAGTTCACCGGGTCATCTAGTTCATATCTATATTTTGCCCTGAAAATGGCTCGCTCTACTCGCTTATCGAGACTAGTTTCCTTGTTGGTGTTTGGCATGCTTTCAAAATTAGCGCGCTGTCACAATTAAGATCCTGTTTTGTAACGGATATAGGGCAAGCTGAGGAGAGATGAACCACTTTTTTTTGGGACCCTTTTTTTTGTGAAAATAAAACACAGGATTATAGTATTATGTGAATATATTATAACTATTGAACCATTTATACAATATATTTAGCAAAACGACAGTTTCATACAAATAAAATTTTAGATTAAAAAAAAAGTAGCCTCGGTCCATCTCTCCCACATTTATGTGTTAGTTGAACCACCTACTAAAGTGAGATGGATCTAGCAAAAATAAATAATACTTTGCAAAACTTTTTATTCTTCAAGTTCGGCTTAAATGTGTTTTTGTTGTTCCAAGCATTCTTAACCCTTGGAGTAAATGGGTATTTTCATGGATGCATCTGTCTCTTTTGCAGGATTTTCGGCGACATCGACCTTAAAGTACTATAACTACGAAACTACTACACCAATCATAAAAAGAACAACTGCACAATGATTGCATTGAAATTTCGAATATAGAATATTGAAATATCATTTTGTAAAACAATTAGATAATTATGAATAAATATGAGAACGTCAAAGAAGTGAAAAAAACGCGGAACCAGATCTGGTCGTATCATACTCAACGGATAATTGTTTCAGAACCAGATTTGGTCGTATCATACTCAAGGGGTTAAGGCTTCATTCATTCCCAATCCGTCCTTCAGAAGCCTTAACAACATTGTTTACTACAACATTAGTCCATTTTCCTCTAAAAGCCCCCTTTGACCTCACATATGTTAAACGCATTTCCGAAAACTCGAAAATTAAACATCAACAAATACACAAACATTAAACAACTACCAAAATCTTAAAATAAAACATATTTTAAGTGGTCCATCTCACCAGCAATATGTCTGGTCCATCTCTCATAAATCACGAGGTCAGACAGTTCAACCTCTCACACTAAAGGCATAAATGTTTATCGATTTTTTTATAGCTATATTGCCGTTTTGAGATAATGCAAGTAGAGTGATGCTAATTTTAGGCATACATATTCAATATTCGCTTCATACCGTCGTAATACTATCTTATAACTGACTTGTCGTTTTTATATTTTGACTATTTGTATTTTTCATCTACCATCTTTCACTTAGGTATTTTAGCAACTCAAATAGTCTTTTAGAAGACCTTATATTGTTATTGTAAATTTATTTTGTTTTTTCCGTTAAAAAAAAATAGTCAATCTGTATGGAAAAATATTCTACCACAGAAGGTATAACACATTATCTTGTAATAAAAAGTTGACTATGCCAAGAGTAGGAATTACTACCAACTGGTTTATTTTATAAAATAAAAAAACTATTACTGCAAACAAACAAAAAACTGACACTGTGAAAATGTTTTTAACAGTTTTTCTATGAAACAAAACATAATACGGCCGTACAATTTTGTACACTTTGCAGCTGCTTCGACAGGATCATTTCAGTGTTGCCAGTTTTGAAAAAAATAATTGTAGTTTGGGAGAAATTTAGGTGGTCCGTCTCTCCCGCTGGTCCATCTCTCCCGAAATTACCATAGACAAAACGGAAATTTTTAAAATATAAATGCTCTTTCTTATTTTGATGAAACGAAACACCAACAAAATAGCTAAGATGCTTAAATTCTTCATTTTCAGCACCAGTTAAGTTTATGCGTGCAAGAAGCTGAATACGGGTCGGTATCTATATAAGCTGTCGTAAGTCGTGTAACGGTACTTCACTCGGGAGCAATGAATTCCACTCACCATGAACATCGACTTCAATATCTCAGAAACTAAAAATGCCAGCCTAGTGAAATAAAACGTGTTTTATAGAATACACTTAGAAAAATATAGCGATGTAAGACCCGGAAATAATCCGGACCTTGGGAACTCGCTTATAACATGACAGCATAAAGTAGTATACGCACGGTTATATTCGGACACATGAATCATGTTGAAACTGCAGTATACTGTTCTTTGCTGCTTTGCAGAATGACGTTAGACCACCCCTATCATCTCCTCGTTCAAAGCCAGGCTCAAGGAGCATATAATCCTAAAATTCATAAATAAACAAACCTCTTCTCCCCCCCCCCCCCCCCTTTCGCTTTCCTTCCCTTCATTCCTTTCTTTTCTTTCCTCTGCATCTTAATTTAATTTTAGTAATATGTTTTCCATTTTTGTTATCTTTTTCTTTCTAGTTTTCTGTTTGTAACTTTTTTTTCACTTTATTTTCTATTGCTCTTTTGCGTAGTCAACGATGGTAATTGCCGCAAGACAATAAGCACGCCTTTTTTATCTAAAACTAGCTGACCCGGCGAACTTCGTACCGCCTAACAGTCAATGAATGTCGCGTTACAGATTAGCTGAACTTAATAATAATTTATGATTTTATGAAAGTAATACAATGAATACAACATAAATATTAAGTGTACTACTTTGTTAAGATAATAACACAAAAAGAAATATAAATGTACAAAAAATAAGTAGGTATATCAATCCTGTCAGCAAGACATGATTGAATTAAACTATTTACATATTGTGCAGCATGGGATGCACTCGGTTTAATTCTCTTCATTAAAGCACCTTGTGATATACGACATTTTTTGTTTTTTTTAATCAGGCGCAAAAACAAATAAAGCGGATGATTTGCCGACACGTGAACATGCCACGTACAATTGACTATGAGTAAAACACGGATTTACATTTTGTATGGGAAAATGTTTTTTCTTTTTTTTTAATTTTTCGTCAATTTTCTAATTTTTGTTTTTTTTTGTTTAGTTATTCTGCTATTCAGGACGGAGACAAATACAACAAATCAAAAACCGTGAAAATCGGTCTAGCAGTTCTCGAGTTGTAAGTGTTCGAACAAACCCGACTTTGTTTTAAATAGTATATAGATATATATAGTTTTCCGCATTAACCGTACGGAAATATTGATAGTGATAATATTATTATGATTGAAACATCGTTATTCTGTATTAAACCGTAATGTAATGTTTTCAAAAAGGCTAAAAAAAAAAAAAGGTTTTTTAAAAATCGAACTACGAATTCATCGCATTTGTATTCGCTTTTGTTTCTGTTCTGTCACAAAAAAATATATAAGAAGCGTTTTCGGTATTCTGAATAAGTTAACATTTTTAGTTACCGGGAGCTTAATATGTGTTGGTGAAACGGATTTATTGCTTTCGATTGTAGTTAATCATAATCGAGAAAGCAAACAAAAGAGAACGCAAATACGGCCAATTTGCGGAGTCGATCCCGACATTTTGTTAGTCAGGATTTATAAACCGGTAAAAATTTGATTGGTATTGTTTTAAGTATTGATTTTTCGCTCGAATCGTTGATAACTGTCAAACGAAACCGACTGCACCGCCATTTACTTAATCGAAACAAAACTTACACATACAAATACACAAACTGCTGTCCTGACGACAACATAATACTAAGTAAAGTATTAGTTAAAATATTATTCAAAACAATGGAGTTTGGTAAAAGTACAGATTAAATATACTCATTTAAGTTTTCTTTGATACCAGAAAATATATCGTATTTTGCAATTGATCAGAGGGATATTGAAAAAAACAAAGTATTATCCATATAGATACATATTATGTATCTATATGGATAATACACCAACCACAAATATTTCCTAAAAATCCAAACACAAAAATAACTCTAAATACAATAGTTCACTTTCTGCAACGGCAGTCGTGATTTTATCATTTTTAATATATTTATATGTCGCTATGCTAACATAGTAAGCAAATAAGACAGATTAAAAGTATTCTGCAAATATTGCGCGAAAGAAGCAATTTATAAGGGATTTTAAAGTCAAAATACACAAATTTTACTGTCTTTGAGTTATCAAGTACACGTCAAAAAGTACCTTGACTTGAATTCCTTATAGGATAAAGAGTTGGTTAAATTATGTATGCGCCTGGCGTTCACAAAAATAATTCCTAACAAAAAATATTTACTCAACCCCTTGAGTATGATACGACCAAATCTGGTTCTGAAACAATTATCCGTTGAGTATGATACGACCAGATCTGGGTCCGCGTTTTTTTCACTTCTTTGACGTTCTCATATTTATTCATAATTATCTAATTCTTTTACAAAATGATATTTCAATATTCTATATTCAAAATTTCAACGCAATCATTGTGCAGTTGTTCTTTTTATGATTGGTGTAGTAGTTTCGTAGTTATAGTACTTTAAGGTCGATGTCGCCGAAAATCCTGCAAAAGAGACAGATGCATCCATGAAAATACCCATTTACTCCAAGGGTTAAAGTCAATACCTTGCATACGAACACATGCTAAACGCCAAAAGAGTACATGCAATTTTATATTAAGTTCCTTGAAAATGACACCGATGATACTAGATGGCCACTGTGTTGGTATTATTTTAGCCAAAATAAAATACATTATGGGTTTAATATTTCAAGTATATAGTTTTATAGCCAAGTATTTAGACATAAATTTTGTTATTCGTGATCTGCGAAATGTGCTATCAAAGGCAACCTTTAAAATGGTTTACTCACAAATATTCCATCTATAAAAATAGGATCTTTGGTCTTGACGCATTTCCGTTATATTTCATCATCCCCTGAAATTTCATTAAAGCCGAGCCACACATGAATATGAAATACGCATGTGATATGACTCCCCCGTGGGCACTTTGATTGAAGTGCGTAATATTATCGCGAGAATACATAAATTCAAGCCGAAGCTCCTTACAGCGATGGGCGGTTTCTTCAGCATTCCGCCCTGCGAGGAGGCGACGTCGTTCCGCCCGGGAAAAAAGGACGAATGTAAATTTTATTATAGTGTAAAATAAATCCTGAAAGGATCCGCACTTACAGACCATTTGATCCTGAAGGATTTCGCACCGAGCGAATGGAATCGCTCAAACGGCGGCGAATAATGTGTACTTTCACGGAAAGAGGGAAAAGATCGCAGACGGCACGTCATTTAGTCGCAACCTGTCAGAACTACACACCAAATGATACGCGCAAAGTTTTTTTCACAAAATAGACTGCTTATAATTAAAATTGGATTAGGATTAAAAATATTTAACCCTCGCCAGGCTGTATAAGTTTACAACGCTAAAAGGCGGCTCATATATTTTGTATGAAATTTCTCACTCTAGGCAAAATGTTTAAACGATAAATAACTAATATTTAATACCTACACAATCTTTAGGACGTTTAAGTCATGTTTTCTGATATTTAATAATAAAAATACCTGTATTCTGATTACAGTATAATATTTATGGTAATTATACATAAGTGAATATGGTAATATAAGACTACTTCAATAATTATTTCTCAGTCATTCAGGTATTAAATGATCGATATATTCCTATTCAAACAAAAATGTATAAAATCAGAAGCATATTTCATAAAAAATTGATTTCGAACGAACCTACCTGCATAATTATTCCTCAGTATTTTCGGGTAATAGCCATATATTCACCGTTACATCGATCGTTGCTAGCAGGTAGTTTGTGAGGCTTACAACAATCGTCTATAAAGGTTTAATGATTCTTCTATACGGCCACTCCAAAAAACATTCGAGCCGATTACTGAAATTGAACTCGATGCATTTTTGGGTATACTGATTGCTGCTGGTGTGCACAGAAACAACAAAGAGAATCTGGATGACATATGGAATGTTGATGCGCTGCCTCTTATACGTGCAGCCATGTCTCGTGACCGATTCAAAATGATGCTCAGGTTTATCAGATTTGACAACGAAAACACACGTTCAGAACGTATGCACCTTCATAAAGCTGCACCAATACGGGACATCTGGACAATGCTGAACAGAAATTTGGAGAGAGCCTACAAGCCGAATGAATGTTCCACCATCGACGAGCAATTGTTTCCATTTAGAGGGCATACTAAATTTGCGCAATATATACCTTCTAAACCAGCTATATATGGCATAAAGATTTTCTGGCCTTGTGACGCATTGAACGCTTACCCGTTACATGGTCAGCTTTATACTGGAAAACCAACAGATGGCCCTCCACAAGTAAACGTTACTGAACGTACAGTATTGGATCTAGTCAGCTTGTATAAAGGTTCAGGAAGAAATGTTACCACAGATAACCTTCACAACTATGGAACTAGCTAGAGTATTGAACTCCTGGAATATGACACTAGTCGGTACATTAAGAAAAAACAAAAGGTTCCTGCCAAGCAAGCAAGCAAGAAAAACAAATCTGTCGTGCTTCTATCATCCATGCATATAACGGGAGAAGTCGTAGAATCAGAAGCAGCCAAGCCAGAGATAATAAAATATTACAACAAAACCACAGGCGGAGTCAACATTATGGATAAAATGTTGGCAGAGTACACAGTTAAACGAAAAACATTGCGTTGGACTCTATTATTAGTCTATAATATGGCTGACGTTACTGGGTTAACATCATACATCATCTATAGAAAACACAACCCACTGCTCAAGACACATGATCAACGAAGACAGTTCCTGAAAGGTCTTGCCAATCAGCTATGTATGCCTGCAATTGACGCTCGGAGTACAAACCGAATGATAATAAGAAATCATTTCCTTCGCAGTGCAGTAGAAATGGTGCTTAGACGACGCATTGTGGTAATACTAGAAGCAACTGCCGGCTCTCAAATACATCATGGTAGACGTGGAATATCCCCTGTCGTTGGTAGTTGCTACGTCTGCCGAGAGCTAAAGAAGAAACAACGTAAGACTGGAAAGTCCTGTGGGGTTTGCGTAAAACCAGATTACGATGAACTTTCGCTGGCGAAGAAAACTTGTATTACTTGTGAAGAAAATCAGTAACAAAAAAAACTAAATTTTCTTTTTAATATAATAATTGTTTTTCACTTTTCTATAAAAATGTAACCCTATCAATTTAAAAAAAATCTTGTTCTTTTTTTACATATTATGTTCATACAAAATGAATGAAGGTACAATTGTACCTATGCCGCCTTTTGTGTCTGCAAAAAGAAAACGACCCCTTATTTTGGAAGGGGGTGGAGACATTATTCTGAAATTTAGTATATATAGTTAAGGCCAAACACGTAGAGATGTCATAAAATGTCAGCCCTCTAAGGCTTCTGGGAAAAAAGCTATGAAAATTTAAAAACGGAAAAGTTACAATTGTACCTAGGCCGCCTGACGAGGGTTAAAGTTAAGCCAATCTTTGTATTCTAAGGCATAGTTGTGTCATTAATCTTTGACGCTACACTATATCAGAATGAACCAAGTAGTATAATAAATTATTAGTTTAAAAAAAAACACTAAAAACATGCTTTTATAAATGCACGTAAAAAAAAGCCGGTCCAAACACGGCTATGATACGATATTCCATAATGGAATGCCAGTGCCTATCTTCCGGCTTCATCATCAGACCTTGAAACCTAATCGCGGTCAAAGTTTATTTCAAGACTTGTCTAACAAGTCCAAACACAGTTATGATACGATGTTCCATCATGAAGTTCCAGTTCATATCTTCCGACTCCATTATCAGATCAGTTCGACGGTACCATATTATTGTATTGTCATCAGAACTACATAAAGCTGCCAATTTTCATGACGCTACGATCCTTGTAAGATGGTTAAAATAGTTACCTTAGATTTCGTTACATATTTGATTACATACAGGTCGACCTAATAAAAGAGTGTTAAAAATGAAGCAATGCAAATTCTTCTTTATTAAATTCTTCTTTATTTAATAAAATGGCACGACGAGTACAAAATCAGCTTAAAATCCGGTTGAAAATAATATTATATAATATATTTTCCCCCAACACTATAACTAAAATAACTTTATTATATTTTGATATCTAATTATGTAATATATACACAATACGATAGGTAAAATTACGTTTGTTTATCACATTACAAGTGCGAATGCTTATTATTTGATTTAATGTTTTTTACAGGATTGTTTAAGATTATTGTTTGGTGTAAGTAATTAACAACATAATCGGATAACATAAAATTACAACAAACAGGCACATAATCAAATTCCGTTATATGTTACATTACAGGTTTTTTCGTGTTTTATTATTACATTACACATTAATTATGTCTGCTGCATACTTAAAATTTTATCACCATCAAAAACTTCTTTTATTACTTATTAGTAGTGGACCATTCATATAAGGAACTGTTTTTTTTATTTAAAATACTTTATTTTTACTTTTTTGTTTATTTAGCCACATTTTGATCGATCTTATAAAGCCTCTCGGAATAATTCAACACACAAATGTGGATAATGCCCAGTGCTCTAGATCTAGGAATGTACTGCTCCGTATCTAGGCGGGTCAGAGTAAATAACTAAAATAAGCAATGCATATTTTGATTATATGGCTAATTTATGAACATTATTAAATTAGCAAACGTTTTATTTTTAAATGTATTAAACATAGTTACTTAATAATTAATAATATAGCCTAATAGCAATATTATAATATTACAAATCATTATACAAAATATATATGAATAAGACATGATATAATAGCGATATTTGTTTTATATTCCTAATTATATTTATGTATGTAATAAAACGGTAAATATATACTTTTATACGATTATAATAAGTAATGATTACGATTACGATATAAACATATTTATAATACATTTTGCTAAGCAAAATTCCGCGAATATGTCAGTTTTGTCTTCTATTTTAAAAGATGATAACTTTTCATTGCCGCAAAAATAGAATCTTTACGATCCATAAACATATAATATACATTGAAAACAGCATATTTATATATTTTATTAGTCAGGCCTCATGAATATTCCATCTATAAAAATAGAATCTTTGGTCTTGACGCATTTCATCTATATTTCGCCATCCCCTGAAATTTCATTAAAGCCGAGCCACACATGAATATGAAATATGCGTGTGTTAGGACTCCCCCGTGGGCACTTTGATTGAAGTGCGTAATATTATCGTGAGGATACATAAATTCAGGCCGTAGGTCCTTACAGCGATGGGCGGTTTTTTCACCACTCCGCCTTACGAGGAGGCGGCGTCGTTCCGCCCGGGGAGAAAGGACGAATGTAAATTTTATTTTAGTGTAAAATAAATCCTGAAAGAATCCGTACTTACAGACCATTTAATCCTGAAGGGTTTCGCACCGAGCGAATGGAATCGCTCAAACTGCGGCGAATAATGTGTACTTCCGAAGAAAGAAGGAAAAGATCGCAGACAGCGTGCTGTTTAGTCGCAACCTGTCTGAACTACAAACCAATCGATACTCGCTGAGTTTTTCTTCAAAAAACAGACTGCTTAGTATTAAAATTTTATTTAGATTGGAAACATTAGATTGAAACACAAGTATGAGCCGATATCTCTTTGTGTTCTTAGTTGTGTCATAAACCCTTTCGAAATACCCTACACTACCTATATTAGAATGATCAAAGCAGAATAAAAACAAAGCTTTGGAAATTGTTCTTTATTAAATTAGAGTTTTACAAAACAGCGCTTGCATTTTAAACTAACAGTGTTTGCACAGCGTTTTGCATTTTAAACTAAAAGTGCAGATTAAAGACCATGTTGGAGCCCTGTCGGTCCAACATACCCACAACAAAAAAGTAATTTCCACAGAATGGAAACCGCAAACTCGCTCAAATCTACACGACCCAGCTGACTCATGTCATTTCTTCTGATCGATACACATGTCGCACCCCACTCATAGCTATTACATCACCGCTCACGGTATAAAACGTAGAACATTTCAATCGATCGATATCATTTCCTTGGCGGATAGTTACCGCGACTACTCTTTATTATCAAGCAGTACCTGCATTACCCGCGATACCGATCGTCAAGCCTCGCTCCTCGACTACACACTTCGGACACACTACTACGGCTTCACCTCGCGCCCACACTAATACACTACGGCGAAATAACAATCAAGGCGTTAAGAACTGGCGACTCACTTCAACCTTCTGATTAAATACTTCTACTTCGACATCCACGACTTTCATTCACGGAGAAAACAACACGATGAGAACCACCCTTCGCTCACAATCAATTGGAGTCTAGTGAAGGGTGGCCCCTCTCACAACCATATAAAATAATCAGACAATAAGGCTGTACTTTTTTGTAATTAAATGGGCACAGTATTTGAAAAACCATGGCCCTCAAATTCGGCCACATTATAGAAAGGGTGGCATATCACCATCTCCTTGATGTTTTTTTTAAATCTTATGTCCTCCAGCTGTTTTAATACTAATCGTTTTAAGTTGATGAATCCAGATAATCTTTTTTCATCAGTAGTAAATGCAAGTGAAAGTAGTAATGTATACCTACTCATATCGTTATCATTATAAATTTACTAAAATATAATGACGTTGTTATGTTAAACACGTTATTCAATAACTTGTCTGGTCTGCGAATAAATAAATATTGGGAAAGCGGATGGTTCTCGGTAATTAACTGTGGTAACGTTAATGTATTCCTAGTTAATTAAAATTCAGTTGATATTAGTTTGCTCGCTCAGCCCTAATCAACATGTTTTTGTTTCTATCATGAGATCTGATTCTGAATCTGGCATTTGGCTAGCAGCATTTTCTTTACAATAAAATTACTTTTAAGTGCTTGTCAGATTTACCTAACCAGTGCTTAGCTTTATAATTCTACTAGCTGTTTCCCGCGGCTTCGCTTCGTGTAAAGTTTCGAAACGATTTGTTAATTTAAGTAGGGTGGCGTTTATTTGCCTTTTAAGAGGCTACCTTTAGATATATAGTGCAGGACGTCACCCCTCAAATGCTCGCTACCTATCTCGTAGATGTACGTGTCTAGTTCCTCATCATCCGCGCTGCCTTCCGCTGAACGCTGACCTCTCTGGGCCTGCAGCCGCCTCCGCACACTAGATATTTCAAGATGCTTGCACGCGTTACTAATTTCATGATATCTCTATAACTATAACACCTGAAAAATTACAGTAAATGGCTAATTTTATCGCTATTTAAACATGTGATAATGGATTAATTTCTTTTGATGAGGATTCATTTTTTATTGCTAATGTCTTCAACAAACACTGCCTACTTATTTTCCCTATTTTTTGAGATATAAAAGCAGTTATTGTAGCATAAATATAAAAGTTGGATATTTGCTGTCGCTGATTTTTTTATAGATCTTTTTAAAGCCAATATTTTTGTCATATATTGTTTTCACATATATCAAACCGTTTCGTCAGCGTACGTCGATAAAGCAACTCGCCAGCTCATTTTCTCCGACTTGATTTTAAAATATCGTTATTTCGTATGGAAAACCTATACTCATCACAATAAAATATAGTTAATAGCACCCATCGATAATGGAGCTTGTATGGACATACAGTGACATACAACTCCATATAGACATACATACAAATTTACATACTTAAAAACTTATACTTATAAACATTACTTCTTTATAACATTAGTATAGATTTCATCTGTTTCTATTTTATTTTACCATTTATTGGTGACAGCGTACAGCGTATCCCATGCGAGCCAACGTAATTTAAATTAATATTAAATATATCAAGGCGATGCATTTATTATCGAGGGTTACTAATAAGGGGCGACTTTTATCTATATAAGCCCGTTTATCTTTTCGGGAAAATTTTATTTTATAAGAGGTAAATTACTCTCTAAATATATGGAAAGTACCTGAAATCGTATTTTGTTCAAAAACTTAAGGAAATCGTTTCTTTAAGACGGCTCGTTAACGATCCCTGACCAAAATTTGTATCCACCTCTAGTATTCAAACAAGTCATTTCTGATCCGTGTTAAGATTAAACGGTCGACGAAGACTTAAACTTAATCTTTTGAACTGTCGAAGAAGTCCAAGCCGGAATCATAGACTGAGAATAGACAGAGACAGAGATAAAAAATACAGGAGAAGAATCGCTCAACGTGACGGTTGCGGCAAACGAGACGAAAATAGCTCACCTGAATAGAGGGAGTCATTGCGGCATAGCAATTATTTCGATTTCGACGGGGCACGAGACGCGACGTGGCGTAAAAGAGAAGAAAGGAAGATATATAATTCGTTCTATATTCGTACTAAAGTAATTGTATACATTACATCACATTTTAATTCAATGTATTTTGTCGTGTTTGTTGTGTAATAACATGAAGTTTTACAGTGTTGTTGTGTAATAACATATCATAAATATATTGATTAAAACAAAAAAGGCATATTACAATATAATATTATACCTTTTTATAATAATCAGAATTTCTTTCCGAGTTAAAATAGTTCTTTCTGAAAAATCTAAAATAGTTTAAAATCGAAAGAATTAATAATAATTTCTAATTATAAAATAATAAAAGAAAACAAGGTAGATAAAAAATACTAAAAATAGATGTCTTACATATTGTGCTTATGTATTACGCAAATTAATTGAATCATCTTGCTTTTTTACATTTTTTGCATATTGCTACGCTATAATGTCATTTGACAGATGTCAAACCATTAAAAATAAAACTTATAATTATCTGCCTGTTGTTAGAAGTTGCTATTCGGAAATTGTACTTCAATTTTTGATGTTATATCATTCAAAGCTGTATATTCAATAATTAGTGAGTTTCTGTAGTCGAGGTTCATGATGGATAGCACGCAAAGGAAGAGCGAAAAGATTGTCTCGTTGAGTGAACACACGTCTCTGTCACAAGGAGACATTGCTAGGGAGTATGGAGTGAGTCAAGGAGCAGTAAGCAAAATTTTGAAGCGTAAAAGTTATAAGGGATCAGCTAATGTGAAGAGATAGAGCAACTGTGGAAGAAAAATAAATACGACACCAAGAGATAATAGTTTTTTTCTTCGAAATAGCAAGTTTATCCCAAAAAAACAAGTCACGACCTGCAACAAGACTTAGCAGCATCAAGCGTAGCAATACATGACTCAACTGTCCGTAGAAGACTTTTGGAGTCTGGTCGGAGGGCTATTCGACCACAAAAAAACAACTTCTCACTGACCGCATGAAGAAACAGAGGCTGTTCTGCGCCAGAAAATACACCAACTAGGCTGCAGAATACTAAAAAAAGGTCTTATTTACAAATAAAACTCACTTTTTAGTTAAGGGACAGCGTTATAGGGTGGACAGGACCCTAATATTACAACAATACAATTAATCTAATATTACAATATTACAGTTAGAATTACATTATACATTTAAAAACAAAAATTGCAATTATAAGATGAAACAAAATATCCAGACAATAAGGCTCTGCTTTTGTAAATATTTTTCGAAATCATACGTCTCAAATTCCGTTAAATTATACAGGATGAGTTTTTAATTAGTGCCATCCTTGTATTGGGTGAATCAGTTTGACGAACTAAGCAACTTTTGAAATAAATTTTTCGAAAAACTTTTTGTCCTACTGCTGTTTAATAGCGGTAAGAAGTAAATTATGGAGAGATACGAGATCGCATTCGTGGAATCGAATTTACCAGGGCAGTAGCGAAGGACGAGGTATTATTAACTCTACTTGAACAGTCTACAACCATCTCTGAGTCAACATTGTAAACAATGTAAACATAACTCTAAGTAAGTACTATAATTAACTCTAAGTAAACATTGTAAGTACTGTATAACAATATAAGTAACTTACAGATAGTAAATACTCAATACAGTGTTTGCAAAACCTCTTGACACAAAAGTAATTTTAATAAATATATATATTTTAATAATTTTAAAATTACAACGCTTTGCATAAATAACTTAAACTGTAAATAACATGAAGTAGTTAATAATATGCTAGTAGTAAAAATGAGGTATATAATGAAAACATGTGATTTTTATAGTATAAGTATAGTAATAATAAGTGTATGGTATAATAATAAGGTATAATATAATACAGTAGGATGGCAGTTAGTCAAATCTTAAGAAGTAGGAGAATTGACCTAATCTTTATTTAAATTCATGAAATCATTATATATGTCTAATCGTTTACATTTGGTATCAGAAACACGACACATTCTGGTCGGAGGTCTATTCGAGACGATATAGCTATTTCAAGCGACGATGAAAAATGTATAAGAGTACCTTGTTAGTCGCGGTGACACACGGAATTGAACATTTGCTAGATTATCTGGTCTGTCTAGCCGATTATGTTAAAGCTTATTGAGACAGGTAATGTTGTTAACGGTCCTGCATGCTTTTAAATATACGAGGTTAAAATGCAATAAAGTTCATAATATCAAAAGAGTCAGCTCGTCGATAGTTAGGAATGCGGATAAACATTTTCACCATAGGATGTGCTCAATCTCTCCCAACTCAACCATATTATGTTAATGGTGTGTATATGACACATATAAAGTTATTGTAAATTAATAAATAAAAATAAATAAAATAAAAAAATAGCCGTTATACATAACCTCTCAGACTATTTCTAAGGCCACATTTCTATTCTATTCTCAACTCGTTTCATTCTATCGCTGTGAAAACTGTAAAGCGAATTCCGAATTACTGGTTCATACTGGTAGCCAACGGAATCGTGTAGCTTGGGCCAAGGGATCCATTTTGATCTTGGATCGGCTCAACTCACGATTAAGCTCCTATTCAGAAGCCTCCACGTGCGGAAGGCTATCCGGGTAAGACTATAGCGTCTCAGGCCTCACGGCTGGTGGACTGGTTTCTCCTGGTGGGATTGCATCCCGGCTCTACTGGAAGGCTTGCGCACCGTTCGGCGACGCCAATCTGTTACGCACTCTGATCTTTTGCTGAAGGAGTCTGTAGACTATTGAAATATACTATCTCTCTCTCTTAAAATGACCATTAGGCTACCTGATCTTGGATTCAAATCGATTACCGCTAAACATACGCCAGTTAGAAGTCGCGCAAGTGACTTGGAACCTGTGGCCAGTAGGGAGGACGGAGGTATCCTGAAGGGTAATTCCAGACGGAGATATCCTTCCAAAACTGGTAGTTAGGAGGAGAAGCTGCCAGCTGGGTACTTTCCCGTTCCCTCGCCGTAAGGCGTTGGCCTCTAACGGGCTTGTTGGCAGAGCTAGACAGTAGATTGTTGTGTCTCAAAGTCTTTACGTTCATCCCACGGCTGAAAGAATGATCAGATATCGTTATACCAGCCTGGGGTGATGGGTTCGCCTGTTGTAGTCGTCACTGCCCTACTGGTTCATATTCCAGAACAGATTTAATACATTATGTATAGACAAATGTTAGAGATTCCAGATGTCGAAATAGCTTCTTTGTTTTGAAGAAAGCCAACAAATTTATTTGTCTTTTCCGCAATTGGTGATTGTGGATTTCACAGCTGGTGAATTCCACAATAGTGCTAAGCCATCACCACAGAAAGTGGCGATGAAAAGCATATTTTTCATATGAGATAACTACTAAGTCTCTGATGTGGTCGACTCTATGTAGTGTAATACTATTGATAAAGTAGTGTTATAAAATATTTCGGTCACGGATAAATATTATAAGTCGTCATTTCTCAACTCTAATTTGTAGGGATGGACATCGAAGGTGATACATCGATGTTACCATCGATGCCAACATCTTAACGGAAACATCGATAGTCGAAATATATCGTTTTCAAGCTATCGATATTTATATCATCTAACCATCGATATTTCTTTTAAAAAACATCGTTCATTGGACTCATTTTGCTTACAGTCTCTATGAGTTTACTTCTGATAAAATTAATAATAGAGATGAACACAGTGATACCATATAATATTTGAAAAATGTGTTAAAAATAAAGCAATTTAAAAAGGTACAATATCGTTTTTTTCAATTTTCTCTTATTGCCTAATAATTGATATTGTGAGACATATAGTATATATTTATATAATACATATGGAGGCCATCCGAAATGGCTACGTTCCCGTAGGCCGTTCGGCCTTTTTACCGCCCTAGCGGTTAAAGTTTTAAGAAATATCAAATTCCATAAAATAAAATTACTCACATATGGAGCAAAAGAAAACATAATGTATCGAGGAGAAATATCGACAGTGGAACATAGATGGTGCCAAAACAGCGATTAGGCACTATCGATGTAAAAAACATTAAACATCGGTCTCTAACCATCGATGTTTTCGATATATCCGACATCGATATCCATCCCTATTTATTTTCATAATAGGCCCGATTGCGTTTCGTCGTAAACTAAAATCGGAATTTAGTTCGTGTGAATGAGACAAGGAAATAAGCTAGAGCGGATTTTGAAATGAACGGTTGTCACTTTTTCGCGTTAAAACTACCCACCAAAGATATAATCTGAATCTTACACCGCACGAAATGTGTTCAAACTTATTCAGGCGTCTATAAGTTCGACAGGTAGTTTGCATACAGGAAAATCGACCATAGTTCATTTTATATTCCGTTCTATCATATTGCTCTGTCTCGTTCGGTTAAAATAAATTCCTATTTTAGTTTACGAAGAAACGCAATTGAGCCCATTATGTATATTTATTTTCAACATAGCTGTTGAAAAAAAAACAATTAAAAAAGTACGTTATCGGTTTTCTATGAATTGTCTCTTATTGTCTAATAATTGATATTGTGAGACACGTAGCCGAAACGGCTACGTCCAGATCTGTCAACCACTGCAAAAGGCCGTTCTGCCTTTTTGCCATCCCAGCGGTTAAAGTTTCAAGAAATACCAACTTTCATAAAATAAGACACCATCGATTTAAAAAAACACCGAACATCGATCTCTAACTAACGATTTTTTTTATACATCGGTCATCCCTACTAAGTTGCATATTATCTCGCTTGTAAATTATATATTTGTTTCGCCATATGAGCGATGACTTCCATATTTAGAATAATTAATTTTGTGAAATAAACGAAGTGTAGCCCATTTCCACTGGGTACTTCGCCATTTCATTTTAAAACGACTGAAATAATAGCACCAGTTAACCCATTTTAATATACTCCGTTAAGTCTGGAAAATAGGCTAAATGTTGTTCGCTAAGTTGGGCCCGGTTTGCATTTAGTTGCGATTTATTTCGAAAGTGAGACAGATAAAGGCCAACAGGGAACATTTATGCGCTTCAGTTTAAGGCGGTAGCGAATTGTTATTGTAGTTGGGAAACTAGCGGAAAGTTCGCGGAAATTGAGGATGATATCACTTAAGTGTGAATATTCCGAATGAAAATAGATATCTAATCCGGCGCTGAAAACGTACTCCCTATTCTTATTTATTTATTTCCTAATACAGATGTTGCATCCATAATTTAACGTATTTGATATCAGAAATACGAAACAATGCAAACCAAGTTCGTGTATTCGAGAATAAATTTAATGTTTGTTTGCCTTCGCTATTTCTTAACCTTGATCATCGCCCTTTCATATCTGACTTTGCAAATATTGTACCAATCTAAAATAGTGATATTCGTTCTTTTAGTTATTAGATTGAGCTATAGTTTGTTATAAGATTGAGTTATAAGATTGAGCTATAGTTTGATCATTTAACACTTTACTGACTACTTTGGATGTTACTATGTACAGTTTTTAGTACGTATCTATTCGAATTATTTACTATGGCCGACTTGCACCAAGCTCGGTTAACATAGATAACCGTGTTTAAATAGTATAACCACATCTTGCGGTGTCAACTACAACAGGCGAGCCCGTCACCACAGGACGTTTTAACGATTAGTCGTTCTGTCGCCCTGCAGTGAACGTAGAAGACTTTGGACAGTACATTCTACGTCCAGCTACGTCACAACCCGTGAGAGTCCAACGCCTTACCGCGAGTGAGCCAGGAATAAACCCGGCGGGCTCGAGATACTCGCGCCCTCACTTCCAATTGTGACCAGATTTCTCCGGTCTCTCGATTGGTTCCGAGTTCGAGGTCGCTTGCGCGGTCCTCTCCCTTACGAAGCGGTGAAACGGAGTGCACCGAATCTGTCGCGGACCAAGGCGTCCTTTGCCCGACTCTGAACCGGGATCGGATGGCCAATGGTCATTTCAAGAGCAGTCGCCGTAAGGTAGACAACTTCCCCCGCTCTATAGGAAACAATACAGTTCCCAGACTCCCCCGATTGTTAGTCGGAGAGCACAATCGATTGGCTTGCGCCGCTCGGTGCGCAGACCGTCCAGGAGCGCCAGAGGATTGTTCCCGGGGGAGACTGGTTGACCCAGTGTCCTACCCAGGCTCGCACCCCATGCGTGGAGGCCATCGGATGGGTGTTGACCCGTGAGTGTGACCGACCCTGAAACAGAATGGGTCTTCGTGGCCAACTCAGCAAGGGCCCATTAGCTCCCTAGTATAACCACAGTTAAATACTTGAAACTGCTTCCACCGTGCTCTCTTAAGCTAACGGCAGTTAAATTCCCTAACCGAGCCCTGGTGCCCGGTTAGCGCCACTAACCAACAGTTAGCGAGCTGTCAAACGCTAGCTATCAATTTTCGAGATTAGATTTAATCGCGTCGCCTGCGCCGCCGTTTTTTCGCTTTTTTGGTAACCGCACGCGTAAAACGTTTTCCTATATGTCTGATGTTTTTCAGGGAAGACGCGAAAGCGATATATAAACAAAAGCGTGGGCAGTTTGACAGCTGATGAGCTGAGGACCTCCCGTCAGCCATTTTGAACTGTGCTGTGGTTGGCTGAGGCAAGCAATCTCGATTTCGTTGTATCTATGGTCATGTTCTAATACTCAAAAAAGGTTTTTGCGGTCTCCGAACGGCGTTAGTTATCCGGGACATCCAAATAGTTGGTGCAAGCCGTCATAATTTAACCGGCTGTTAAATTGTTTATCGCGGTTAGCTAACCACTGTTATGAAAGATTGACTGGTTAATTCTCTAGGGCAGCACTCAGCCACATTTTTTTATTTAGGCTATACATTAATTACAATTAATTAAAACGTGAGAGCGCTCTGAGAGTTACGCAAAACACCCTTATACCACCACTGCGTAAAGATAGTGATTCTGTGCTAGCGCTGCGATAAAGCATTTAGTATACGCCTAGTAGCCGGCGCGAGCGGACGTAGAATCTGCACTTGACGCTTCGTCAAAGCTGGATTTTTATTGGTCAAACTCTACAAAATTGACCACGCCTATTTTCGGATATTTTTCTGAGGTCTCATGTCGCCTTATATTCGATATTGTTTTGTTTTATCAAGTGAAAGCCCTAGGACATAAGTCTATTGTTGCAATGGCTGCCATTGAAACAGCTAACTTTGAAGTACTGTAACGTCCTCCATACTCCCCGAACATTGCCTTGGTGATTATTTTCTGATATTTAAGGAATATCTGAGAGGTCGAAAATTTTAAGATGATGATACTTTAGATTTTTCTGTAATATCAGACAAAGCTGAAAGTTCTGGTGTGATTTTTTAAGAAGTGTGATGTAGTGGTAAAGTTATTTTGAAAGAATTTCATATTAAAAAAGACCCTAAGTAGTCACAAACATAAAATTAAAAAAAAAATACGTGTGGCACTCGGGGACTGCCGCGGTAAAGCTATTGCATAGCATTTTTAACAACTTATGCAATTATAATTATTTATTTATTTTATTTTTTCTGATATCAGATAACTGCGCTCTATCGGAAAACGTTGAAATTATTCCGAATCATTTGCTTCCGCAGCCGCAAATGATTCGGAATAATTTAAACGTCTTCGAATTTTTTATTCGATAAAGCAAAAACAAACGGATTGTTTGAAAAAAATCGTAGATAAAAAGTTAGATAATTAAATTATCTTTAAAATGGTGCAGGTTTCATAATAATACGCCTGATAGTATTTGCGTAGTAGTCGTTTTTGTTTTCGGATAGACCTAATTTCACAAATTAATTGCACTATGTTATATAAACAAAATCTAAAATATTCAAAGCTAAGAATATTAGAATAATGTTCTTGTTTAACATATATTTTTTTCGAATCGTAAGCAGTACTCGTTTAGACGTAATTATCAGTTTAAAATAAAAATACGTGTGGCACTCGGGGACTGCAGCGGTAAAGCTATTGCATAACATTTTTAACAACTTAAGCAATTATATTTATTTATTTATTTTATTTTTTCTGATATCAGATAACTGCGCTCTATCGGAAAACGTTGAAATTATTCCGAATCATTTGCGGCTGCGACGTCTTCCGATAGAGCGCCGCGCACGAATTTTTTATTCGATAAAGCAAAAAAAACGGATTATTCGAAAAAAATCGTAGATAAAAAGATAGATAATTAAATTATCTTTAAAATGGTGCAGGTTTCATAATAATACGCCAGATAGTATTTGCGTAGTGATCGTTTTTGTGTTCGGTTAGAACTAATTTCACAAATTAATTACACTATGTAATATAAACAAAATCTAAAATATTCAAAGCTAAGAACATTAGGAAGATGTTCTTGTTTAACATATATTTTTTTCGAATCGAAAGCAGTACTCGTTTAGACGTAATTATCAGTTTAAAATCATTAATTTTCGTTAAGAAATTTCTTCATTCGGTCGCCGCGCTGGCCTAGGCCCGCGATAAAAGCTATGCAATAGCTTAATAAATTTTCGTTAAGAAATTTCTTCATTCGGTCGCCGCGCTGGCCTAGGCCCGCGATAAAAGCTATGCAATAGCTTAAATTTTTTTTTTACGAGAATACATCAATTTTTTCTTGGCTGAATAACTGAATATTTTTGTATGCAAATAAGTAAAACAGAATAATAGTTTTGATTAAACATTTAATAAAGAACATAACTGTATTTACAATTTTTGCATATTTTCCGTATTTTGTGATAAAAACATCGAAATGATTTTATAGGCGAGTTTTTTCAGTTCGCCAACTTTCAAATATTTATTCATTATTATCTTAATTGTTTTACGAGATAAAGTTGTAATGTTTTATATTTCAAATTTCAATGCGGTGATTTTACAGTTACTTTTTATGATCGGTATAGTGGTTTATAACTTATGGTCGTTTTTCTCAAGGCCGTCGACTCGCGCCAATTTCGTGTACAAAAGGGACAGCCGAGTTTTTACTTCGCGAGCCAAGGGGTTAAGTAATATCTGAGAGGTCGAAAATTTGAAGATGTTTCGGTAGTATAGTGTAAAGGTCGATAGTGCAGGGTTAGTGTATAGGTAGGATAGTGCAGGAATGTTTAGGTAATCGGTATGAAGAGTTTTTAGAAAGGATATTTTGTCTATAGAAAAAAATATATTTCGAGTGTATATATCTAAAAGGCGTCTATGTCGAAAAATAAAGGTTAAACTCATCATACACATTATCACTTTTTATTCAACGCTATAGTATATACATATTCATACATTCATACATACATACATTCATACATACATACATTTGTTCGATAGTTAAATTTCAAGACGAAAATTTATTGTAATAGTACTAATGAGGCGGCCTTACTATTTAAAATAAATTCACTATCTTATCGGCGCAATTTGAATGATGCTCATGCCTCTATAAAATAATGAATGGCATATTCGACTAGACTGACCTGGTGGGCGAGATCAATATTACCGCCCCAATGAGAACCACACGCCAATTTGACCTGTTTCGATTGCTGCGTTTTAAAACTAATGCATCAAGAAATTAAGTACTCACACGCTGCTGTGAGCTGTAAAACACCCATTTAAATGGTATTGATATTTTTAATAATCACTTATAAATACTCCGTAAATCAAACCCTAACCGATACAATAAACTGACTATTCGTTTTAGCTATTTTTATTGATTATTATTACTATTATTATACTTTATATATCTTATAATTATAATAAACGATCACACTCTACACCAACACGCTCAAAACACTCCCACAAACACACACATACACACACACACACACTTATGCACTCTAAACACTAGCCTTTTATGTAGTTTTATAATTGACGGTACTTTAGTATTATTAAGTAGTTTTTTTAAACTTGATTTATGTAATTTTATAGAAATCCTTAACCGGTTTTATTTGTTGTAAATCTGTATACTTTATTTTTTGATGGTATTACTCTGTAATACTGTGTAATATCATAATAAAGAATTGAATTGTATTGAAATAAATATATATGGAAAATATGGGTTAACATTATGAAATATGGCTTCCAAATCCGACTAATTTATATTCCTCATTCTTCGCAATGGAATGCAAGACCGGGGTGGGGGCGAATAGCGCACTCAGCGAGTCAATTAAAACCTTTGTTCCGTCAACCCGGGCCGAGGCGAGACATAAGCCGAGAAACAATGGACAGACTGATAAACATTTCCCCTTTTTACTTACTCATAGCGAAAGTCCTTTACAATAGCAAAAGTTCTCTCTACAGCACAAAAGAAAAGGACTTAGTAAAAGGACACTGTATATATTAGAAATGTTTATTTCATTTTAGATTCTGGAAAATTAAACTGTTCTGGACAAGACTATACTTTTACCTATAGGTGCTATTTATGAATTAATGTATTTTATTAATATTACCGAACCTAACAGTTATCAAAAAACATTCACGTCTTAAGTATTAAATTCCCAGAATCAGCATCCCCTTGGACAATATGCCACGGTTTTCCAAGCCATACTGGAATGCATAAAACTCCAAAGTCGACTTGAGGTAAAAAAATAGAAAAATCTGTTCTGACAGCAGAGCAGCACTGGACGCTCTGGCTAAAGTCACTACAGAATCTTCTGTGATCTGGGAGTACATGCAAAAGCTCAACAAATTGGGAAAATCCAACAAAATACACCCTTATATGGATACCGGGTCATCAAGGCATACCCGGCAACGAACAGACTGGCAAAACTGGGCACACTGGAATGCCCGGTGGAACCGGTTGTTGGGGTCCCCTTCGCTACAGGTGAGAAAATCACCAGGAACTGCTTGGAGCAGGAACAGAGGGCATCCTGGAAACAGAGACAGGGATGTCGCCACGCAAAAGCCATGATGGAGCAACCACTACAAATGAAAACCAAGGCCCTCCTTGACATAAGCAAGAAGAAACTTAGAACCACTATCGGTCTCCTCACCGGACACACGACCCTTAGAGCACATCTATTCAACCTTGGCTTGACCGAGAGCAAGGACTGCCGAATATGTGGCGAAGAACCTGAAGACAGCATACACATCGTTGGTCTCCCCAGGCTTTGCCGCAAAAAGACACAGTTTACTGGGACGAGCCTTTCTCGAACCCAGCGATCTGTCCAACTTGAAGGTCAGTGATGCTTGGACTGGTAAGCAGTACTTTTTTTTTTTTTTTTGTTGCAGGAGGGGAAACCGTCATGGGCACCCTGTGACTGGGTAGTGTCGGACTCTTACCGACTAAAACCCCTCCTGCCTCCTGGCGTCGACGTACCTGCCTTTCAGCCTACCATCGGCGTTTTTCGTCATTTATTTCTCTACATTCTCGTCATTTTCCTTTATTTTTATTACTTTTTCCATGTATTCTTGAACCATTCTCCATCCCTCTTTTGACTCCAGTATTACTGCGGCTACACCGTCCATACAAATGATTCTTCCTGCTTTTGTCTGCAACTCATTTCTTTCTGTCTCGAATCTTGGGCACACAAATAAGGTATGCTCGGCGTTGTCCTTTGTGCAAGTGCAGTACATACAGCTTGCACTGTCCCTTTTTTTGATGCCTGCGATATAATTCATAAATACTCCGTGGCCGGTAAGGCATTGCACCATCCTGAATGTTAGTGTTCCGTGCTTTCTTTCAGTCCAGGTCTTAATATTGGAGATTAGACGGTGTGTCCAGCAGCCTTTGCCAGATTGGTCCCATTCCCTCCGCCAGTTTGTCAAAGTCCTCGCCTCCTTAAGCATTTCGGGGCTCATTTCGCAACCCCATTTTGCCTTCCTTTCGAGCGCCAATAGATGCACCGGCACAAGACCTGCCAGCACAAGAGCGGCCGCTGTAGAGACTGTTCTATAAGCGCTGCATACTCTTAATGCCATAATTCGTTGAGCACTTGTCATCCTATTACGCCAGACCTCTGCGTTCATTGCGTCGGCCCAGACTGGCGACGCGTACAGGATGATGGACTGGGTCGCCATTGCCAGTACTCTCCTTTTGCGAGCGCTTGGGCCTATTGTATTTGGCAGGATTATTGATAGTGCTCTTGTCGTTTTCTGTGCCTTTTCGCAGACGTATTTTATATGCCTTCCAAATGTTAGGCCTTGGTCTATCTTAACACCCAGGTACGTCACAGCGGCTGATGGAGTCACACTTATATCTCCGAAGTCAAAAGTAATGTTGTCAATCTTTCTTCTATTGAAAATAACAGCTTTTGTTTTTTAGGGTGCTATAACAAGGCTATGGATTTGCATCCATAGTTCGATGGCATGTAAGGTCTCGTTAGTTTTTAAAATCATTTCGTCAGATGTTTTTGCTGTTACTGATATCGTTAGGTCGTCGCATAGCAAATCAGGTGTACTCCTCCTGGGATATCTATTCTCATTACGTCATCATATAAAATGTTCCAAAAGTCGGGCCAAGTACCGATCCCTGCGGTACTCCCCCGCCAACCCTTGTCTTGACGTTTCTCTTGAGTTGTATGGTCCGGTTTGTGAAGTAATCAATAATGACATTTATTATAAATTTGTTAACTCCCTTCGCCTTTAACTTGTATATTATAATCGTCCAGAATGCCGTATTAAAAGCATTCTGAACGTCTATAAGAACTAGAGTGTTCCAAGCATTGCCTTGCTTTGCCTCTCTTGCTATCCTTACTACATGTTGTATGGCATCTATCGTCGTCCTTTGGGGTCTAAATCCATATTGGTTTTTGTGGAGGCTGTTCATTGCGTCCATATGCTTGGTGAGTTGCATGTTTATAGCCATTCGTACACCTACGAATTTCTATTTCTCTTTGCTCAGAGGTTATAAATAGTTCACCGAATACTACTCCCTTTTGGTCCAGCGTTAGGACTGTCTTAGGATTGGGTAGCCTAAGTTGGTTTTTCACTATACGATACGCTTCTCCGAAGATGTCATCTTCTAGGCTATCGCACAGTTTGTCCCAAGTTTGCGCTTTAGCAGCAGCTAAAGCTTTCTTTAATTTATTTTTCGAGATTTTATATTCTGCTTGCAGTGTTATTCTCTTTTCTTTATGTTAAGCAGTACTTGGTAAGCAGTACTGGGCTACTAGCTAACCACTGACCCAACCACAAAGTGGGTAGTTACAAAAGATCTTATAGATTTAGGTGACATCAAGAGCTGGAAACAAGCCCCCTACTCCATTTACTACTACTACTACTAAGTGTTAAATTAGTCTTACTTAGTTTGTAATAACATATTTACACAAGTAAATAAAATAATTAAAACACGACTGCTGTTACACAAAGTGAACTACTGTATTTATATATACTTTTTAACTGTGCTTATATAAAACATTTGTAGTTTATGTATTTATTAATATAGAATAATTAATTCAATTATATTTTCGGAATGTACTCAATTAGACCTTACATTTAACACTAAATAAGATAATTTATTGACATTTGCAGATTTTGGACATTTTTACAGCTATGCTATTACATTATGTTTTGACAATTAGGGTACTCTATGACCCTAAGGATGACATGGCGGTTCTAATAATACTACATACTTCTAAATCAGTTCCAGCGTTTAGAAGTGTAATAAAGAAAGGAAAAACATACATATATTAATGTTGAATATATTACACTCTTTTGGGGGGCAGTCGTGTAAAAAATGATAATAAAACAATACGGTAAATTATCAATGTCTCATTCTTTAGTCTCTAATATGGACTTAACTGCTAGGTGTTCCATGGAAATGTCGTTACCGTACCACAATAATTTTAAGTTAAAATGTGACTTTCCCTCTTATCTGTTGCCCGCGGCTTCGCTTCGTGTAAAGTTTTGAAACGATTTGTTAATTTAAGTAGGATGGCGTTTATTTGCCTATTAAGAGGCTACCTTTAGATATATAGTGCAGGACGTCACCCCTCAAATGCTCGCTACCTATCTCGTAGATGTACGCGTCTTGTTGAGCCAGCTGAGCCAGCCTTGCTGAGCCAGCAGCTGCCGCCGCCCGCTAGATATTTCAAGATGCTTGCACGCTTTACTAATTTCACGATATCTCTATAACTATAACACCTAAAACTTACAGTTAATGGCTAATTTTACCTCTATTTAATACCCGTGATAATGAATTAATTTCTTATGATAAGAATTCTTATTTTATTCCTAATATCTTCAACAAACACTGCCCACTTACTTTTCCTATTTTTTGAGATATAAAAGCAGTTATTGTAGCATAAATATAAAATTTGTATATATGCTGTCGTCGATTTTTTATAGATCTTTTTAAAGCCAATATTTTTGTCGTATATTGTTTTTACATATATCAAACCGTTTCGTCAGTGCACGTCGATAAAGCAACTCGCCAGCTCATTTTTCTCCGACTTGATTTACAAATATCATGATTTCTTATTGAAAACCAATGGTTATGACAATAAAATAAAGCCTTTAGCATTCATAGATAATGGAGCTTTCCATTTGTTAAAAAAATATCAAAATCGAATGAGTAGTTTCGGAGATTATCGACTACTTACAAACTTACAAACTTACAAACATTACTTCTTTATAATATTAGTAAAGAAAACACGTAAATTGGCATACGTGCAAGTTCAAAATGGAAGAGCATTCCAGACAGTGATGAATTCAACTGCCTCTCTGGCAGTATCTCCCATGGACGAACCTATTACCTAGCAAAGTGCACGAGCTAGGCCACAGCTTTGCGGTTGGACGTTGGCCATCAATATTCTACGTCGGCGGGCCTCTAAAGCAGGCCTTGGGCGGCGCTGAAAAATCGCACATTCCGGACATCAGATATGCTTAGTTATTCTTAGAGACTTTAATAGTTATTTAGATATTTATTTATTTTCAATATTATTGTTAATTATTATTATTTATTCCGTAGCCAGCGATTGGGGAGGGGGTCGCCCTCGCAGCCAATACGCTGCTGTCGGTGCCGCTGGATCTCGTACTCCATTCACGATTCGCTTCCATTCTTGACGTTTTTTTGCCACGTCTTGTAACCCTAGCCGATAATCGTTGATTTTTAAGGTCGTCTTTGATGTTATTTAACCAGGTTTTCTTCGGTGCCGATCGCTGAATTCTCCATTCTGTCGGACGGTCTCGCCAAAGAAATTTACGTGGCAAGCGATTATCGTTCATTCGGCAAACATGGCCGAACCATCGTAGCCGACGTTTTTGTACATATTGAATATTAGGTCAACAAACAATACTCTGACAAATACATTCTTAATTACCAATATTATGACATAGAGGATATTAGAGAATAATATTGTCATAATAATATGAGAATATTAGTGTGAGAATATCATCTTATGCATAATATTCTCATGTTAGAGTATATGATTCAATGTGTACTAAGCATTCTAAATTAATTTTTGCTTGTTCCATTTAACTGACGATTCATTAAGGAATATTATTATAAAGCTATTATTGATCATATTATTCCGATCAAATAGAGTTGCCAACTACACCAGCGAACCCGTCACCTCAGGAAATTTTAACGATTGGTCATGAAGTGAGCGCAGAAGACTTGGACAAAACAGTCCACCGTCAAGCTCCGCCACATGCCCGTAAGAGGCCAAAGCCTTATCAGCGAGATAACCAGGTGTGTTACCCAGCGGGCTTACACTCTCGCCCTTACTTCAAATTGGTACCAGATTACTCCGGTCTCTCGACTGGTTACGAGTTCGAGGTCGCTTGCGCGGTCCTCTCCCTTACGAAGCGGTGAAACGGTGTAAACCGAATCTATCGCGGACCACGGCATCCTTTGCCCGGCTGTTCACCCGGGATCGGGTAGCCGATGGTCGTTTTAAGAGCAGTCGCCGTAAGGTCCGCAACCACCCCCGCTCTATAGGAAACAGTACTGCTTCCAGACTCCCCCGACTCTTTGCGCTCCGCGGAGTTAGTCGGGCCGACTGGGGAATTCGTTTCCCGGCGGTCATGACTATCTATAAGGGCGTCTTCGTCCCGCGTGCGACTTATGCCGCACGCGCCTGGACGGAGTCTGCTGTTCCTGAGGCGACGCGTGTCGCGCTGCTGCGCTGACAGCGCATCCCTCTCGTGGCCCTGACCGGGGCGTACAGAACGACGTCCACTCTTGCGTTACCCGTCATCGCTGGCGTTCTGCCGATTGACCTGGAGATTCTGGAGCGTGCAGCGTTGTCGCGGTACCGCCGGGGCGAGCCGGTAGTCTTTCATGGCCTGTCGATCGACCCGGTGGCGCACCGAGCTGGTGAGTTTGCCCGCCTGATTCGGGTGGAGTCCTTGCGTGTCTGGCAGGCTAGATGGGACGCCGGGGGTACGGGCCGCCTCACCCATTGCTTTTTCCCGTCCGTCGCAGTGCGGATGGCAAATTCGTTTCTGCGGTTCGACCACCATACCACGCAGCTGGTTGGGGGCCACGGAGAGTTCAGAGCCAAACTATTTGACTTTGGACTTGCCGATGACCCCGATGCGCCTGTGGGTATGGTCGCCAAACTGCGGAACACGTAATTTGGTCTTGCCCAATTCTAGCGGCTGCACGGGAGAAATTGATGGATGCAGTGGGCGCGTGCGTTGGGCGCTCTCCGATTTGGTACCCGGATCTGGTCAGTTGTAGGAGCTGCTTCCAGTCGTTTGGCGAGTTTGTGGAGCACTGGGTGGCTTTTTGGGAAAGCATGAGGCCTCGGGATACCCCCCAGGGGGTACCCTCTTCCTTGGTGGCGTGATTCGGCGGCTACTTCCAGCCCGAAGTGCCCGTCTTTGTGTCCGTCTCTTTGCCGCCCCGAAGGGCGTTTCGTTCTTTGCAGGATCCAGGGATTCCTCCCCCCCGTGGCTGCTCCGAGACCTGCCCACTGACCGTGCGCCTCCACCATCATCGTTTCTGGAGCGTCCTCTACCCCGCTTACCGGCCCTAAATTTGTTATTTGTTGTTTTATTATTTTATTTTGTGAATATGGTAAATTTAGTATTATTTTTGTAAATTTTTTCTTTGTAAATTCTTTTATTATTATAAATAAATGGGTTCTCGGGGCGGTACGGGGGGGGTGGTTTACCCTATTTCACCCCCTACGCGTTCTACCCTTCTGGTACGCGCAGGGTTGTCGTAGCACGACATCCCGGGCAGACAAGACGACCCTCGTCGTTATAACTGCCCGGGCGGTGGGCGGGGTTTGCTGCCCTCACCTATCGCCTTGAAACTCTAAACTGTTAGTCAGAGTGCACAGTCAATGGCGGTATAACCATTCCCAACTGGGCAACCGTTTGAAGAGGTCTCAGCGGCCTAAGGTCCTAAATAGACCTAAAATTTCTGGTGCAAAGGGCAACGGGAGACCACTGCACTATTATATCCCTAGTAGTTAGCAATGGAAAAGTCAAAAATAGCCATAGCAGCAAGTGCCCGCCTGCCCTGGTGCTAAGAAGCCCCGGGTGGAAAACTGGAAGTTTTTCCGGATGGCGCAAGACTGACAAAAGTATTCAGAGCTAACGGCCAACCTCCAGTAATGGAGAGGCACTTCGAGAAGAAGAATAAAATTCTCAGTTCTTAAATTTAAGTTTTCTGTTACATACAGTCAAAAAAAGAACTATTATATAATACAGTTACCTAATTGATATTATTTTATTTCGACAAGTTCTACAATCTACAATTTATAATTTTAGATTTTTTCCAGGTGAAAGTTGTATTTAAAAAAAATCCACGATAGCTCCTAACATGATTAATCCGATTGAGCTGAAATTTGTGTTGAAAAGTTGAAGTTGAAATCGGGCGCACTATTCCTATTTCAATCTCGAAATATTCAACTTATGGACTTTAAATTTGGTGTATCTACATATATGTGCCTTTTTGGGCGGAAATCATATTGAATTTTCACCGATCACTATATTTGCGCAAACGATTGAATCGAACGTGTTTAATGCATTGCGTTCTCACTATCCGCGCTCATCGCCGACTACCAATTTTAATTAGGTCAAGTTCTTTCCCGAAGGGACATCACGCTCAAAATCTATCTATAAGCCCTTGGCTACTTACCGGGGAAGTCCTGGCGCGATTAAAACGTTTTTTTTATTATATCCAGAACATATTTGTTTAAGAGAGGTGTTTTATCAACAGTTGGTTTTGAATCTTTGCAGATCAAATAGGCGATGCTCTAGTAACCTTGTACTAATTACATTGAGACTAAATGCATGCCGTAATGCTGATAAGTAAATTATCTTATTTATCCTATCTTATCTTAAAAAAGGGGTTTCTTTAAAACTATTGAACTCATAATTTATAATTTACGCGACCAATTAAATATTAACAAGGGTTTGACAGTACCCTCCAAACCCCCAATAGAGTTTGAGCGGGATGGCAAAAAATAAAAATATTTCCCTACAAAACATTTCTCAATAATCGAGAAAGCTTCAGATTGGATTCTGGAGGTCGATTCGTTCTCTAAGCAGTATAAATTCCCTGAAAGTCTCGGATGCACAGCCCTGCGTCTAGATATAACTCTTTACTCTCTATCTCGGAAAATGGCCCTTATCGTAGAATTAACTGTTCCATGGGAATGAAATATCCCAAAAGACCACGAGTACACATTAAATAAATACCATGATCTTGCAAATGTCGTAACCCGGAACGGCTTCACTGTTCAACTTCACGCGGTGGAAGTTGGTGCTCGTGGCCTGCCAGCTAAATCTCTGTTTCACCTTTTTAAAGATCTTGGTCTCTCCAGGAAAATAATCAACTCCTTCTTAGAAAAATTATCTAAAACCGCGATTTCCGCAACTCAAATTCTATGGCTTCGAAGGGTGAGTGAATGGGTGGTAAGGTGACTCTAACATGTGGCAAGACAGCTGTCCTAAACCTACCACAGCCGGTCGTTAGTCCGGAATCCATTGCTCACCCCTCAGAAGTGTAATAACAGTATATGATGGGCCCAACTTCAGTCGGTGAATTCCATGACAGCTCCGTTTATATTTTATTTATTTTTATATGTTTATTTCTTTAAATCACAGAAATAACTTTAGAGCCTTAGGCGAATATGTCTGAACTGCCTTAAACATTTGCTTCCCAAATATGAAAAAAAAAAAAAAATTTTTAGGGAAACACAATTTTGAAAGATTTCATTTTATTACAAATAATTTGCGAAATTAGAACAAACACAGTAGAGATTACGTAGTGTGACAACTGGGCCTAAAATAACGTAAAATCTTAAAAACTACACAGCATTCAACCTTAGAAAAAAACAAGTGATATTTTAGAAAATAAACTTCTGCAAAGTAAAATTGGATAGCCTTTGAATTTTATATCGAAATGTAGTAATTGGACTGTTTCCATAGAAAATGAATGTCCTATTCCAAATCAAATAGTGACAATGTGACTAACGTAGGTGTGAAAATTAAGAAAAATAAAATACTCCATGTAGGCAAAGTGCAACCTCACATTCTGATCCGGACCCACCTAGAACGATATACATCGGTTTTTCGTGCTATATAAACCACATCTTCTTGATAGTTTATCTAGTGGCAAATGATAAACTTTGTCGTTCCGGATACCCTGAGGAACATTTAATTTGTACAATAGGTTACAATTTACTACATTTTGAAGTTCCTTTAGTATTTGCACCTTCGAAGTCGTTTGCGACTGATAATCTGAATTCTTTTAGTAGTCGGTGAGTCGATGTCTATCGAATCTATCGCGGACCTCGGCATCCTTTGCCCGGCTGTTCACCCGGAATAGGGTAGCCAATGGTCGTTTCAAGAACAATAGCCGTAAGGTGAAAAACTACCCCCGCTCTATAGGAGACAGTACTGTTTCCATACTCCTCCGACTGTTAGTCAGAATGCACAACCGATTGGCTGATGCCGCACGGTGCGCAAACTGTCCAGGAGCGCCATAAGATTGACTCCTGGGGGAAACTAGCTCTCAGGCCAGAGCCCTGCCCGGAATCGCACTTCATGCATGGAGGCCGCCTGTTGACCCGTGAGTGTGACCGACCCTGAACAAATAAGTCTTCGTGGTCTTTCCCCACTAACTAAAATAAAGTTATACAATATAATAAAACAGTCAATATAACAGTTTATTCCAACATAACTTCTAACCGCTTGAACTGATGTGTGGTATTGTTAGAATCGATATGTCATCCCGAGTGTCATAGGGTACCTAAATTACTCCAATGTCAATTTAAAAAAACATCTAAATGTTTAAATGTCAATAAATTAGCATAAATATATCGTTTTATATTTAAATGTAAAGTCTGATGGAGTACATATCGGAATGCTTTACGTATAAATACACAAACCACAACTATTTAGTTTTTAAAAAAATATCGCTTGAGCACCGAGGGCAACCGACTAAAGTGGGGCGGCGGCGCAGCGGCGCACGATCGTTTCAAGATTCCATAGGACGACTTTATTCTCTTACAAAACGAGCTTTTCAGGGCGAACAATTATTTTCTAATTTTTCTAAATACAACAGTTATCCTTTTGTAAGGGTAGTCATGCTATATTTTTGTAAACGACTGCCCAACAAAAAAGGAGTATAATGTGTTCAGGGCTCATCTATGTATGTTTTCCGTTTCTTTATTCCACCATACCTTCTAAACGCTTTAACCAATTTAGAAGTAGGTTATATTGTTAACATTAACAGTCCAAATATCAAAAAGTAATATAAAATCGAAGACTATCGAGGATAGAAACGAAGTTACGCGTGAAATTTGTAGCACCCGTCGTTTACGGCGGCTGCAACGTCACCGACACGTCGAATGCTACAAATTTTAGGCGGTAATTTCGTTTCTATCCTATTTATAATCAAGTAAGTAGTTGTATAAATGGCCATATTTAGAAATGTCAATAAATTAATTCTGATTGTCTGCTTGAGTCTACAATGTCTGATTGAGTACATTCCGGAAATATACATGTATATATATATATATATGGGTGGTTCAGAATATCCGAAAGAGCGGACGCCAGGGTCGATAAATCTTCCCTAAAAGTGAGACCCTCTTACAAAGGGTAGGAAACATAATTAGTCACGGACGCCGAGGATATGAGATTCCTTGAAAAATAGCTGATAACTCAAAGGAAAGGACAGAAAGGGGCTATAAAATATAAAATAAACGAGCGGTCGACCCTGAAACACGAGAATCCAGGGACCGACAACGTTCCCATTCAAAATAAATCGTGAAAAGGACCCCTTAGTAACACATGGTAACGATAAATTCCCTGGCGAGGCGACTGGCAAAAGACTACGAAATAAAAACCGTGGACGTTACAAAAAATCATACATACTCCAAATCCCACAATTAACCCTAGAAATAATATAGCTTAAAATGTAAAGAAAATTGCATGATTAATTAATTTAAGCATAACATATAGTATTTCGTTTAATGTAAAGTAAAGCGCTAGGAGAGACAACTTAATTAGCCTAATTAACGATCTAACATTAATATTAACTTGTTACTAATGACCTGAAACTAACCTATGTTTAAGACAATATGTACTCGGGAACGGTGGCGTTTGCGACGAGAATCTGTAATAACAATAATAATAATAATGCTTTATTTAAGAGGAAGTAGTACGAAAATTATGTCTTAAAAAACTACCCAACTAGGTTAATGCCTGTACTAGGGTAGATTCTTTTCTTTTAAATTAAGCAAATAATATGTCTATAAAATGTTTAAATGTAAGACAGAGACAACTAGTGTATTCGCTTCTCGCTCTAGCGTGCAAGCGAGGAAGCATGATTGCGATGTCTCTTTCACACGGGGTTGTGTCTGGTTTGTGCGCCCTGTCTCGTTATTGGACAAAACGTGTGCGGCGCAGTAATAGGGGTGTGTTTAGAAATTTCTGGAAGGATCTAGACCAATGAGAGGTAAGGGCGGTCGCTATCTTAAAAAAAAATGTAATGGCGATCGACGACAGAAAAGAGCGAAAGCTTCAGTTGTAAATTGGCAAAGGATCAGCGTGAACGCGCCGCGATCCAAGCACCGGGACTTAGTAGTAAATTATAAGTACGCGGAACTCAATGTAAAAGTAAAGATAAGTGACCGAATAAAAGAAAGTCTCGCGAATAAAAAGTGTTTATTTTCGACGGAAGCTTATCCTGCGTGACCTGAGGAAAGTGAGGTTCTATCACGGAAGCCTCTCGCCGAACTAATTTCCTTGTGAGGTTGGAATCCACCAATCGTTCGAGACAACCACCCCTGAGAGAAAAACCAACCTAGCTGGTGAGTGATTACCATTTGAATACAGTCCAAGGTGAAAACCATTGAAGATAATCGAAGGGGTAATTACCCAGCACAAAGGGGGTCGCGTAAATTCACAAGTAAAGTGGGTTTATGCAAACCGGGTAAAAATCCCAACCATCGTGGTCCTTCGAGCCGGATAAAGAAAATCGGAAAGAAAAGTGACTTTGGATCAAGAACGAGAAAAGAAAAATAAAAATATGGATTCGAAAAGCACGCAATCCGAAAATCCAAGACCTTCATCGCGCGCCTGGTCAGAGAGCAGCAGAAGAAGCGAGCACGTTCAGGAACTGCGAGCAGCATCTGAAGAACTTCGAAGAGTGAACCTCCAAAAAGCCAAGAAAAAAGCTGATAAAAATAAATTGGATGCGGAACTGAAAAAAGTGGCTGCGCGGCGCACGGCGCGCAGAGCGGCTGAAGAAATCGAAGAAGAGGCTGACATGGACCTTCAACGAGCAGCGATGCAGGAAGAACTGGATGCAGCGGAAGAAGACTCGCGGCATGCTATGAGGATGCTGGAAATTGTCTCCGAAACCTTCGGGACAGAAACGAGCAGTCAGGAAAATGATCGCGACGTCGCGGGGGACAACACGGCAGCCAGCAGAGTGTCGAGATGGGCCGAGTATCAAACTCCAGCTGCTGAGACGTCCCCAGAACCCTGGGGGGGAACATTCGCAGAAGAAAATGGAGAAGCGACGGTGGCGGACGGCGCGACGGTGGCGGACGGCGCGGCGAATGCGGGCGGCGCGGCGAATGCGAGCGGCGCGGCAGCTGCGGACAACGCTAGGGCAGAGACCAAGGCGGTGTCGGCGGCGGCGGTAAAGGCCGCCGCTGATACGGACCTGGGTACGAGCAGCGATGGAATTAGCAGCTCGAGCGAAAAAATGATAAAAGAGGTATGTAGGATTTTTTCTGTAGCGTCCACAAAACCGCATTTTGCAAAAGAGTTACCTTCATTTCACGGGAATCCTTTAGAATTCGTAGCCTTCAAAGCAATTTTCAAACAGTCGACAGACGTAATGCATTTAAATGATGCACAAAACTTATTGCGTTTGCAGACAGCATTAAAAGGTAGAGCACGCGAGGCAGTGACGGGTTTGCTTTTAAGTCCTGACAACGTGACAAATATCATGACCACGTTAGAGGCGCTATTCGGTAATACGAATTTAATTATTCAGAGAACGATAGCGGATTTGAGGAAAGAAAAAGGGTTATCTGATAGTCTAGATGCAGACGGTTTAATGCGATTTGCGTGCCAGATAAAAAATCTGGTCGCGACCGTAAAATCGGTAAATAAATTAGAACATCTTTATAATCCAGACTTATTGGCTTCACTTGTGGCAAAATTGCCAAAGAACTTATTAACTCTGTGGCTAGCTGACAGGGGAAGGGTTGGTTTAAACGATCCGGTATTAGTTTATTTCGCATTATGGTTAGAGAAATTAGCGATCAGCGCACAAGACGCCGGTCTGTGTACCGCAGAGCTCCCTAGGAAAAGTTATGATAACCCGCGAGACAAGAGACAGAAAGAAACGGGCTCTAAAAAATATATTTTACATACCCAGGGCAAAGAAGACCCTAAGTGCCCTCGGTGTGAGAAATCCCATTATTTAAATAAATGTGAAGAATTTAAAAATCTAACTTTAGCAAGCCGCTGGGATGAGATAAAAAAAATGCGTAGGTGTTTTAAATGTTTAGGGCACAACCACGGCCGAAAATCGTGTTCGGCATATAAACGGTTTCCAAAGGGCAAATATCATTATCTGCTGACCGCCCCGCCGCCTGCGAACGAGGCGGACATCGCGGCGGCGCCGCGCGCGAGCTCCGAGGTAGTGGCGAACGCAGTATCTGGAAATCAGGTCATTCTGCAAGTATTACCGATAACCGTAGTTGGAACCCGGGGTAGAAAAACATTATATGCGTTGTTAGACGCAGGCGCGACTGTTTCACTCATTGATCAGAGCGTGGCAATAGAACTAGGCATTCGAGGCCCGACGCAGGGATTACAGCTCTCTGGAATCGGGAATATGAGAGAGAGTAATAGCAGTGCCGAAGCGGTGTCCTTCAAAGTAAGGGGAGATTTAGGTAAGAAGGAATACGTAGTACGAGCTTACAGCGTAGCCTCGTTAAATCTACCGGAGGTCAAAAGCGTGATAAGTGCGCAGAGGCCGATCGGAGGGATGGTGCGTTCGACTCAGGCGACGACCGTAAAACCTGACCTGCTCCTGGGAGCTAATTGTTGGGAACTGATAGTCTCTAGAGGATTAAAAATGGTAGACGGGGGCCTATCGGTATCTAAAACACTCCTGGGGTGGGTGGCTATCGGCGGCAATAACGCTCTCGAACGAGACATTAGGTACCCGGCGCTATGCTTAAATCAGGAAAATGAACCTTCTTTAGATAAATTACTTGAAGAAAATCTGAAGCTAGAGTACGATTGGCCACAGAAAAAGCGAAAGCTTCAGGCCGATGTTAGGGCTGAAAAAATCTTAGAAGATACTACTTCTTTTAAAAATGGAGTATGGGAGACAGGTCTGTTATGGAAAGAGGTGAACTTTTCCGTACCAGATAACCGAGACATGGCAATGACTCGGCTGAGGTCAGTGGAACGGAAAATGGACTCCGACCGTCTTTATGGAGAAAAATACTGCCAGCAGATAGAGAGATATCTAGCTGAGGGGTATGCTTCGGAAGTCGAGGAAAAACAATTAAAAAACCGCCCTCGAGTGTTATTTCTTCCGCACCTGGGGGTTATTCACCCCGCGAAGAAAGACAAAATTCGTGTCGTTCACGACGCTGCGTCCTCGGGCGCAGGCGGGTCGCTGAATAGCATGTTATTAGGTGGACCAGACTATTTAAATAGCATATTAGGAATTTTATTACGATTCCGTGAAAATGCAATCGCTTTCACGGCCGACATACGAGATATGTATCTTCGGATAAAAGTGAGAGAGGAAGATAGCTTCAGTCAGCTGTTTCTCTGGCGAGGTTTCCAGCGTGAAAGTCCTCCAAAAATCTTAAAAATGGACTGTCTAATATTCGGTAGTTGTTGCTCCCCAGCCTCCGCGATCTACGTAAAAAATAAAAACGCTGCTCGGTTTAAGGACCAGTACCCAGCGGCTGTAAAAATAATAGAGCGCGATTCGTACGTTGATGATTTGCTGACGGGAGTAGACACGTTAGAGGAAGCAAAACAAGTCATCAGGGAAATTAATTTGATTCATAAAGCTGGGAATTTCACTATGTCCGGTTGGGCTTCAAATAAAAACGAGGCTTTAACCGGGATACCAGAAGAAAACCGCGCGCTCGCGCAAGTATCTCTGGAAAAGGGTGAGTTGACGTCACAACGTATATTAGGCTTGACGTGGTTACCTGCCTCTGATCAGTTAGCATTTAATGTGAGCATGGACCGCCTCAGCGAAGATCTGACGACGGGAAATAAGATTCCGTCGAAGCGGGACGCGCTAAAATTAATAATGAAGCTGTGGGATCCAATGGGTGCGCTTTCACCGCTAACTATAAGGGCTAAACTGATCATGCAGCAGGTATGGAGTAGCCGAGTGGCCTGGGACGACGAGATCCCGAGCGATGTAGTTAAATATTGGCTCCGGTGGTTGCAAGAACTGAGATTAGCGCAAGGTGTGCGAATATCACGTTATAATGGCGCTACCAAACAAGCAGGTGAGAAAAGGCAATTGCACGTATTCTGCGATTCGTCCGAAAAGGCGATGTGCGCCGTTGCATATGTTAGGATTACAGGCTGTAGCGGCGAGCACAAGGTATCCTTTATGGCTAGCAAAACTCGAGTGGCACCTTTGAAAGGCAAACTGACAATCCCCAGGTTAGAACTGACTGCGGCGCTGTTAGGTGCTGAACTGGCCTCAAAAATAAAACAAGAGAGCGCATTAAGTTTCGATGACGTCTTTATGTGGACAGACTCAAAAAATGTGTGGTGGTGGATTTTGTCACAAAAGGAATGTCACCTCCAGTTTGTAGCAAATAGACTAGGTGTGATCGATGAGCTCACGTCTCCAAGACAGTGGCATTGGTTAGCAGGGAGCGACAACCCCGCTGATGATGGCACACGGAATACCACCAAGATAGATTTAAGCCCGGAAGGTAGATGGTTCGCGGGACCTGCTTTCTTGCGTGGCAGTAGAGAACACTGGCCGCTCCAGGAGCCAACCGATCCGAAACCGGAAGAGAGAGCATTGTTAGAATTTAAGACAAAACTTGTACTAACAACGACAGAAAAAAATGAAAGCGTAATTGACATAGATAGATTTTCCCGGTACATGCGGGCGAGTCGAACCATGGCATATGTGAAAAAATTTATAGATCTGTGTAGAAAAAAAACCACGTCAAAAGTACTCGAAAGCGACGATATCGCAACCGGGAAAAAATTTCTGATCAAGGAATCACAACATCGAATTTTCGCACACGAGATAGACCTGATACGTCATCAGAAAATATTGCCGAAAGACAGCCGTCTGTTCGGATTGAACGCGTATATCGACGCGGAAGGGTTAATACGGTTAGGAGGCCGGATCGAAAATGCGAACGACACACCTTTCGACACAAAAAGGCCATATATATTACACGGTAAGGATAGATTCACGGTGTTGCTCGTGAAACATTTACACGAGATTAATGCTCACGGCGGCGCTGAATTAATTTTATCAGTGCTGAGAGAACAGTTTTGGGTCATTGGGGCGCGACAAACGGTGAAAAAGATCTCACGAGAATGTGTCTATTGCACTATCCGCCGCGCGAAGCCTATGACCGCACAAATGGGCCAACTCCCACCCGCGCGAATAACCACCCGAAGGCGCTGTTTCCACACTGTAGGTTTGGACGCTTTTGGGCCGTTCTTCGTCACTAATCGAAAGAAAGTGGAAAAACGATATGGATTACTCTTCACTTGTTTTAACACGAGAGCGACCCATATCGAACTAGCTGGAGATTTGTCAACCAGCTCGGCCTTGTTAGCTATAAGACGTTTTATAGCAGCCAGGGGGAAGCCGCGGGAAATTATGAGCGACAATGCCACTGGGTTCCGCGGTGCGGACGCTGAATTAAGAAAAGTTTTGTCAGCTATCGACAACCATGAAGTGAGGGATCGTCTAAGTGCCGACGAGATAAAATGGAGTTTCTCCCCTCCTTCAGGACCCCATTTCGGTGGAGTTTGGGAGAGTCAGATAAAAACGGCAAAAAAATCGTTATATGCCATATTAAAGGAGCGAGCGCCAAATGAAGATGTGCTGAGAACATTATTATGCGAAGTCTCAGCGATGATGAACAACAGGCCGCTCTCGTATATATCTCTAGATACTCGGGATGAGAGACCTCTCACACCCGCAGATTTCCTATTAGGCCATGCAGATGATAGTACAGCGGTAGGACAGAATAATACAACTGAGTTATCTAACAAAAATCACTGGAAACAATCGCAAATACTTGCTGATACTTTCTGGTACCGGTGGTCGAAAGAAGTACTTCCATTGTTGGTTAAACGACCTAAGTGGGCGACAAAGGGAACTCCGTTAAAAATCGGAGACTTAGTAGTCCTGTTAGATCCTTCCCTAGAACGCGGAAGGTGGGCCAGGGGTCAGGTAACTCAAGTTTTCCCTGACAAAACAGGCCAAGTGCGAATAGTAGACCTATTAGTGGACGGGAAAGTGTATAGGCGCCCTGTCAGTAAACTTGTAAAAATACATACAACAGCTGATCAGGCAGAAACAACTGTCACTAATGTCTAAGTGGAAAAAGCGAAAGTCTATTCGTCACAGTAGAAAATAAAAATAGTCTAGCTAGAATTTAAAAGTGAAAACGCAAGTTGACGTTTGTCTCGTAAGAAATGAAAAACGAAAGTTAACGGAAAGCGGTACATATTCTAAGTAGAATAATGAGAAATTCTCATAGGTTAAATAAGAAAGATCCGTCACCTCACTAGACCAATAAGGAAAATTGAATATGACAGTTAGATAAGTAGAATCCCATAGGTGAATGAGTAAAAAATAAGACTGGATTATGTAAATAAGATGTAAATTAGGTAAACCAAATAGATGGAGACAGGAGCCAATGAGGCTCAGAGCCCATTGGGGGGGGGGGGAATGGTTCAGAATATCCGAAAGAGCGGACGCCAGGGTCGATAAATCTTCCCTAAAAGTGAGACCCTCTTACAAAGGGTAGGAAACATAATTAGTCACGGACGCCGAGGATATGAGATTCCTTGAAAAATAGCTGATAACTCAAAGGAAAGGACAGAAAGGGGCTATAAAATATAAAATAAACGAGCGGTCGACCCTGAAACACGAGAATCCAGGGACCGACAACGTTCCCATTCAAAATAAATCGTGAAAAGGACCCCTTAGTAACACATGGTAACGATAAATTCCCTGGCGAGGCGACTGGCAAAAGACTACGAAATAAAAACCGTGGACGTTACAAAAAATCATACATACTCCAAATCCCACAATTAACCCTAGAAATAATATAGCTTAAAATGTAAAGAAAATTGCATGATTAATTAATTTAAGCATAACATATAGTATTTCGTTTAATGTAAAGTAAAGCGCTAGGAGAGACAACTTAATTAGCCTAATTAACGATCTAACATTAATATTAACTTGTTACTAATGACCTGAAACTAACCTATGTTTAAGACAATATGTACTCGGGAACGGTGGCGTTTGCGACGAGAATCTGTAATAACAATAATAATAATAATGCTTTATTTAAGAGGAAGTAGTACGAAAATTATGTCTTAAAAAACTACCCAACTAGGTTAATGCCTGTACTAGGGTAGATTCTTTTCTTTTAAATTAAGCAAATAATATGTCTATAAAATGTTTAAATGTAAGACAGAGACAACTAGTGTATTCGCTTCTCGCTCTAGCGTGCAAGCGAGGAAGCATGATTGCGATGTCTCTTTCACACGGGGTTGTGTCTGGTTTGTGCGCCCTGTCTCGTTATTGGACAAAACGTGTGCGGCGCAGTAATAGGGGTGTGTTTAGAAATTTCTGGAAGGATCTAGACCAATGAGAGGTAAGGGCGGTCGCTATCTTAAAAAAAAATGTAATGGCGATCGACGACAGAAAAGAGCGAAAGCTTCAGTTGTAAATTGGCAAAGGATCAGCGTGAACGCGCCGCGATCCAAGCACCGGGACTTAGTAGTAAATTATAAGTACGCGGAACTCAATGTAAAAGTAAAGATAAGTGACCGAATAAAAGAAAGTCTCGCGAATAAAAAGTGTTTATTTTCGACGGAAGCTTATCCTGCGTGACCTGAGGAAAGTGAGGTTCTATCACGGAAGCCTCTCGCCGAACTAATTTCCTTGTGAGGTTGGAATCCACCAATCGTTCGAGACAACCACCCCTGAGAGAAAAACCAACCTAGCTGGTGAGTGATTACCATTTGAATACAGTCCAAGGTGAAAACCATTGAAGATAATCGAAGGGGTAATTACCCAGCACAAAGGGGGTCGCGTAAATTCACAAGTAAAGTGGGTTTATGCAAACCGGGTAAAAATCCCAACCATATGGGTAAATATATAAACCATAATTATTTCAAATACCGTAATAAAAATAATATAAAAAAATAAATAAATAAAAACCGTTATAAAAATGTTTATAAATAAAATATTTTACTTTCAGTAACGGCAGTCTTGTTTTTTATTCTTTTAAGTATTTTTTGTAAGTATTTTTTAAATAATTTAAAATAATGTCAAAAAATAGCGATAGTCTTCGATTTCATATATGTATTGCAAAATTATAATATTATTAAACTATCAAAAATATATTTTGTTTAATTAACAGTAAAAACGTATTTTCTATAGTGCCATATAAAAATCAAAATTGCCCGTTAAAGTATCGTTAATGATACGCAATAAAATATCACTCCCTACAGAGACAGCATAAAATTTCTGAAGAAATTCATAAAAAGACGCCTGTCGGTCGTGCTCGGGCCCAACCTCTCTTCATTACGTATCGGAGTTAAGGCCTTATTACACGTCGTTGAAAATTGAGACCACAATCGGTAGACCAATCGTCGAAAAGGTCAAACTATAGTCTAGCACTGCTGTAAATAGGACACGCTATAATATTGGTATTTATTATATAGGATACTAGCTGACCCGTGCCCACTTCGTTAGGCGGTAAAACTTTTTACTTGTGATGAAATTATGAGTGTGGTTCGGTTAGTACTGAGTGCTATGATTTATTTCCTGATTGCCAAAAGGAGGGTAATATTTTTACTGCATATGTATGTATGTATGTATTTGCATGCCAATTTGACTATATTACCGTTATTTGTGAGTGAGAGTTTCAGATTAATATATAGCCTTATGACACTCACAAATAAGGTGGCTTTCTATGGTAAAAGAATTTTCAAAATCGGTTCAGTAGATCCAGAGATTACTTCCTACAAAATCACAAACTTTACCCCTTTATAATATTAGTATAGATATAAAAGTTAGGCATATGCTGTCGCTGACTTTTTTGTATGCATTATCAACTCAAGAACTTAATCATATATCTCTCACAGCGCTCGTTAGAAACGTTTTCGTTCGACCGTTTTTTCCGACTTCCGAAATCCGACTACCACGAAAAAATCTTTTCATTTTTCGGATTAATATATAGCCTATGACACTCACAAATAACGTAACTTTCTATTGGTAAAAGAATTTTCAAAATCAGTTCAGTAGATCCAGAGATTACTTCCTACAACGTCACAAACTTTACCTCTTTATAATATTAGTATAGAGATATAGATAAGGTTGCTCGATGCCATTGTGCCGGTGATGTGCAAGTGACGGTGATAGTATTCTCCGGCAATTTAATAGCAATTTATTTGGCTATCTATAATGATATTGATAATTGACACTAGATTTACCAGCTATTTAAATTACATATTTCTATTAAAGAAAAAACACTTATTGAGGCTTCCAGTTTTATTCACTCTTATTCACTCTTAAACCTTTCGGCTACGTAACGACCAAATTTGGTTGCACATCAGAACACCGTTGACTACGTAACTACCAATATTGGCGGCTTGCTCCCGGAGCGCATAGTAATATTATTTTCTTATTCGAACAGTCCTAAAATCCATACGACCATGCCTCATTATTACCATATACATAGTCAGCCGCTAGAATAACGTCGAAAGCGATTTTAATGTATATTTACGGTAAAATTTAATTGTCAAACAACGCTGGTTAGTCGCTGTTGGCTGACATCGGCTTGGGAAGTTTTTTGTGTTTTTTTTAGTATTTTCAGTTGGAATAAAAATAGATATGTAAGTAAATTTGATTCTAAAACACTTTATCAACCAAATTCAGTGATGCTACGTACATTTTATTCCAATTTCACCTGTATTTTTGAGTTGAAAAATTGGGTGCGGCGCTATGGCGTCATTATTAATTATTGAGTTTTTTGCGTTAAATTACAATTGCTAATGTCTGCATAATTCGCTGACAAATACATATTATTTTGTTTTTCGCTGAAATATTTATGAAGTTTTCGGCGTATTTGCAAATTAAAAAGGTTATTTTTGTCGAGAAATCATCAAATTTTTTATTGGTTTTTATGAGCTAATATCTAAATATTTTTGTATGTAAATAAGAAAGGTTACTTTTGATAGAGAATCTAATAAAGATCAGGATAGCATTTTCAATTTCTAAATAGGGTACCGTATTTTTCCGTAAGACAAGTACAAGTTAGAAATGCCGAGTTTTTTTCACTTTTTCGACTTTCTCATAATTATATAATTGTTTTACAAAATTAGACTACTCAAGGGGTTAAAAAATGAAAAAAAAGTTGACAAATATTAATTGTAAAAGATACATGGATTTATAGACATTTGTCACATAACAAAACTCTTAATTTTTTACAGTTTGTTGGTCACAATTTCTACATATTAATATGTAGATTTTGCTGTGTGTACACTTTCCGCATACACTTTTTTTGCATGTATTGTAAATATTTGTAGTCTTATTGTTATTGCAATATCCTATTTGACCATATTTGCGTACAGGAACCGTGTCTCTTGTAGTTGGTATATCAGCTTCTTGTGGTTTTTGCCTTGAAATCTGATATTCTGAAGCAAGTTCTTCTGCTAAATACAGTTCGGACGACAATGTTAAATTATGTAAAAAACACCTTCGGTTACCATTGATAAAACGGAGAGAAATTGCTGACATTACTTTATTCCAAAAAATTGCACAAGGTTCGTTGGATTGTCTCGAACTCTGTCAAATCTCTATTTCAATGTCCCCGTTGTCCCTAAGACACAACAAACCAATTCGGCTACCTGTGGCATCATCAATTACATGCAAAACACCTTGTGGCGTGTGAGTAATAACCTCAATAAACTGATTTGCGACGACTGTGATATTGATCTATTTAGCACTAACGTTGTAACAGCGAGACGTATCCTCAGTAACAACTTCTTTTAATCCTCTTTTTCTTATTTAATGTTATTATTGCTTTGTATTCCATTTCTTGATCCTATTGTGTGTTTTTTGCGTCTTTCCAAGTACGTAATGTAATTCATGTAATACACTAATCTATAGTGTTTGGCCTTGACGTGCGTTTCTGCTGGCATCCCATGTTTTCTAAATCATATCTACATGTGAGAAACTGTTATTGGCTATCAGTTATTATTCTGATTGTTAATTAATATAACATGGCTGGTGGTTTTCCTTAAATAAATAAATAAATAAATCGGAACAGAAAGTCTTTACGAGAGATATTTTCTCATGTTGTATTTCTGTGCAAAATCCAGTAATTTAATCCGGCTAAATCTAAAATATTGAAAAAGAATTGAAGTAACGACCTTCTGGAACTTGATTTCACGGTATATTTTCGTGCAATTTGATCAGTGACATCGGCGCCAAATTTAGTTCTATTATTAAACGATACAGTTTCGGGTAATTTCTTAGCAGTTTTATCAATATTGACGTTTATGTCTTGTACTTAGTCTAAACTGGTAATCTACCAGCAACATCTCCTTCTTCAATTCATTTCCAAATAGTTCCGTCTGAAGCGATTTCAGTTTGCTGATTTGGTACGTTACTTCCACCTTCGTCTTCAGAACTGAAGACGAAGGTGGAAGTAACTGGTCAGAATAACTGGTCTGGTAAATCTAGTGTTAATGGTTTTTAAAGGACTAATTGAGTATAAAAACCCATTACATAAACAATAAAAACATCTAGGGTTGTCTACACAACGGGCGCGTCACCCTATGGAGCTTTATCAGGTTGTATCTTCTATGTAGTGAACGTGAAGACGTAGCGGACAACTAGAGCTGCCAACTACAAAGGATGAACCCGTCACCTCAGGAAGTTTTAACGAAATTTGTTCGTTCTGTCTCCCGTGAGGTGAGCGCAGAAGACTTAGGACAAAACAGTCCACCGTCAAGCTCCGCCACATGCCCGTAAGAGGCCAACGCCTTATCCACGAGATAGCCAGGTATGTTACCCAGCGGACCGACACTCGCGCCCTCACTTCCAGTAGCGACCAGATTACTCTGGTCTCCCGACGGTGTCACCCGAATCTATAGTGGACCACGGCATTCTTTGCCAGGCTGTTCACCCGGAATCTAGTACATTATTTTATTATATATCTTTTTGTAGATCTCTGCTAGTGTCGTACATCCTTTTAAATCGTAATCAGCATATTTCAAGACCCAGACAAATCTTGCTATTCAAAGGCAAATGACTTCGTCATTGCAGCGAAAATTCCCTTATATCTTCATAAACACGAATTCTTTACGAGATTATTAGGGGGAAAAATTGCCCTTTTGTAAAGGTCGTAATTGCCAGGGTCTTCAACTCGGCCGAGCAGGCGGGCGGGTCTTGGAATTCCATCCGAGCTTTACGATATTTTTATCAAAAAGGATGGAATGTTCCCTGTTGTGTAGGCCGGAACTGATTCGTACCGTTCATATTATGTATATTAGTATATGAGAACCATATTAGGTACTATTTATGTATTTTTATTTTTTTTTATTTTTACATTTGTATATAATTGGCAAGTTTACTGCTCTCGCGCATGTCACGATATATAATATATACAAGCTGCTGTAAGTAACTGGTATTTATTAGGAGATTCATGCATGATACTAATTTTTTATTTTATTTTTTTATTTTATAAAATTATCCAATACAATACAATTGATTTTTGCGAAGCAGATAAGATTGCATTTGTGTGGATTTTATCCCCCCACTAGATTGTATATCTGTTCTGGGGTGATAGTATTTAAGACTTTACTTTAATCATAGTGACTTCACTTTCTTTCTTTTTTTTCTTTTTTTTTTCTCATTTATTCCGATTGCTCATTCATTCTTATAAATTTTAAGGTTATTATAAATATATAAATGTGTATATAAATAAAGAACTAATATTAAATAAAGAAAAAGAAAATATTTAAGTTTATAGATAAGTAAAACAAATAAATATATAGATTAATATATAACTAAATTGACCAATAAATTAAGTAGCCTAAAAAGGTTTCTTACTGTGGACATATACTTGTGAATTTAATTAATTAATATAACATTATCATTTTTTTTTAAACATTTGATTGTCTTACCTATTTTTTAGACAAATGGGAAATCTAATGAGTTGGTAAGATTAATGAAATAATTAAAAATAGTCGCAAATTTTTAGAATTAGATAATACAAATAGCAAAATATTTTTAAAAATCTGTAACTAAAACACAATCTGTAACTAAAATCTGTAACAAAAAAAAACTATATAAAAAATAATCAAAAATCTGTATAAACAATAGGTAGCTACTTTACAGATGCTAATTCTTAATTACTGTTCATTATTTTCTATGAAAGTATTATATTCAGAAAATGAATCCATGAATCCTTATTTTAACGATCATTTTAATGGCTAAAATATTTGAAAAGTCATAACCCACTAATTCGGTCAGATCATAGAAAGAGTATCGCCATCTCATTAATGTTTTTTTAAATTTACTTCTTACAGCTCTTTATTGTTGGTAGGGATTCGATTATAATATTTAATGCTTAGGAATAGGTAGCTTTTCTGTATATTTGTCAGCCTTATTCGGGGTACGCATAAAAGGCTGCCGCTGTTATGAAGAGATTGAATATCAGCATTAGTTGTTGTTTATGTTAAGTGATGTCTGGAATACATTAGGCACTGGTATATAACCTCTGCACTTTTAATTTTTTATTTTCATTCATTTTCATTTGCACATTCATATTCTATTTGCGCTTTTAACCTGAAATATCAAATTTGACTTACTGCACTGTGATTGCACATAATTTAATTTCATTAAGTCGCATTCAATCGAAGGAAATACCTCTGTTGGTGGTGTTAAAGCATATAATCGATTAGCTGTCTTAAATATGACACTACAGTATGGAGTGGATTACCACACGCAAAAATGGTCGACACTGCTGGGAATGTTCCGATGATACTTCCGTCGAAAGCTTAATCTGTTCATCGGAATCGCTCACCCTGCAATACGTCGTAATGTCCTGGCTGGTTCTAAACACCTAAAGATGATATACGGTCCAAGACACGAATCACACAAAAATCGCCTCAAATCGTCATTTTGAGCCTTATCACTCAATGGAGAGCTCTACTTGGCGGGGACTTGAAGGAAGAGATAGCACTGGGGACCAACCTCCCTTATACCACCTGAAGTAGTTTGAACAGACTGAGAGTGGGTGTGACAAGATGGCGAGCCAATCTCGTCCGCTGAGGCTACACAGGTAATCCAACATGCATCTGTTCAAAATGTCAAACCCACGGAGATCGTGTCGCTTCCATCTGATTAAAAAAATGAGAAAATTATTTGGATTCGGTTTCAAGGTATTTGATTATTCAGGGTCTTTCATTAGGCGCTTCCTATTTTTAAATTTAAATAAAACAATGTGTACATGAGATATCATCGAAATTTTTTATTTATTTTTTTTTATTTATAAGTACTTATTACAATGGTTACGACTAATTATACCAAACAAGTTCAAGAATCAACCATAAACAGTTCAGAGAAACCGTCACATCGTGTTTGGCACCTGCCTAAAACTCATCTAACTAGGTCAACTAAGGCCTGTATCTAGATGAGCTAATTACAATGCGTATAATGACAATGATAAGCACGTCATATCAGGTAACTACATATAACTAAACAGAATATTTACTAGCTATAATATCTATAAATATATATATTAGATAAATATATACAAACATACATAAATATATAAACATACATATAATATATATATATACATATATACATATATATATATATATATATATATATATATATATATATATATATATATATATATATATATATATATATATATATATATATATATATATATATATATATATATATATATATATATATATATATATATATATATATATATATATATATATATATATATATATATATATATATATATATATATATATACACATATACACATATACAAACATACATAAAAATACATACATAACCTTTCAAACAGCAATGTTCAGTAATTCGTCATTTAATTTTGATGGGCCGAACTCTAATATCCAGGAATTGATTTTCTGTTTAAACGTACTTATTATCTTTATGTTTTTAATCTTTTCATCAATACAATTATAAATTTTAGGTCCCAGAAAGTATATATTTTATAATTTGAAAGGCCTTTTGATGCCATTATGTGTGGAATAAAGCATCGTTCAAGTGTCCGCCACGGCTTCTCTGGGTGGAGCGCATCCGAAATCTCAAATTTTTCATGACTGTGGCTCATAAATCAGGCTGAATTTGACCGAAGGCATGGGTTATGTTGGCTTTGAGGACCGCTGTGATTTGTGGCTTATTCGCATACACCTGCGATTTAAGGAAACCCCACAAGAAAAAGACTAACAGGGTCAAATCGCAGGATCTCGGTGGCCAGTTCACATCACCTCCACATGAGATTACCATGTCCTCAAATCCCTCGTGCAGAATATCCAATGTTTTTTTTTATTTTTTATTAAATTTATTCAAAGAAAAAGATGCATTTTTTTTAAATATTACAATCTTGCCAAACTGGTATACAGTTTGTTGGCGAGACAAACTCTTACACTACACTAGTCTTACACTCAGTAATATAAAAAACAATGCACAGCAGTATTACTACTGGTCTTACTACAGGCTTAAATTAGGCCAGTATTGCTACAAGCTTAAAATGATAGAAACGTGTAACAAATTTAATTATGACCACTAATGTCACTATAAACGTCCAACAGGTAGCTTTTTAATCTCTTTTTAAACATCTGTTTGCTCACGCTTACACAGTCTTCCTCAGATACAATAGTATTAAAGATTCTTGGAATGAGGTACTTTAACGTCCTTTCACCATAGTAGTTGTTCGCTCTTGGTTCTTCAAATCTTTTACGGACTTTTTCTCTAACACTACTATTGTTCTGTATTGGTATTTTAAATTCTGAATTTCTAAAATGCTCCATTGCAAGTAAGAATGTATTTTTTTCATGTATAGGTAATATATCGCATCGCTTAAACAACAGGTTATAGTTTTTTTTTACATTGTGTTAACACGTTTTTATTTACTATGTGGCATGAGCTGTTTGGCACGTAGCGTCGTCCTATTGAAACCACATGCCGTTGGAGTCCAGATCATCTAAATCAGGCCTAAAGAAGTTGGTAATCATCGACCTATAGCTCTCGCCGTTGACAGTGATGGTCTGGCCAACGTCGCTCTCTAAGAAATATGGACCGATGACACCGCCAGCAAAAATACACCCCAAACAGTGACTTTTCGGGATGCAATGGACGCTCTTACATCTCATGTGGATTGGTATCGTCCCAAATTCGTCAATTTTGTTTGTTCACGTACATATTTGTCTAGAAATGGGCCTCATCGCTAAATATGATTTTTCGATGAAAATTGGGTCAAATGCCAACTGCTCCAGAGCCCAGTCAGCGAACACGCGTCGTTGTCTATGGTCGTTTACCTTTAGTTCCTGGGTCAGTTGAATTTTGTACGGGCGCAGGCCCAAGTCAAGACGCAAAATTCGCCAAGTTTTGGTCTACGAAAGTCCGAGTTCTTGTGAGTGACGCGAAATCGACTGCCTCGGATTCTCTTGCACACTCTCACGGACAGCGGTGATGTTTTCGTAACTTGCGTTTCGTCAATGTATGGGTGTTGATCGATCGTTTACTGAACCAGTGGACTCAAATTTATCCACCACATTGCGAATAGTCCTCTCAATAGGACGATTATGGCTACCGTAAAATGGGCGAAGCGCGCGGTACGTTGCCCGAACGGAACACCAATTTTGATAAAACAATTTTATTATTTGCACGTGTTGTTGAATGCTATATCCATCCATGGTGATTCGGCAAAACAGACTGAATAAATTACAACTAATTTTACAGATGTAGCTTCAAAAAGATGGCCGCTATCAACTGTCAAAGTCCGGAAGTCCCTTTGGGAAGACCCTTTATAACCAAGATGATCCAAAAGCCAGAATATTTCGAAAGATATAGTCGATTTTTATCGATTGGGAGCAATACGATGACATCTCATTTTCTATTCAGCATCCTCACTAGATAACCTACCCATATAGTAAAATGGGTACGTTATCAGTATCTCAAATCTGTATATCGATTACCGCATATATTCGCATCATCGATAATTAGTCATTCGAAATTAATGTCATTTTTTTTACTTTTCCATGATATGGCACACACGAAAATAAACAAACAATAAAAAACAACATAAGACAATGGAAAATTCATTGAAAAAAAAAGTTATTTGACTTTGAAATTAAAATCATTTCAATGTAGAATTCTGAGTCAAAACGAAGTTATCCTGGTTCAAAGAGGCAAGCGTGAATAATGGAAATTACGGCAAAACGGTAAGGACCTGCTTATATGATTTTGGTTTCCATTCAAAGTTATTAGCAAATAACTTTAGGGGCCCTATTAAAGTTCAAACTTTATAGTAATAACATGGAAGTTGCCATTATTTCAAGCAGTATGTATATCAGATTGAAAGTATAACACGTGAGTACGGTCTGCACATTATAGGTATCCCAAAGTCAGGATGAGTTAATTTAACTTTCGTACGCGCAGACTCCTCGACGAACCAACTTGGGAAATTAAATTATTCTCATTTTAATGCCACAGCAGAATTAAGCATACGTATGTGTACGTATGTATAGTAAAACGATTCAAGATGGGTTCATATTTATTCCCCTTCTGGATTATGGAGATGTAGCATTTCTCGACCTCACAGAGTTATCCGCCAAAGTTGAGTGTCTCCAAAATGTCTACAATCGTTATATACAAGGCCTCAGAAAATTTCACCACATTACAGAGTTCAGAGTGGAGCTTCGAATGCGACCGATTTGGCGTAGCAACGCGCGCAGGGTACAGCTAGTATTTTATAAAAAAACTGTACTAAAAATTATTGTAAATACAGTAGCATTAGTAAACGTTTTGTAACGGCAGTCATGTTTTTTATTCCTTTTTATATATTTACTGGTAATTCTATGCATCCTTATAGGTGTTTTTTTTTGGTCTGGCAACTTCTGTCCTCACAAAGAGTTAAATATATTTTTTTTCTTTCTTTTTTTTAAATTTGTCATACTCCTTATATAGGTTAAGTTTTCTTTTACTCGCAAATAATGTTCAGACAATAGTATATACAGTAGTATATCGGTAGTATATAGGTAGTATATAGGTTATAAAGTAGTATATACATATGTTTATACCATATATCATTTATTATTTATTGATATCGTATTTACGTATATGTGTATTTGCCATATTGTATTACCTACAATGTATTATTCGTACAAATTTAGTGTTTTGATTTGTATTATAATGTTATTTATTTATAATTATATAATATTCAATCTTAAAATAATAAAAAAAATAAAAAATAATTAAGTAGGTACATTTTTTATAAAAAAAAAGTTTTTTCTGGTTATTAGGCTAATTGTTACATAAGTTGTATTACTTATTTTAATTACTCTGACCCGCCTAGATACGGGACAGTTAAGTCCTAGTTAGGTGGGCAAAGAGCATTAGCTGCATTTCGGTGTTCAATTTTTCCGAGTTACTTATAACATTGATAACAATGGGGCTAAATGTACAAAAATGAAATGAATAAAGTAATAAACCTTAAATAAATATAGGTTACAGTAGTATATAGGTATGTTCATACAGTAGTAATTAGGTTAGCTCTAAAATATTGCCTGCAGACAATAAGCTCGCCTTGTCTTACGAATAAAGCCTTTTATTTTTAATAATATTATTATTATTTACCATCAGTTACGCGACACCACATCACTCTGCGCCACGCTACGTCACGGAACGTGGCGGCGCATTGTATGCCCGTATAAACGAATCTGCACCCAGGAATATAAGTTTTCGGAATACCGTCAAGTTTCCATTTTTTTTGAGTATTCTTCAAAGCTTTGACTCGAAATACTTTTTATATTATATCTGTAAAGCGATTTACGAAATACTTTTCATTGTATATCCCTATAGCGACTATTGTGATCACCACTTTTAACATTTTTTATTTTATTTGATTATCTATTATTATCTTTTCATTTGCCAAACTCATAAGTCTTCTTCTTCTTTTAAAGCCAAAATTGATTCCTGGCTAAAATATGACGCCCGGCAAAATATCCACAAATTAATATACCGAAACAATTATCCCTGACATTTCTTATTATTATTATTATTTTCTTTGAATTTTTTTATTTTTATTTATTACTATTACTTATTCATAAATTTTGGTGACTATTGTTTGATTTCATTTGACATTTTATTTTATTTTTATTTTATTAACACGATTATTTATTTTTGTGTTTTATTTCCTATTGTGATCATTAGTTAGTGATTATTAGTTATAATTTGTAATGGTGACGGGAATATATATATATTTCTTTTCCTTTTTATTTTTTTTTATTCATTGCCGAATATACGTGATATAAAAACTAGAGAGCTAGCTGCCCTGGAACAAGTCCTGGCACTTAGTTGGGCAGCAGCAGTACTTAAATGCTAATGCTCATATCGGCAGTGTTTAATTTTAATTTTAATTACATATATATTTTTTTATTGATATGATTATTAGTGATACTTGTGCACTTGTAAATGAATTGTTAAATTAAATAAATAAATAAATAAATAAACTCATAGGTTAGGTTAGTAACTATCCGCAAACAATATTCGCAAATAGGTTAGCTCTAGAATATTGCCTGTGGGCAATAAGCTCGCCTTTTGTTATGTTCTATACTAGTAGAAAGTTATCCGGTGATGATCGGGTATCAGCTTCCTTCCCCTTCCCACTCATCCCCCTCTCCTTCCCATCACCCTCATGTAGCCTATGTTACTCACCGTTGCTTCAGATATCTAGCTAATGGGCCCTTGCTGGGTTGGCCACGAAGACCCATTCTGTTCAGGGTTGGTCACACTCACGGGTGGCCTCCAAGCATGAAGTGCGAGCCCGGGCAGGACTCTGGCCTTAGGGCTAGTTTCCCCTAGGAATCAACCTTCTGGCGCTCCTGGACGGTCTGCGCACCGTGCGGCATAAGCCAATCGATTGCACACTCTACCCCGACTAACAGTCGGGGTAGTCTGGAAGCAGTACTGTTTCCTATAGAGCGGGGGTGGTTGCGGACCTTACGACGACTGCTCTTGAAACGACCATCGACTACCCGATCCTGGGTGAACAACCGGGCAAAGGATGCCGTGGTCCGCGATAGATTCGGTATACACCGTTTCACGGCTTCGTAAGGTAGAGGACAGCGCAAGCGACCTCGAACTCGTAACCAATCGAGAGACCCGAGTAATCTAGACGAAATTGGAAGTAAGGGCGTGAGTGTAAGCCCGCTGGGTAACACACCTAGTTTTCTCGCGGTTAAGGCGTTGGCCTCTTACGGGTATGTGGCGCAACTGGACGGTGGACTGTTTTATCCAAGTCTTCTGCGTTCACTTCACGGGAGATAGAACGACCAATCATTAAAACTTTCTGAGGTGACGGGTTTGCCCGTTGTAGTTAACAACTCTATTTGCTTCAGATATCTATATTTTTTTAAAAAACACGTCGGTTCATTGGTTCTTTTCAAATCATTTTAATCTTTCAATATACATAATAATCTCATGGACGAAAGGATATATGCCATTTGCATTAGGCAAGCACACACAAAAATAAAATTTTACTGTTAAACAGGTCTCGGCCTAGTTAGGTGACGTTGCAATGTTTAAAATATTTTTGTACATAGTTCCAAATCTAAAATTGTTTACTAATTATATTTGCATTATTATCTAAATAATATACAGGGTGTGATTATTGAATGGACTTTTTTTGTTTGTGAATCAGTACAACAAATTAAGCAACTTTTGATAAACAAATTTGGAAGAAACAAAAAAAATATATTTTTTCATTTTAAAATTTGAAGAAGATGACTGTTAAATAAAGGTTTAAGAAGCGTTTCAGCGCGCTGCGCCATCTAGCGGTAGGTAATATATCGTATATAAACAATATTAGCGACTTTTTACCTACCCCTAAAAAGCACATCGTTATCATAGCTTTTCATACTATTACTTTTTTGATACTTACAACAAAAAATGCTTTTTAGTTTTTTTATTTTTTTTATTTAAAAATTGCCTTATTCATTGTATTGATTCACTCACTAAAAATGCCCTTGCAGTAATTACACCTGTATATTATTAGTTTTTGTCTGTGAATTTATATTTGCTATTCGATAAATGTTCATGTTATTGTATTTGTGGTATGATCGTTGGCATATCAGTAGCTTCACTTTATCTTACTCACGAGCAGCGATTTAATTACTCGAATGGTCGCAGTATGTAGAGATACGTAACTCGCCTGATAGAGCGCGCCACGCGCAAAATTAGGGAGTACTGTCGAGCGGCGTACGGAAATACATATTTTACATACCTATTTCAGATATGATATCCAGAAGAATACCTGGACGAGATGCGCTGCCTCGAGAGCGACGAGCTGGTCTTGTTGAACGTAATTCAGCTGCTGGAACTCGTTCGCGCGTGCCAAATCGGCACGAAGGAGGAGAACACCAGGCTGCTGAATATGGTCCTTCAAACAGACCTGCCTCGTGCCTCGAGAGAAGCATACCTATTTAAGTCTGCCTCAGGGTGAATATCCCTGAGACGCCATACTCATGAAAGCCGGGCCTATGGGCCCGATTCAAGAGAAGACCCACGAAAAGGCGAAAGGCCTAGTGGTAGACGTCACAGGCCGTTCTAAATGGCCTGTCGACTGATTTCGTTGATTCAACAATGAAATGAGATATAAAATCGAAGACTATCGCGGTTGTTTAACATTATAAATAGGATAGAAAACGAATTTACCGCGTGAAATTTGTAGCACCCGACGTTTCGGTGACGTTGCAGCCGCCGTTGTCCAGGGTAGACTGAACAAACGAAACGGCCTACGTTGGACAAACGAAACGGCCCATAGCCACGCGACTGTCAGAACACATCAAAGCTGTTAAAAACATTCAGCGAGAAAAATCGGCGATCTGCGAACATATATTGGATAGCGAAAGTAACCACTGGATGCAGTTTCAAAATCCCATTGTGCTATCCAAAGAACAATTCTACTTTCCTCGCATGATCCGGGAAGCCATTGAAATAAGAAGAACCCCGAACTTTAACAGAGACGACGGTTACAAACTCTCTTCTACGTGGAACCCTCGTCTTAAAATGTTCCCGCCGCCGAACGCCGAACGCAAAGACGTAAAACAGGATACAGTGAGTGTTGTGTGCAAGACGGATTTTCAAAATTCCCGCGCTCCGAGCCCGGCCCCCCACCACCGTTATAATCTACGCAGTGGCGGAAGCGGTACGCGGCCTACCCGCAAAACAACGAATTGACAGCTCTTCAGTCTACCCTGGACAACGGCGGCTGCAACGTTACCGAAACGTCGGGTGCTACAAATTTCACGCGGTAAATTCGTTTTCTATCCTATTTATAATGAAATGAGATTTATAAACTTTAGTACTCATTTCTCCCATACACTTGAGTAAGCTGTTGGAACAAAACAGTTTTAGTAAATAATATAGTATTAGTTTACTTATTATATTTGAATTATTGAATAAATAAAATTGTAATAATTCTAATATCACCCTCGCAGGAAGTATCTCTTGCCTGCCGCTGAGCATTAATGCTATCCCCAATTAGATTATGATTCAATTATCCCCAATTAGATTATGATTCAATTATTCCTCTAATATCCCTTGTAAGCAATCGCCTTGTCCGGATTCAGGAAGTAACTATCCGTTTCCTTAGCGTGTTTTGACTTTTACCACTTTACCCGAAGTAAATTTCAGTTTTCAGGCCGACATACGGGAAGCGGCTGTCAAATGTATCTTCCTTCTGGCGCCCGCATCGGCGAAAACCGATTTCCTCAGTATGAACTATATTTAATTTTAAAACAAGCCGTAGATATTCCCGAATACATCTGCGTGACGATTTATAAAATTTACGTATTTCTAAGTAAATATAGTTGCCATGTCTGCTTGAAAGTCACAATACTAATTTAACCCTCAAATAGAGTTGTCAACTTCAACGGCGAACCCGTCATCTGAGGAAGTTTTAACGTTTGGTCGTTCTATCTCCCGTGAAGTGAGCTCAGATGACTTAGACAAAAAAGGTCCACCGTCAAGCTCCACCACATGCCCGTAAGAGGCCAACGCCTTATCCACGAGATAACCAGGTATGTTACCCAGCGGGCTTGCGACCAGATTACTCCGGTCTCTCAACTGGATACGAGTTCGAGAGGTGTAAACGGAATCTATCGTGGACCACGGCATCCTTTGCCCAGCTGTTCACCCAGGATCGGGTAGCTGATAGTCGTTTCAAGAGCAGTCGCCGTAAGGTCCGCAACCACCCCCGCTCTATAGGAAACGGTACTGCTTCCAGACTCCTCCGACTGTTAGTCAGAGTGCACAATCGATTGGCTTACGCCGCACGGTGCGCAGACCGTCCAGGAGCGCCAGAAGGTTGAATCCTAGAGGAAACTAGCCCTAAGGCAAGAGTCCTGCCCGGACTCGCACTTCATGCGTGGAGGCCGCCGGATGGGTGTTGACCCGTGAGTGTGACCAACCCTGAATAGAATGGGTCTTCGTGGCCAACTCAGCAAAGGCCCATTAGCTCCCTCAGTCGGGCGCACCTAATTTGACAGGTGCACCGACCTGCCAGAGCGGTGGCTAATGCCGCCATTCCCAGTATCTTTCATATTCGCGGCGGCGCATTTTATCCCCCTACTCAGTTTCTTACCCGACACCGTGGAAAGTAGCAGCGTCGTTGTGGCCTGTCAGGCTCATTGCGCCCGATTATTCATATTTTTTAAGGTGCGTATATTCTTTTTAATTTATCACAATTATTTATTTAACCCATATTATGATATAATAATAATAACAGTTTTGCAACGCGCGACTAAACCGTTGTAGGTTCTAAAAACTATTAAAAGGGGGAAGATGGAGTATCTTGGGCACATTACGTGTAATCAAAAATATGAGATATTACAACTGATCGTCCAAGGGAAGATACAAGTCAAGAGGAAACCGGGAAGCAGAAAAACATCTTGGATTAAAAATCTGCGCCAATGGTTTGGGGCCAGTACCCTTATTCAGAGCAGTGTCGGGCGTACAAGTCGCCTTTATGATAACCAACCTTCGGTATAAGATGGCACCCCTAAAAGAAGCTGATATGATAAGTCTAATTGAAAATATATTTAGGTGCCATACAATAAATGGTTTAACCTTGTTTTAATATTTGAAAATTATTATACAGGGTGCGGCAGTGAGGACGGACGGTTTTAAAAAAAATCATAAAATAGTTAATTTTTACTCAAAAACATATTTATTGATGGAATCAGGTTCGCAAGGAAATAGCATTTGAGACAGTCAAGTGTGGAAAATCGGCGGACTTTGGAGATGGCAATTAACTTTCTGAAGAAAAAAAACATACAAAAAAATGCTATGTACCTAATTATTCACAAATATATGCAAAAAAAAATATTCCATGTAAAAATTTTCTTTAAGAAAAATCCCTAAAATCACCTTTTCTATAATGCGATCACACTAAATGTTCCCCTTGAAATTAAGGAATAAGACAAACATTTTTATGTGGGCATTATTACCATATATTATCTTAATTGCTGTTATTAAATAACCGTCTCCACTGCCACGCACCCTATAAAAATAAAAAAAAATAATTTTATTATATTTTATTAAACAAAAAAGGCTACGGCCACGTAGCGGAAAACGTTCAAATCATTTACTAATGTTTCAATTTTACTGCTCCAAACCAGCGACTGTGCCAACAGTCGCTGGTTGGACAAAACAACCAAACAGTGCAACTCTAACTCAACAGATGGCAGTCATCAACATAGTTTTCTTTCAGTGCGAATATTCGTTGTGCATTTCTGTATGTCGTAATAATATTTGGTTTTTTCTTTGTAGATTTTGGCAATGGCTGCGTCGGTCTCAGCCTCGTACTTTTTTTTGTGTTCTCGTAAGCATTTTTGGTGATTTATGAAGTTGTGCTGCTCGAGTAGTTGGGTCCTCTTCGCTGCTTGCTAAAATAAAAATAATCTCTTAATTATACAATTAGTTAGGTATAATATGGTATTACGCAAGTCCATATAACTATTCAGCAACCTTTCAGACACGGCGAAATGCAGGTGGCGCTGATATCATTGACGGCCAAACTAATAGCAATTTATTTGACCATCTACAGGCTGAGTTTTTTAATAATGATATCCTTGAAGTGGGTTTGTCAGTACGAATCAGTATAAGCAAGTTTTGATGTATTTTTTTGAAAAATTCGAAAATTTTTATGTTTTGATAAATAGTAAGCGGTGATCGCGTTGCGCCATCTAGCGGTAGGTAAAATATTGCGAATATTGTTCATTCGCGATAATTTAGCTATTGCTAGATGGCGCTGCGCGCTAGAGCTTGTCAGACTATTATTTATCAGTCACATTTATTAAAAAATACAAAAGAAAAATTAATTTTTTCCCTATTTTATTTATAAGTAGTTGCTTCTTTACACGTATTGATTCACCTACTTCAAGGTTGATAATGACTGTTTTATTTTGTAAAGGTCAGAGTGATTATAAAAAAAATAATAATTTAATCACCATTAACAATAATGACATCCAATTGTTAGTGCCATATATCGCATTTTTCTGTATATGCTGATTATATCTCAGGAGATAGAATGACACCAATAGATGGCATAAATAAAATAATAAAACCTATGAATAAATAAGAACTATGAAGTAACGTTTCTTTTGTTTTGAGCCCGGTTTCGAAATAAGAACCTACGCTTTGCCGAACCACCAGGGTTGCCACAACAAATACACAATTGACAAGATGTGATACCATTAAAGCAAAAATGCCATCTTCTTATATATATATATAAAAATGAATCGCCGTGCGTTAGTCTCGCAGGATCTCGGAAATTACTCGACCGATTTGAATTATTTTTCTTTTATTTTGTTTGGCTTGATTCAGGGGTGGTTTACAAAAAAAAATATTTAGGAAAAACTCAAAGAAACAACTGAAAATCGAAATTGGTCATTTTGGGAACATTGGCCACTTTCTAGATCGTATTGTTTGACAGCTGCGCTATCCATAACTGTTATTCATTCCGTACAATGTGCAAAATTTCAAAAAGTCGAGAAGTCAAAAAATGCGAAAGTCAAAAAAGTCGAAAAAGTCAAAAAAGTCGAAAAAGTCAATAAAGTCAAAAAAGTCGAAAAAGCCAAAAAAGTCAAAAAAGTCGAACAAGGCGAAAAAATCAAAAAAGTCTAAAGTTAAAAAGGTAAAAAAATCAAAAAAGTCGAAAAGTCAAAAAAGTAAAAAAAAAAAAGTCAAATAGTATAAAAAGTATAAAAAGTAAAAAAAGTCGTAAAAGTCAAAAAAGTCTAAAAAGTAGAAAAAGTCGAAAAATTCAGAAAAGTCGAAAAGGTCGAAAATGTCGGAAAAGTAGAAAAAGTCGAAAAGGCCGAAAAAGTCAAAAAAGTAAAAAAAGCCGAAAAGGTCAAAAAAGTCGAACAAGGGGAAAAAGTTAAAAAAGTAAAGTCGAGGGAGTTAAAAAAAATAAAAAGTCAAAAAAGACAACAGTAAAAAAAGGCGAAAAAGTCGGAAAAGTCGAAAAAGTCAAAAAGGTCGAAAATGACGAAAAAGACGAAAAGGTCGAAAAAGTCAAAAAAGTCAAAAAAGCCGAAAACGTCAAAAAAGACGAACAAGGCGAAAAAGTCGAAAATATCAAGTCAAAGGAGTTAAAAAAATAAAAAAAAGTCAAAAAAGACGAAACAGTAAAAAAATCGAAAAGTCGATAAAGGTCGAAAAAGTCAATAAAATCGCAAAAGTCAAAAAAGTCTAAAAGTAGAAAAAGTCGAAAAAGTCGGAAAAATCGAATAAGTCGAAAAGGTCGAAAATGTCGGAAAAGTCGAAAAAGTAAAAAAGTCGGAAAGTAAAAAAGGCGGAAAAGTAGAAAAGTCGGAAAGTCGAAAAGTCTAAGTCGAAGTCAAAGTCGTTTTCGATTTTCGGGTTTTAAAGGGTGTCGCTAGGGTGGGAGTGGGAGGGTTGTTGTTGTAGGATTAATGATATTAATTATCAGATGAATTACGTTCCTGGCTACTTGACAGGAAAGTCTTGGGGTGACACAACCGTTTTTTTTAATGACATAACCACGAAATTGGACCAAGATTTCAATACTGTAAAGCCCTCATGGAAACTTCGATCGATTTGAGTGAGCATGAAAAAAAAATACGTGTCGTTTTACAGTGTCCATTACAATGTCGAGAAAAAGAGATAATATAGGTCGACGAAGTCAGTCAAATGTGCGGCAAGCTACTTCAAGTGCAAACCGCACTGATGTGAGATGATTCCATCATCTCGGCCAAAATACAAGATGAAGCTGTTAATCCGAAATTGCTTGCAGTGGTGCCTAATAATATGATCTATGGACTTCTCGAAGTTTATAACAACATCTCGCCCTGTATGCTCGATAGTAACTGTTCCAGGCGTTACCCGAGAAACCTGATGATGCTACCATCACAGGCAATGATAGGCGGATACCCATTGTATCGTCGCCGATCAGTTGCGGACAATGGGCGATCTGCAGTTGTGAAGGTCAAAGGGCAAGATGTAAATGTGGTGAATCGTTAGATTGTGCCTCATTTTCCAAGGCTTTTAAAGCGCAAATCAATGTGGAATACTGCAACTTCATCAACTCGATAAATTACATATGCAAATACGTAAAATAAAGCGATATGGCTGTTTTCGCTGTAAGGAATTCAAACGAGGTGTATCTCAGTGTTATACGTGTCGCTATGTCAGCAGCAACGAGGCGATTTGGCGCATCTTTTCCTTTGCGACATACGAAAGACAATCTACAGTTGTCCACTTGGTAATTCTGGAAAGCTGAATTTAGATTCCCCGTGCGTCTGGCCTTCACAATGACAAATCACGCGTGTTGGAAGTTTGCGGAATTAACTTGGAATTTCCGTATTTCGGGGATGGATAACTGTATGTCCCGTGTTCGCCAAGCCATCGGTCGGAAAGCCATCATTTTTGTTTATTTACGCGCCGGAAAACAAAACGAAAAACATATTTTACCAGAATTTTTTGTGTTGAATGTGAACTGCATTTATATATTATCATGTAAAGTAAACCTACATTGAATTTATTTCAATCACAAACGACTTTCATTTAATTACCAAACGAAACTCAAACCGTACATGATTCGGCCATTTTATAGATTTCAATGAATTAGATTCGGAAGGTTTATTAGGATTAATAAACGCTTATGAAGAGTTATAATCAAAAAAAAATTTAGGTGGTGCGAAGTTCACCGGATCATCTAGTTCTTTATAATTATTATGTACGTTTATGTATTTTTGGTTTATAGATCAAGAGTCGGTTCCCAACATTGTAATGTTACAGAATATGAGTTAGTGCTGACTTTGTGTGACAGCATTCACCACTTGTTGCATGTGTTCAAAATACCTACATTTTAGCAAGTTAAAGTAGGTACTTAACAAATACGCATCTACCTACCTACCTACGCACTTACATACCTATGCACCGACTTACCTAGACACATACTTAACTACGCAAATGAACAATAAATGTTACCTCATAAATGTAATTTCGTAACGTAAATGTAAATACTCGTAAATGTAATTTCGGATAGGATGCATTACAGCCTGTAAATAAAACATGTCACTTTTGTACACTTAGCTGTCGCGCGACAGCCCTGACTGGCTAGCACCGAGGCGCCCGAGAATCTATGTGGTGGTATCGTCCGGACAACGGGTGCTTGTAAAAGTGCGAAATCGGTGCGTACTATGGAGATGTTATACTGTCCTTATTTTACTTCACTTCGTAAGGGAGAGGACCGCGCAATCGACCTCGAACTCGTAACCAATCGATAGACCGGAGTAATCTGGTCGCAATTAAAAGTAAGGGCGTGATTGTAATCCCGCTGGGTAACATACCTGGTTATCTCGAGGATAAGGCGTTGGCCTCTTACGGGCATGTGGCGCAGCTTGACGGTGGACTGTTTTGTCCAAGTCTTCTGCGCTCACTTCACGGGAGATAGAACGAACAATCATAAAACTTCCTAAGGTGACGGGTTCGCCCGTTGTAGTTGACAACTCTATTTGTTCTTATTTTACTATTGTATAGGCGTATATAGAGCGCCATCTACAGTGCGACTCCATACTAGTATATCACAGCAGTCGCCACATTGAACATAATAATCAATTTGAGGTACCTACTATGAGTGCCATCTACACGTTTGAGTTGCGTTTCGTAGTAAAATACTGGCTTCCAAATCGTAGTACATTTTTGAGCAATGTAATACGCTTCACAGAGTGAGTTTTTAGTTACCGGCATCCTTAAAGTGGGTGAATCAGTACGTGCAAATAAGCAACTTTTGATTAATAAATGTGGAAAAAACAAAAAACAAAATAATTTGAAAATTAGAACAATTTTATTTTCCGATAAATAGTACAAAAAGCGTTAAGCACGATGCGCCATCTAGCAGTAAATAAAATACCGCTAGTATTAGTTATTAGCAATATTTTACTTACCCCTAGATGGCGCAGAGCACCCAATGCTTCTCAACCATTTTTTCAATAGGTTAGATTAACAAATTTGACAAAAAAACGTTTTATCAAAAGTTGCTAACTTGCTCGTACTAATTCACCCCCTATAAAGATGCCGGTAACTAAAAGCTCATCCTTTATAATCAATGGTTATACGAAATTCGGATACATGCAGTAGGTACTCGCCATATTATTACGCCTTCTGTACATTTCGGCAATGATTTACAATTTTTAAAACAATGTAACTGTTAAACAGTGCTTACTTTTAGGTGTCTATGTTATTTATTTAAAGGACTGCCCTATAACACTCGAGACGAAATAACGATTCTAACAATACACTTCATAATCGGTTCAAGCGTTTAGAAGTTATAGTGGAATAAAAAACGTAAAACATACATACATGAATCCTGAACACATTACAAATCGTTTTTGTTGGGCAGTCGTTTAAAAACTAGAGCGCTCGCTGCCTTGGAACAAATTCCGGCACTAAGTTAGGCAACAGCGGTACATGCAAATTCTCATATCGGCCATGTTATTTTTTTTTAATAATGTAATTTTTAATAATGCATTCTGACGGCTTGGCAAGGTTCAAAATCTTCTTCAGTCTTCAGCAGCGACGTAAAGTGACTGATATGACATTCTTCCACAATATACTTTCGCATCATATCGACAGCCCACGAATTCTAAGCAGAATAGCCTTAAATGTCCCATCGCGCCAAACTTGTCACCCAAGGGTATTCAATGTACCCAGACTCCATACAAATCAAGCAAGGAATTGAACTCTGCATCGAATTATGGAAGCCTACGATGAATCGTTTCAGGGACTAGACATATTCTCAATGAGCAAAAACGAGTTTATCAGAGCGGTAATAGACCAGACCACAAAATCTTGAACAGATACATACCTACCTGTGCAGAATCACATAGTCTCATATATATACAACTATGACACATACACGTAGATGTTCTTACACACACCCATTAAATACATATCACAATCACACATCACAATCACACATATAAACACACTCATCCTACCCTATCATACACACTCACAAATCGAGAGAACATGATAATATGTATAACATAATATATAAATATTATTACACAACATCACGCACATAAACTGTTATTATTGTTATTATTATTTATTAACTTAAGACCCGAGCGCTGTTTTTCTCTTTTGTTGGAATAAAATATAATAAAAAATAAATACATGTAAATTGATATTTATGAATACTATTGATATACAGAGTGGACCAAAAGTCCGGTAACATTTAAATCGATCTCTGCTTCGAATTGCGCGGGGCAGGACAGAGCGGGGCGTTACTAAACGCGAGAGCGGCTAATATGAATTTAGTAGCATGGCGTATTTTAGAGGAACAAAACGCGCGTTTTGCGAACGCGAGATAACCAGGTTTCTATCAACCAGTAGGAAGACATTCGCGCCCTTACTACCAGTTGCAAACCAGATTACTCCGGTCTCCCGACTGGTTACAGGTCTGAGGTCGCTTTCACGATCCTCACCCTTACGTAGCGGTGAAACGGTGTCTATCGCGGACCACGGCATTCTTTGCCCGGCTGTTCATCCAGAATCGGGTAGCCGATTGATCGTTTCAAAAGCAGTCGCCGTAAGGTGAACAACTACCCCCGCTCTATAGAAGACAGTACTGTTTCCAGACTCCCCCGACTGTCAGTCAGAATGCACAATCAATTGGCTGACGCCGCACGGACGGTGCGCAGACCGCCCAGGAGCGCCAGAAGATTGACTCCCGTGGGAAACTAGCCGCCGGATGGATGTTGACTGGGAGTTTGACCGACCCTGAACATATGGGTTTTAGTGGCCAACTGCAACAGGGCCCATTAGCTCCCTGCCTGACAGTACTGCTCCAACTTGACCTAGACACCCCAATATGTGGGGTTAGTCTTCTCCGTCGTTCCAATATACTCCATTTCCGTCTTTGCAGCCATTGAGGTCTTGTATAATATAAAGCGTTGATGAAACAAACTTGACAAGACGGTTTAAAGTTTCGTATTTTTACAAATATTTGTAATGCTCACCTGAATGTGCGATAATATTATGTCTTCCTGTGGTATTATTCCAACTTTTTGATTGTCTTCAGGTACTAAATATTCTGTACATTTGAAGCTTTTCATTTTTGAATTATGTTCCAGCATATCAAGTTTGATAGAGTTATCTCGCTCCTTCGCAAATTTCAACTCTAAAAGAACACAAAACAAATCGTTGCGACTAAACAATACTAAAAGGGAAGAGTTGGATATTGAAATGCAGATGCAAGATTTGGTAATTAATTATTGCAATATAATGAATATACACCGTTGACTACTTAACGACCAATATTGGCGACTTGCTCCCGGAGCGCACAGTAATATTATTTTCTAATTCGAACGCATCCTAAAATCCATACCAAAAATATCTCATTATTACCATAGATACAGAATAATAACGGCCGCTAGAATAATTTCGCGCGTCATTTCGCGGATATTTCTGGTAAAATTCCATTCTTAAACATCAAAAACTTTTTTTTTCGAGAAATCATCAAAAATTTTATTGGTTTATGAGCTAATATCTAAATATTTTTGTATGTAAATAAGCAAAACGAATATTACCTTTGATAGATAATCTAATAAAGATCACGATAATATTTACTATTTTTAAATAGGGTTCCGTATTTTTCCGTAAGACAAGTAAAAGTTAGAAATGCCGAGTTTTTTTCACTTTTTAGAAATTCTCATATTTATTCATAATTATCTAATTGTTTAACAAAATGAGATTTGAATATTTTATATACAGAATTTAAATGCGATTATTGCACAATTATTCTTTTTATGATTGCTATAGTAGTTCCATAGTTATAGTACTTTTTGTCGAGTGCGGCGACATTGCAATAAATTCCAATAAATTGCCGCGGTCTGCCATGAAATTATGCCGCTACTCGAAGTGCATAACTATATTCATAACTACAAAGTTTACTAAATTAAATGATTTTTGATATTTAAGATTTTTTTAAACATAGCGGAATATACAACCGCGGTATTTTACAACCAGTATACACACCGAAATCCTACTACCAGTCCTCTCCTTTTTAATTTTCTTGTAACATTGGGACTTCAATGTATACGAGAGGAAACTGGACCACTTCGGTAAAATTCTCTTAGAAGATCGACACAAATTGACCGATACTGCAGTGTCCACAACACTGTAGATAGTCCATATGCTTTATCTTACTACAGCTAGTGGTTCGTAATTAATTATCGTACGTTCGATGTATCTCGCGTCAGCAAAACCTACAGAAAAAAACTCTATAGTTTATAGGCTGGTGATGTGCACATAAGATTAAATTTGTCGTTCCACCACCATTAACATTTTTAACCTAAACTATTCGACTTTCGTCAAGGACCTATTCATATCAATTCAACCTAATTAGCTTGCTATTATCTAAATTTGAAAAACATACACATATAATATAATACCCTTATGTAAAATACTATGTAACAAACACAGAAGCCTTAATATGTACCATGATCAGCGAGAAAAAACGACAACTACACGGAAAGTACCCATATTAATTAGAATAAATAAATTAAATATTTATTTATTTATTTAAGTATTAATTACTATAAAATTTTTATTTTTTCTTACAAAAATAACAGGAACCTAATGGCACAACCTTAACCATTTGCTGATTTGATTCTGTCACCCAACTGGGACTAGCCCGTTCTAGGGTGGACAGGACTCTAATATTACAATAAATTATGTAAAAGTTTTAGTAAAATGCTAATAGAAATAAATTGCCCTAAAATGTAGTCCTCAAAAAAAATGCAATTCCATTATAATCGACATTAAACAAACCTACTTTCTATTTCTTCTTGCTTCTGCAATTCGATAATCCTATTGTGATATTCTATGTCTGAAATCTTTTCCATTGCTCGTTTGTCCCTTTCGTTCGCTGCTTGTTTCTTATTATTTTCCACGCGAGCGATTTCCAAATTTCGTTTTGTCAAAATACCTAGTTCGTATTCACTCTCCTGAAATTTAAGTCAGTTTCAGTCATAAGTCAGTTTCAGTGGCGACGTACATAGGTCAAGGACTTTATATTCAAGCATAAACTGACATATTTTAAATGTTAACTGCCACTGGTGTCGGCATCAAATGGACCACTCATAGATAAATAGCGTATTTTAAAAATGTTAATAGAAATGGACAAACTGTAATAAGTAGGGTACTTGATGATGTGGGTTATTTGATTGTACTACGTTTTGGCAGCTAGGATTTTACTATGAAACGCAACGTGTAGATGGCACTCATAACAGTTCCAAACATTGACTAATCTTCTCTTATGTTCAGTAGCCTAATAGATGGCGTTCGAAATATGTTTCAATAAATAATATTTAGGCGTATTTACGTTCGTATAGTAGTGATGGGTGTGATCACGAATAGCAATAACAATAACGTGTGATATTTGCAATCACGAAGAACGCGTTACGAGAATTTGAAAGAACATGCTATTTGAATCACGGCTACGAACAGCACCGCGTTGCCATCACTCGGCGCCGCTACGACGCGACCGATCACTGATCAGTGATTATATGATCAGTGATTGGCCGTTCTCACTGATCGCCGTCGAACGACCGCGCGGCGCGCCACTGAACGATGATTGGTGAGCGCCTAATTGAACCGTTCATTTGGTTTCGTTCATTCTTGATATGATCGGCGATCAGTGGATCAGTGATATGATCAGTGGATCAGTGATCTGCCGTTCGTTCTGGGCGAACGCCCGCGCCAGTGGGCGGCCACTTCCATAGAAAGAAAATTTGTATGCGTTCACTTCACGGGAGATAGACGAACATTTCGTTAAAACTTCTTGAGATGACGTTCTAAGCGTTACCGTAGCAGGGCTGCTGTACCAACCTAGAGTTAGCTCCCAACGCGGGGACTCCTCAACGGTTAACAGCACAGACACGAAATTTTGTATACGTATATATTTTGCTATTAATTTATTACATTTTATTACATTTTTGCTATCATTAGTATTAATTTATTACCACTACATAAAGCATCTCGAAGCTTTTTATACTTTTTTTAGATAAATGTTTTATTTATTTTGAAAAAAAAAACTATCTTTTTTTCAACAACTTTGTATCAAAAATTGCTTATTTGCAAGTACTGATTCTCAGTAGCCCCGTTCATACCGGTTCTCCTCGTTGATACCGAGGTTAAGCAGCAGCGGGCGCTGTCAATACTGGGATGGGTGACCGCCTGATTATTTGACTGCGTGATGCTACAAATGCCCACCTAGAAGATGGTGCCAATAGGCAACAAGGCGGGTTCCACAAAAAAGCATATGCCTTGTGGGTAAAATAAAACCACTTTAGGGATGCCGGTTGATTTAAACTCACCCATGTTTATTTATTTTCATTTTTATTGGGATAACATCTCTTATTCTTTATTTGCTTCTTAAAAGTTTGTTATGTATTTATTTTTTTTAAAATACGTAAGTAATTATTTTTTGTAGTAGATTACTTATACCTCGCATTTTCGGCGCTCCAGACTCAAACAATGCCACATTCTCTCCATTTCCTTTTCGAATTGTTTTTTTATTTTATTTTCCTCAATTTGTTGTAATAGTCTTTTGGTTGTATTTCCAGCATGAGAACTATACTTTCCATCGTCAGAATCGTTTCTCCTGCATTACGGGATATCATCATTATTAGGTAGTAAATTAAAAAAATATGAACTGGTATAACATGATGATTGGATTATGATAGAATCCTATTAAAATTAGTGGCTATCTATAGTGACCCATCTACCGATCTGACTGATCCAACAGCATAGTGGTTAGGTGGCCTGATCTTACATTGTAAGGTTCCGGGTTCGATTCCCGGCTGGGTCACCATTTTCCTTTGGGATAAAATTGGCGTAATTGCATTTGATTTTTTTCGATCGAATGCAATAACAAGAGGCACAGTTTTTACACAAATAGTACATGCACACGTAAATAATATGTACGTGTGCTTGTAACATATGATACACATGCGCCACTTCAACCTGCCTACCCACAAAACCCGAAACTTTCCAATGAAAAAATAAAATATTTAATATTTCTTTGCCAGGAAAACCTAATACCACCACAGCATCGTATTTTTTTCAAACACCCTAAATATGTTGTATGATAAATCTTCTGAAATATCGTTGAATAAATTATTGTTTTATGCAAGTAAAATTTTAGTAAGGATAAGTTGTTTTAAAACTAGCTTTATGCAAAAGTGTAGTAATATTTTTTTAGAAGAACCTGTAATCCTATTTTTTCAGTGACTATGTGCAAAATATTCTTGCGCGTTAGTTATCTTTACTTTGGTCCAAAAAAAGGTATTTAAAAAAAGTTTTGTGCTTTATTTATTTAAATCAAAGGTCAATTTTTAGAAAAACCTAATTATCTCTAAACTGTATTTTTAAAAATTACGACAGTTTTGTTCTGAGGGTGATATAATCACAACTTCATAGTTGGGTTGTAAGAACTTGTCGTATGTTAATAAACCCGTTCATTGTGAAATTTCACAATAAAGTGTAGAAACAAACAAACAAACCTATTCTTACTGACGTAATATAGTTTAATTACATCGTTTAGTTCCAGAAATATTTTAATAGCTTCAACCTGCATGGGCGACTCGAACGGATTAATCTATTTTATTTGTGTATGCGATCGAGACTATGCGGTACAATTTAGTGCACAGGGTTTTATAAGCTAGCTAAGCGGTTTTATCGCATCGTTTGACCCCTGTGGTCAGCGTAGACCGTAAACGACAACTGTTGGTAATATTTGGTTTGGGTACCGATGTCAGTTTAACCGGAGCCTTCGCGGAGGTTGGACGGTTTATTCCAGACTGGTTTGCGGGTGAGCTTGTTTAAGCCCACTCGCGCCTACAACGATGTTTGTTCGTAAAAGTGAAAGTGACAATTATGTACGACTCCATATTACTTCGCGCGGGCGACAATACCGCAGTCGAAAGTTTTGATTTACTGTCTGGCGGGCAAACGACTTATGCGTGTGACATAGTCTCTACACAGTTATTAACATATTTTGACTATTCCACATTTGAGTTTTATCCATGATTGAGTCCCCTCCCTCCCTGCCAATACTGCAGACAGGTTTAATTTGAAACGTTAATAATAACATTACTACTACTATTTGTAATACTCACTAGATCTATATTTTTTTTGCAGCTTTAAACATTAAAAAATGTTAGTGCCGCCCCAAGACTTTCTCGGCAAGTAGACAAGCTCCCCCTCCCCTTACCCTCACCCCTACTCCTTCGCAATATTTCGTATTTTCTTAAATTTGGCGGATTTTAAATATTTTTTGCGTCGCTTGTATACGAGATATTCTAACCAAACATCTCACAAAGTGATTTTGGTCAAATAAGGCATCTACGTACCAAATTTCAAGTCTCTAACTGTAATATTTCGAGATTGCAGTATAACTAGTGCCCTGGTGGACTGATTTCAACCACAATCTTTTTAACTCTTGCCATTACCAAATGATGCATGCACGTTAAATTTCATCTCAATCGGATGAAGCGTTTGGGCGCTATCGTAAAGGAATACACATACACATACACACTCACACACACACACACACATACACTCACACACACACAAACACACACACACACACATACACACACACATAGACTAACAGAGAGACTACATTCATGGTTTTAATCGTCTTGGAGGAAGGGAGGAGGGGTCAAAATGTATGTATATATCTGTCTATATCGAAAAAAAAAGCGCGTTCACAATACTTTCCCTATGCAGGGAAATTAAAATAGGCGACAAAAAAACAAATGTAAAATTGAACCTAAAAATAGACAAAGACTATGTAATAAAATTACAAAATCTGCAAATTAGGGTTTTATATTGCAACCTTTATTGATACAAGACACTACTACTTACTGATATTTAATAAAATTATTTCAAATTATCAACATCAATTGGTCACGATAACAATTCATAGACAAAAGAATAGACGATAATTATAATCAAATTAAAAACAATAATATTAATTAACCACAAGAAATCTAAAACCAAAAAAAAATCCTTTCAAAAAATCTTCCTTTAATAGCATTTTCTTGGAGTCTATGGTCTAACTATAATAGTTCATATTAGGCCATAAATTAAAATAAAAGCATAATAACTCACGTAATATTGTTAAATTTACTAAATTTCTCTGTTAAAAACTCTCTTTCTTCTCTTTCCCTCCTGGTTTTATAAATTGCTATTTTTTCTTCAATCATTTTTTTTTTCGCTTCTGGATTATTCAGTTCGTAATTTTTCTTTGATAAATCTTCCGATAAATCCTTTTCATCTGTGCGCAATAGAACTTTTAACCTGGAATTTAAAATCACTACCTCTCAGTTGAACCTATCTCTCGAAGAAACTTTTCTCAAAACGTCATCTAGTTTTTAAGAAAACGTCTGCAAATAAATATCTTGTCCTGTTTCGCAATCATTCCCTACACTTGTATTTAACACTGAATCGTTATATATTGTATAGAATATTATATTTTTTTCTATTTAATATTATAATTTCCTATTACTAAAGTTATTGCTTTTTTAACTGTATTTTAATCATGTATTCATTTCAATTTACTGGTATTTTAAACCGACTTCAAAAAAAGGAGGAGGTTATTATTTCGGTTGCAATTTTTTTTTTTTTTAATGTTTGTTATCTCAGAACTCTGTGATGGGATCCATGAGGAATTGAGGAAACTCCTCAAATATTGTCATAAGAAATTGAAAATTTACATGTTGATTCAATTCTGACGACAATTCATTTATTTTAATGGCAAACACGACCTGTTTCTACACCCTGGGTTGGCTCTCGACGAGGGGACTCCTCAACGGTCAACAGCATGGACCCCAAATTTTGTATACTCATTCAAATTTGATAGCCCTATCTAAGTTTTATAATGATATCGTTGATGCAACCAGGCTTGGCTCCCGACGAGGGAACTCCTCAACAATCAACATCACAGACACCATTTTTTGTATATGTATTCAATTACGACAGCCCGTTCTAAGTTTCACCAAGGACTGCGGCATCCAGGGTTGGCTTCCAACAAGGGAACTCCTCAACGATCAACAGCACCTACATACAATTTTGTTGACACATTCAATTAAGATAGCCCATTCTACGTATTACCATGACATGGCTACTGCACTTATAAAAGAAAATGCAGTCGGTTTTTTAAGCTATTGCATAGCTTTTATTGCGGGCCTAGGCCAGCGCGGCGACCGAATGAAGAAATTTCTTAACGAAAATTAATTATTTTAAACTGATAATTACGTCTAAACGAGTACTGCTTACGATTCGAAAAAAATATATGTTCAACAAGAACATTTTCCTAATATTCTTAGCTTTGAATATTTTAGATTTTGTTTATATTACATAGTGTAATTAATTTGTGAAATTAGGTCTAACCGAACACAAAAACGACTACTACGCAAATACTATTTGGCGTATTATTATGAAACCTGCACCATTTTAAAGATAATTTAACAATCTATCTTTTTATCTACGATTTTTTTCGAATAATCCGGTTTTTTTGATTTATCGAATAAAAAATTCGTGCGCGGCGCTCTATCAGAAGACGCTTAAATTATTCCGAATCATTTGCTATCGCAGCCGCAAATGATTCGGAATAATTTCAACGTTTTCGCAGTTATCTGATATCAGAAAAAATAAAATAAATAAATAATTATAATTGCATAAGTTGTTAAAAATGCTATGCAATAGCTTTACCGCGGCAGTCCCCGAGTGCCACACGTATTTTTTTTTGTTAAAATTTTGTCTATTATATATGTCTTATGTCCAGATGATTAATTAGCTTTTGCCAATATAATTCGTATTTCTTAGGATAATTGGTAATATTTCAATGAATCGCTTACATTAATTTTATAGTACCACTAGTTTAATTACAACAATGAACTAAATCAATCCTTGAACTCATTCACTCTCATTGGGTGCGTTTTTTGTGTCTTATTTACAAAGCTTCGACGTTTTAATTATTTCTCACGTTTTTGTGAAATACTAAAATCTGTATTTCACAAAAAGTTCAGATTTTTTCTTGATCACAGTACCAACCTATCGACCTACTTTCTTTATAACTCAGTTAGTATAGGGATTTAAAGTTAGGTACGAAAAATGATCAACCTACTGACCTTTGGCGCTTTACATCTAAATCCAAGTCGTAAGCCTTCAGAGCAATTCCGACCTCGTTTTTAATTCTGTTTGCGTAACATCTGAAAGAGTAACAGTTTTTAGGGTAAATTAGGTTTAAATTAATCTACAATATGTCGTATAGTATCATTTTCGAAAACGCAGTACTCCACATACTGTATAATGTACGTAATATTTTTTCCTAAAAAAATCATAAATGAACGCTGCATTATAATACCAAGAGAGATGAGGCACGTTATTTATATAAATTTAACGCGTAGCCCAACTCAGGCCTTTCGCAGATTTAAATACCAGTAAGGGCGTCATTTTTGAATAGATAGAGAATAGATGCTGTATCCGCGATGACGTCTCGATGTCTCTTTTGATTTTAAATTCGAACTTGGAATGCGTAACTGGTATTGTCCTTAGAAACGATCCGTTGGGCACCCGAATCCGAGTAAGCTTAACGGGTAAAGGGCGCCACGGATCCGCGACAAAATTTATCTGAATTATCGCTAACGTCAGGCGGCGCAAGCGACATTTGATCTGTGGCCAGAGGCCACTTATGTTTGAGTTTGGTAGCGAATGGTTTTGTGCAGCTTGAGCCATAAGATCCAATGTATTCTCGGGTCGGTCCTACTCATGATTCAGCTTCTATTCAGGTATTCCCTAGTATGAGGGACTACCCCGGGAAGGAATCTCGCGTCTTAGGCCTCACGGTGTGTTGTAGACCTGTTGTGGATGTGGATCATGACACTCTTGAATCGACCTAAACGCTACCTGATCCCGAGTGGCATTTCGGCCAAAGAACGCCCAGGTCCGCGATAAATTCCTACTGAATTACCGGTGTAATACAACACGTAGAGGCTGCGCAAGCGACTACGGTCCCGTAACGAGTCGGGAGGACGGAGGTATCCTGAAACTTAATTCCAGGCGGAGATATCCTGACAAAGCTGGTAGCCGAGGAGCAAGGTGGCCCACTGGTTACATTCCTAGTGCCCCGCCTTAAGGCGTTGGACTTTGGCGAGTTCGTGGCTTTGTTGGACAGTAGATTTGTATCGTCCCAAAGTCTTCTATGCCCCCCCACGGGAGACAGAACGATAATTATCATTAAAACGTTATGGGTGACGGGTTCGCTCATTGTAGTCGACATCTCCAGACGTGATCAGACTGGAGGATGGAGAAATACGTCTGAATGTGGTAGTAAAGGCGTCAGGAAGCCCTCTGGATGGTACTTCCACGTGCCTCGCGGTAAGGAGCTGGGCTGTTGGCGTAGTTCGACTGTGGTTTTGTTGTCCATTAAGTCCATGCGTTCACTCGATGGGAGACAGAATTGCACAATGTTGTCATATCTCCGTGAGGTGGCGGGTTTGCTTATTGACTGTTGCTTATTGAACGCTCACTACACTTTCTCTGTCATTTGCTGAATGCCAGCAACTGACTGTCAGCATCAAGCGTGAAAATATCATATATACACAAGACTCCTACTCCTATCCATGCACAGAAGCAGATTTGCCGCGATTTATTTGTTTAACTGCCCTACCATTAGGTTATTATTAAAAAAAGTAGGTAAATATTCGTTGGGTTTTTTTCATAAGATTTATTAAAATACTTGTTTACAATATACCACACATTCTTATTACACAATTGACCCATTTATTACTCTTTTTGCATTTAGAATTGTAGGAACAATTCGACGTATCACGTACGCTTTGTGGGTTTCGTTTTTTTAAATTTTTATTTTTGTACCTACTCGAACGTACGTGATACGGTGTGTTGCGTTCGGGCGATAATATAGCGGATGTATCACCCACGTTCGTTTAGGTGGGCCGATTAAGAGATGAATAAAACAGTTGGAAGTATTCACTTTAGTGGAAGAAGAAAAGTGATGTGAACACGCATTTTTTTTATTTTTATGAATGAAGACGAAAATATTCATTTCGAGCCCCCCAGATAATATTAAGATCATTTCCAGATGGAAGTCTGGGTGTCTATGTATGTGTCTGTCTAAATCTGTGTGTATGTGTGTATTCCTCCACGATAGCGCCTAAAAATCCATTTGAGCTGAAATTTCCGGGCACAGTGGTTAGGTCGCCTGATCTTACATCGTTAAGTCCCGGGTTCGATTCCCGGCTGGATCACTATTTTCCGTTGGGATAAAATTCATGGAATTGCATTATCAATTCTGTCGATCAAATGCAATAACAAGACACACTTACACATATGTTACACGCACACATACATATAAACACGTCATAGTAGGGTTGGCTGTAAGAGATTGTCATATGAGAATAAACCCGTTCATTGTAATTTTACAATTATAAGTAGAAACAAACAAATTTGGCATGGAGGCATAATTTGGTTATGGTAGGAGTTGTGAAAGTTGTGGTTGAAATCCGTCCAGCAGGGGACGTAGGTACTAGTAATATTCTCAAAATATTGGACTTATAGACTTAAAATATGGTACACAGATGCCTTATTAGGTCGAAATCACATTGAATCTTCGCCGATCAGTATATTTGCGTAAACGATTGAATCGAACGTGTTTGATGCGTTGTATTTCCGCTATCCACGCTCGTCGCCGACTGTCCCTTTTCAATGAGGTCAAACTCCTTCCCGAAGAGACATCCCGCTCAAAATCCTTTCATAAGTCCTTGGCTACATGCTGGGAACGCTGCTTTGTGCCACAACCGTTTTTTTTAAATAGACCACATACATATGTACGTATAGAATATCATCTCAGAATAGAATAAACTCTCATATAGGTTAAGGTTTTGCCATTCGGATCCAGTTATTTTTGTAATCCAAATTAATGTTTTATAGTATTTAATTCTTCAAATAATAAAAATATTTCAAAATCTGGTACGTGCTCTATGTATATACTTACTTATTATTAGTCCTAATAAAGAACATTTCTTTGTCAGGATTCCTGTACTTTTTTCTTTGTGTTTCATCTACTTGCTCGTCATTTTCTTTTCTCATTTTATACAATTGTTCAAGGTATTTCCACCCTAACCCTGGTAATCTAGCATGCTGAAAGTGTAAATTCGATTTTATTTCATGTGACGTTTTCAAATTCAACTGCACTGCGTAATATTTATATATTTATTTATATTACATAAAATGCATACAATATATTTTTTATTTACTTTTCGGCGGGTGCGTATAAAATTTATACGAGAAACTGTAATTTCAGCTTAAAGTCGTTCTTTCAAAACCGTTCCGGATATAACCAGTTTTTAACCTTCAATACATTATCGCCTCCAAGTAGCTGGAGCGTGGTTGGTTGCTTTTGTATTAGAGCAGTTTCTAAAAAGCTTTAGTTGTATTGAGAACGTCTTGTATATACTTTATACTATGTGCCCGCGTATGTAAATATTATATAATTTTATGTTCCATTTAATTATTAAGTAATATAATATCCCTGCAGTTTAATATAAAATTCCTACAATAAAAATTCCTGATGACAAATTACCAAGCAAAGTCATGAATGTATATTGGAAAAGAAAAATACTACAATATTAATGAAATGTTATAGAAGTAATTATTTTACATGTAAACGTTAGACTCTCAAACCCAAGTTTTATGCACTGATTGCCAAAATAACACTTCTATAAGTCCATTAATTCAAATATATTCACTTCAAACGTCTCACTTCAACTTCACAAGTCCATAGATTCACTTCAAAATGCAAATATGATTATGTTACTATATTGAAAATTTTGTTATGTTTTATATTTGATTTTTGATATTTATAAATTCTACCAACATATTTGTTTACCCATGTAGTAATTTTATTGCGTAAAAAATGGTTATCTGTTGCCTAATTTATAATATGTTGCATTGTATAAAATTTATACGACTCGCTCGCTCATGGTAAATTTTACGACGCGCCCGCTGCAAGGTTAAATCCGTCTTTCTTTAGATTTTTTAGCGCGTAACAATACCTTACCTTCTCGTCGGTTGGTGGGCGGGTAAAATGATACGAATTCAGCATACACATAATTTAAACAAATTTAAACATATTTTTAAACATGTATGTTGAATATATGTTGTACTTACGCTGAAGGTCTGCAACGCTATGATTTAGAGACATTAGAGGATCGGCGAGTAGTATCAGATATGTCGTTTCTACATAAAATTGTTCATACTGGGTTGGACAGTCCATACCTCCTGAGTAGGGTGAGCATACGAGCGCCTTCCCGACTCGCACGTGCTCACTCAACTTTTTACGTACCAAGGTTCAACACTAACTATGGTTCCAATTCGTTATTGCCTCGCGTTATGCACGCATACAATTTATGCTTTAACGATATTGACATTTTTAACCATCAAAATAGTCGATCCTTTGTTAAGGAGGTACATGAAAAGCTGATTATCAGATCGGATTGTGTTTGCATGCACATTACAAGCACTCACAATCACATTCGCACTACAGATACACACACCCACACACACATACATACACGCACACACATACATACACACCCTCACACACACACACACACACACATACACACACACACACATACATGCTCTCCATCACACAAACACACACCAACACCCATACACTCGCACATAGCGATTTTAACTGTTAGTTTAAAATTCTTTTTGGTTTTCTTTGTATTGTATATTGTTTAGCACATTTTGTAATCCTTATATAGCAAATAATTTAAAACATCATTGGCTTTACTATTGGTATATATTATGCTTATGCGTTATTATTTTATGCTCTATGTTTTTAAAAAAAATAAAATAAATAAAAAAAATAAAATATTTTAACATTGAACTAACTACCAAAAAATATTTGACATTGTTGTTGTATATTATTTTGACAATGAATTGTACTTTCTTGACTAGATATTTTCATATTAAATCCTTTATTACTTAACATATAATATTAATGACTATTTCTTTTTTTTCTCACATATAATTTTACTTATATTATTTAATCGAATTTTATATTATTGCCGACTATATAATTGAATTGCATTTTATATAATATTTTGTCTTTTAATATTTTTTATTATTATTATTTTTTTTTTACTTTTTTTTTTGAAAAACAATATTTTAGGGTAATTTAGTGTTATTAGCTTTTTACTAAAACTTGTACATCTGTAAGCAATCAAGCAATCAAGCGAACTTGATTGTAATATTAGAGTCCTGTCCACCCTAGAACAGGCTAGTCCCAGTTGGGTGACAGAATCAAATAAGCAAAAGGTTAAGGTTTTGAACCTTTGGCCAAATGCTTCGCAGGTTTACCGCAATTCTATCAATTTTAATAACATCTAACATGTTGGCAAGACGGAGGTCCAAAAGGTCCTGGTTCATCATACAACTTAGGTTTGTATTCTTTAGGAATTTGTGGACGTGGAGGTAGATACGGCGCTCCTATCATCAACGGCGGTCCCTGTTTCATCTTTAAACCGCAGAATAACGAAAATAATAAAAATATCCCAAAAACGCGAAATGCACAGAAATAAAAAAACACCACGTCAAAAAAGGAAATTCGACATAAAAATCAAACGTCAAATTCTTAAATTCTAAATTTAATGATTATTATTAGGCACTTAAAAAAATATTAGTAAATTGATGAACATTTCGGTAACTTTAAATCATTTGCCTCTTCGAGCTTCCTTGATTCTTGCTTTTGGAGTAATTTTTGGAAAGGATGCGAGGTCTGGATGTGAGTCTTCCTGAAATAAATAAATATTAGCGTTTAGCGACATCTAGTAGTATGCGATCGAACTATGTACGTTTCATTTTATGTATCTTCACCAATGCTGGAAAGACGAGTGCGCGATAGAAATTTCACTTCGTGCCGATAGAGTGCATTAAACGTACCATATTTTAGGTAATCCGGCTGTCCTCTGATAGTGGTTCTCATAATTGACAAAACTTTGAAACTCCTTTAAATCGAGATCAGTTTCTAGTTTCTGAAAAAATGATGATTACAGAAATTTTCAGTATCCTCTTCTTTTACTGTAAAATCCCAACATATATAAAGGCTATAACAAAAAAAATATAAATATACCTATATATTTTTTCGGTAAGTAATTGGATTGAATAAAGAATAAAAATCTTCTAATGTGTTTATGCAAATGTTATGTTTTTTTTTCAATTTCGTCAGATTTTACTTTGCGAGGGAGTTGGGGAGGGGGGGGGGGGTGATTTAAAGATTTTATGAGCTATGACATAATATGAAACTACCAGAAAATAAAAAAAATTAATACAGGGTTCCTCCAGCATGAAGAGTCCCCCAAAACCAAACTACTCATTGCGATCTTTGGGCTCGATTGCGTTTCTTCGTGAACTAAAATCGGAAATTAGTCCGTGTGAACGAGACAGGGCGGAGATGTGAGATGACCGGTTGTCACTTTGGACCCGATTGCGTTTCTTTGTGAAGTTAAACTAAAATTAGTCCAAGCTAACGAGACAGAGCAATACGTTATAGCGGAATATGAAACAAATGATCATCGATAAATACTACCTGCCTAACTTATACTCGTCCGAATAAATTCGAGCATATTTCGTGCGGTGTAAGATTTGACCTTGGCGGGCAGTTTTAATGCGAAAAAGTGACAACCGGTCATCTCACACTCCGCTCTAGCGTATTGCTGAAATATTCGTAATAGGTACGCTCTAGCGTATTACTAAATTTCCGTAATACGCTCTGGCGTATTACGGAAATTAGTCGTCATACGACTAATTTCCGATTTTAGTTCACGAAGAAACGCAATCGAGCCCTTTTTGGCAATAAAACTACCCGCCAAGGTCAAATCTTACACCGCACGAAATATGCTCGAATTTATTCGGACGATTATAAGTTCGGCAGGTAGTACCTATTTATCGACGATCGTTTCTTGAGACTATAAAATATACCGTCTCCTAAGCAGCTGCGGTGGATGTGGACCTGTTGTCATGCCACACTTGAAACGACCAATGGACCACCCGATCCCGAGTGGAATTACGGGCAAAGGATAGCCAGGTCCGCGATAAATTCATATTGAATTTATGCTGTAATGCAACATGTAGAGGCCGTGCAAGCGACTTCGTAACCGTAACCAGTCGGTAGGACGATTGTATCCAGCAGGTTAATTCCAGACGAAGATATTCTGCTAAAACTGTAAGACAGGGGGCGAGATAGCCCCACTAGGTTACTTTCCTAGTGGCCATAGTAAAATAACATCAGTAGGACAGCTAGAGCCCGTTTGCGAAATAAGTACCTACGCTTCGCCGAACCACCAGGGTTGCCACAACAAGTACGCTATTGACAAGTTGTGATCCCATTAAAGCAGAAATGCAATTATTTATATTATGTACGTTTATGTATTTTTGGTTTATAGATCAAGAGTCGGTTCTCAAAATTGTACTGTAACAGAATATATAGGTAAGTTAGTACTGACTTTGTGTGTCCGCATTCATCACTTGTTGCATGTGTTCAAAATACCTACATTTTAGTAAGTTAAAGTAGGTACTTAGCGAAAACGCATCTACCTACCTACCTACGCACTTACCTACCTATACACCTACTTACCTAGACACATACTTACCATCATTTTTGTTTATTTACGCGCCGGAAAACAAAACGAAAAACATATTTTACCAGAATTTTTTTGTGTTGAATGTGAACTGCATTTATATATTATCATGTAAAGTAAACCTACATTGAATTTATTTCAATCACAAACGACTTTCATTTAATTACCAAACGAAACTCAAACCGTACATGATTCGGCCATTTTATAGATTTCAATGAATTAGATTCGGAAGGTTTATTAGGATTAATAAACGCTTATGAAGAGTTATAATCAAAAAAAAATTTAGGTGGTACGAAGTTCACCGGATCATCTAGTTCTTTATAATTATTATGTACGTTTATGTATTTTTGGTTTATAGATCAAGAGTCGGTTCCCAACATTGTAATGTTACAGAATATGAGTTAGTGCTGACTTTGTGTGACAGCATTCACCACTTGTTGCATGTGTTCAAAATACCTACATTTTAGCAAGTTAAAGTAGGTACTTAACAAATACGCATCTACCTACCTACCTACGCACTTACATACCTATGCACCGACTTACCTAGACACATACTTAACTACGCAAATAAACAATAAATTTTACCTCGTAAATTTAATTTCGTAACGTAAATGTAAGTAGGTACTCGTAAATGTAATTTCTGATGCAACCTTTACAGCCTGTACAGAAAACATTCCAGTTTTGCATACTTCGCTGTCGCGCGACAGCCCTGACTGGCTAGCACCGAGGAGCCTGAGAATCTTTGTAGTGGTAGCGTACGGACAACGGGCGCTTGTATGAGTGCGAAATCGGTGCGTACTATGGAGATACTATGGAGCCACTACATATTCTTAATTTACTATGTAGTGGCTCGCCGTTAGTAGATTTGTATCGTCCCAAACTCTTCTACTACCACCGACGGAACGATCATTATCGTTAAAACTTCCAGAGGTGACGGGTTCGCCCGTTGTAGTCGACATCTCCAAATGTACCCTCCTGAATACAGGGTAGAATGAAAAAAGTAAATATCTTCACTCAGAAAAGAGTTTCTACAGAGTATCTAGGAAAAAATATTTAAAATATATAATACAACCTTCATTTCTTCTTTTGCAAACATCTGTTCCCGTAGTTCTCGAGCATATTCCACCTTTCTCTGATTGTTTTTCTCATGTCTGTCTTTTGCCATTTCGTTTTTCTCCCTCAGCCACTTTAGAAAATTCTCATCCTCCCTCTTTTGCGACGACCTCCTTTGTTGAGCAATTACATTGTGCTCATTAATTTGATACTTTTGCTGTTGGTAAATATCCTGGGAAGTGTAAATATTTAATGAGGTCGAATGTTTTAAATAAATACGTTACACTTAATTCCTATTTGTAACTTGTAGCATACACCGAAATTCAACGAGGACTTTATGACGTACATATAGAGTTGTCAACTACAGCGGGCGAACCTGTCAGCTCAGGAAGTTTTAACGATTAGGCGTTCTCTCTCCCGTGAAGTGAACGCAGAAGACTTGGACAGAACAATCCACCGCCAAGCTCCGCCACATGCCCGCAAGAGGCCAACGCCTTAACCGCGAGATAGCCAGGAGTGTTACCCAGCGTGCTTACACTCACGCCCTTACTTCCAGTTGCGACCAGATTACTCCGGTATCTCGACTGGTTACGAGTTCGAGGTCGCTTGCGCGGTACTCCCTTACGAAGCTGTGAAACGGTGTACACAGAATCTCTCGCGGACTACGGCATCCTTTGCCCGGCTGTTCACCCGGAATCGGGTAGCCGATGGTCGTTTCAAGAGCAGTCGCCGTAAGCTCAGCAACCACCCCCGCTCTATATGAAGCAGTACTGCTTCCAGACTCCTCTGACAGTCGATTGCACAATCGATTGGCTTACGCCGCACGGTGCGCAGAAGATTGATTCCTAGGGGAAACTAGCCCTAAGGCCAGAGTCCTACACGGGTTCGCGCTTCATGCATGGAGGCCGCCGGATGGGTGTTGACCCGTGAGTGTGACCAACCCTGAACAAATGGGTCTTCGTGGCCAACTCAGCGAGGGGTTATTAGCTCCCAAATATGGTCAGTGTCAGTGTGGTCATATGTAGTCAGTTCCGGAAACTTCCAGTGTTACCAGTCTATAATATGAGATATTCAATGACTTAAACGTATGCAAAAAATTATATAGTAAGCTTAGCCAAATCCTACAGATAAACTTTCGATCTACCTCTAGAAATGTCCTTCTGTTTGCCTCGAAGTTCATACGTTGCTGGTCCACCAATCGTTTAATTCCCTCAGCTTCTTCTTGTCTAATTATTATAGCATCATCTTCCAATCTTTTCTGTTCTTCGCGAATTCGTTTTAAGTTTGCATTATGTAAGTCTAGTTGTCTTCGTACTTCCCCCTGAAATAAATTATATTAGTCATTAATTTTGAAGTTAAAGTCGAATTCTGTCATACTATTACTTTACTTTATTATACTGTAGGGGCCGAAATCCTCTTTCAAAATGTAAAGCATCGAAAACTATGTTCTTTTGTTCATTTTCTTTCATTTTACGTTTTTCTTCTGAAATCTTTTCCAAAAATTGTGCATTTAAGTCTCGAGCAAGTTTGTCCATTTCCATTTGTTTTATTTCTTTTTCTGTGAATAAAATAAAAATAGTTACTTTAATAAATATAATTTTCGTTGCATCTTTCATCAAAATAACTGTTTTTTAATGAAATCGACTTGAAAATTGCACAATTAATGTTAACTTACTATTTTCGTCCTGTTGAGCTATTTTATTTCTTATTATTTCCCCTTGTTGTCTTTCCAATTCTTTATTTTGCAGCATTTCTTGTTCTTTTCGTTGCTTATCTGTTCTCAGTTTCTTTTCTTCTATCCTTCTGGTTTCTGTTAATGCTTCTCTTTTCGCCAGTTTTGCATTATAAAAGCGTTTTGTCTTAAAAGAAAAGACGCCACTTTATTTGAATTTCAATGTAAGTATAACTATGCGCTAACCTGTTTTTCATAATTATTCATCAACATTTCATGCCACATGTGTTCATATTTCAAATCTTTTTGTTTTTCAATTTCCTTCTCCTTTATTTGAACAAGTTGTAGCTTTTTAACTAAACGTTCATTTTCTTTTAATTGCTTATATCGCCTGTAATTTTTCAATAAGTGTTTAATAATTGTTCGTTTGTTTCAACTCTTTATTGTGAAATCATAATAGGGGGCTTTATTGTCATAATGACAATCTCTTACAACTAACCCTACTATGACGTGTTTATATGTATGTATTGCATGTAACATGTGTGTCAGTATGTGTCTTGTTATTGCATTCGATCGTCACAATTGAAAATTCAATTCTGTTAATTTTATCCCAACGGAAAATTGTGAACCAGCCGGCAATCGAACCCGGGACCTCACAATGTAAGATCAGGCGACTTAGCCACTATGCCACAGGGATGTGTGCACGGGCCATAATAATATTTATGAATGATAACAATTAATGTTTTGTGCCATTACATAATGTGCCATGACATAATTATATATTTTATTTTCTTATTACTATCTATTTAATAATAAATTTATTTATTACCATATTAATATACATGTTAATGAATCTATTTACTGTTTCTCTGCTCTATTTACTTTATATTTTCCCTTTTAATACTTTGGACTGTTTAGTAACTTAGCAATTACTTTTCAGAATATTTTCTGTTTATTTAAAAAACCTTATTAATTTCACTTTTCACTTTAAAATGCTTGTATATTTTAAACTTTTTTTTTATATAGAATAACGCACTATATGACCATTTATTTGGTGGAAACATATAAATGGTTTATGTTTGTTATATTTTGATTAAGTAAATATGTTTCTTGTACTGTCTGTTTCCTGAATAAAATAAAATAAAATAAAATAATAGCAATACTCGATAAATTTTGTTAATAGCATTACTCGATAAAGTTCACCCTAATGTTAATTGTTGCATTAAAATAACAGTATTATCGTAGTAACGAGTATGTATGTGCATCTGACTAATAACACATTTTAAATAAAATATTTTTTTGTCAAACCTGAAATCAACATCATTCATGTCAACTATTATTCCATCATATTTATAATCATTTTCGATTTCGTGTTCTTTTTGATATTGAGATAACACTTCTTCTTTTTCTCTCTTTTTCAGTCTTTCTTCCTCATCCCTGCGTCCTTGATTAAATCTTGTTATTTCTCGGTCATATAAAGTATTTTCGTCTTTTAATATTCTATATAATCTATAATATAAATGTTTCATTTTTATAATAATAAAAGGTAATATTACCGTCAGTTTCTTATTAGTGATATCTTTGCAGCGAGTGAATCAGTACGAGCAATTAAACAACTTTTGATATTTTTTTGGTATTTGAAAAAAAAAATAATTTTGAACTTACCTGTTGAAAAAAGTATGGCTAGCGTTAATCGCACTGGGCTATCTAGCGGTGGGTAAGATATTGCGGATATTGTTTATTCTAGATATGTTACCTACCGCCAGATGGCGCAGCAGGCTCAACAAATTTTATACTTTTTAAAAATCAAATTTTTGAAAAAAAAATTTTTTTTTTTTTTATTAGTCAAAAGTTGCTTACCTGGTCGTGTGTTACCTAAACATGGTTACAAAATAGGACAAGAGGTAAATACAGACCTTTCCCTTCTGTTTTCAAGGTCTTGATTATATTCTGTTAGGAAATTAATTGCAGAATTCTTGGCTTTAAATTGATGAATTCTGTAACATTACACAATATAAATTAAATGAACATTTGCAAATATTTAAAAAATATATTATAAGAAATTTAATAATGTAAAACTAATAAAATAAATATATAAATATGCCATTCTAATCAACGCGTATTTTCTATGTATATAAAGTTTTTATTTAAAATAATAGAAATCCCTGTGGCTTCGGGAAATTGTACCTTAACAATTTCTTTGCCTTTAAATTATAGCAAAACGTAAAAAAGAGAAAATCTCGGAAAATTATGAAATACGAATGTTTTAATTGTCATTAACCCTTAATTGGGTCTCGCGCGTTGAAACCGCAAAGGGATAAAAGAGTCCCCTAACCTTTTAAGCGGGGGAATACCATTGGCGACCTATTTAACCCTTTAGCAGCCAAAGGTACACCCTTTTCGAATTATCCACCTTCATTAAAAATATAGCAGAGGAGCAACGAATTCGTTTATTGTACGAGGAAAATTAAAATTACAACGAAAATACTTCATTTTATTTCTTCATCGTCCTGTTGACCACGAAAGTCTTCGATTAAATATTGATCATTGACTAATATAGTTTTTGTGATACTTTGTGATGTATATTTATAATTGGTAATACATAGTAGATTTTCAATAAAATTTAGTAGAAAGAAACAACTGCCAAGGGAATCTTTTGTAATATTATCTTACAATCTACATATATACTTGTATAAAAGAAGGAACTGACTGACTGACTGACATATCAGCGCACAGCCTAAACCACTGGGGCTAGAACGTTGAAACTTTGCACAATTTCTACGTTCCTTTTATAATTTAATCGAGCACTAAGAAGGGATGTTCGGAAATTCAACCCCTACGGGTGTGAAAAGGGTGAAATTCTGACAACCCTCGGGGATGTAATATTGTATGGGTATATCTAAATCGTTGGCTCTGAAAACTCGAAATTTTGCACATGGCTTTATTTGGTACTGGAGGTAAGCACGTAAACGTTTTTTTTTTTGGAAATTCCCCCTCTTAGGGGGTAAAATAGAGGATGAAAACTTGTATGAAAATATGTTATATACTGTTACTTGTTCCCTCAGTTAATTAAATTAAATAAAAAATATCTGTTTTAAATTTTTTGGTAATTCCACCCCTTATAAGTTAATAAAAAAGAACAAAAATGTTTTTTTTTCTTTAGTGAGCTTCTTGAGAAATGTATAAAAGGAGAAACTGATTTTGTGACTGACTGTCATATCAGCGCATATTTCAAACCACTACGAACATGGCATATTTTACAAAGCTTGTTTTTATAATGTCGGCGAGCACTAAAAAAGGATTTTGAACATTTAACCCTTAAGAGGGGAAAAGAGTGAAATACTGTTATATGGAAAATCAAAACTGCTGCAGCTACAGACTTCAAAATATATATTTTAACTACTCATTACAAATGCATAATAATGACATTCACAGTTTCTTCAAAATCAACCCTTGGGGGTAAAATAAGAGATGAAATATTGTATGGTGATACCCAAGTACTTAGTTGGAACTCGAAATCTTCGAAATCAAAAAAAATTATATTGAAACTCGAAATTTAGCACAGAGCTTTATTTGATAGTGGACGGAAGCACAAAAAAAGGTTTCTTAAAATGTTACCCTCACGGGATGAAAGAAACGGGTGAAATTCAGTAGTATGGAAAATCGGAACCGCTGCTGAGGTTACTTACATCAAAATTCTCTTTAAGCTTCTCATTACGAAGGACTAATAATGTCATTCACAATTTTTTTTTAAATCAACCCTTGAGGATTAAATAAGGGATGAAGTTTAGTATGTAGATACCCAATACCGCTGGATATTAAAACTGTTACCCTCACGGGATGAAAGAAACGGGTGAAATTCAGTAGTATGGAAAATCGGAACCGCTGCTGAGGTTACTTACATCAAAATTCTCTTTAAGCTTCTCATTACGAAGGACTAATAATGTCATTCACAATTTTTTTTTAAATCAACCCTTGAGGATTAAATAAGGGATGAAGTTTAGTATGTAGATACCCAATACCGCTGGATATTAAAACTTGTTTTTTTCAAAGGGCTGTATTTGATAGTGGAGGGAAGCACTAAGAAGGGCTTTTTTTATTCAACCCCCACGGGATGAAAGAAAACGGTAAAATTATGTAGTATGGATAATCGAAACCGCTGAAGGTACAGACAACAACATTTATACTTAAAATAATCATTACATAAGAAAAATAAGGACTCATAGAATACACTAGAATCTCTCATAGAATTACATAAGAATCACCAGTTTTTTCAAAATCAACCTTTGCGGAGTGAAAAAGGGATAAAAGTTTGTATGGAGATATACAAACCGTTAGATATTTAAACTCGAAATTTTGCACAGGATCTTATTTGATAGTGAACGGAAGCATAAAGAAGGGGTTTCTTAAAATGTAACCTCCATGGGAGGAAGGAAACGGGTGAAGTTCAGTTGTATGGAAAATCGAAATTCCTGAAGCCATCGAGATGAAAACCTTATAACTGAAAAATAATGACATTCTCAGTTTTTTCCACAATTAACTGAGCTTTCTATAATATTTGTCAGTCTGTCGATCGCTCGGTAAGTCAGGTAGTTAATTCCAGTATGTTAAAGAACGCATTATAAAATTCAACGCAATCGAAGTCGCGGGCAACACGGGATATACTTTGCTTTAACTGTCGTCAATCTTAGAGATAAACGTGGGAAATGAAAATACATCATTTAAATTATTGAACTATTTACCTATAGGTAGTGTCTGAAAAGGCAAATTTACGTCAATCTTTTTCAATTAACCAATGGATTCGAAATTTCACGCGAAGCGAAGCCACGGGCGACAGCTAGTGTATAATCTATACTAATATTATAAAGAGGTAAAGTTTCTGAGGTTGTAGGAAGTAATCTCTGGATCAACTAAACCGATTTTGACAATTCTTTTACCAATAGAAAGCCACGTTATTTGTGAGTGTCATAGGCTATATATTAATCCGAAATGAAATGAAATGAAAATACTTGTACGTGAGAGACGGATTTGCAAAGTAAGTCGGAGAAATAACGGTCGAACGAAAATGTTTCTAACTAACGCTGCGTTAACGATGAGAGATATATCATTAAGTTCTAAAGAAAAGTTGTAGAGCTTGGTAATGCCTACAGAAAAGTCAGCGACAGCATATGTCTAAATTTTATATTTAAGTCACAAAAAGTAGTTTTTTATATTAAAAAAATATTTTAAATCGTTTGGTCATGTTTATTGGTCATATTATCAACAATTATGAATTCCTATCAAAATAAGTAAAATTATCGTCTCAAGCGTTTAAAACAAAAGACTTTTTTCCTTTTACTGCATAAAGTAAAGTAAAGTAAAGTAAAAGGTATTTATTTCCAATACAACCATACAATTGTGTAGGAATGACAGTAATTAATCTTAAACTAGTTACTCAATTTAGACAAGAGATGATATACAATACATAGTTTTAAACTTTCCAATTTACAAAAACATGGACTATATGATAACAGTTTACAACAAAACAATTAACGGTAAATAATATGTATTAGATTAAATGGGTAGATACGATGCTATGTATTTTCAAAATATTTTAAGAAGTCGTTATAGGCATACATGTTGATTTTAAGCAGATAGACTCGGATGGATCTCTTAAAAATATCGATGTTTTTAATTGCTTTTAATCTTTCGGGCAATTTATTGAAAAGTTTAAGGCCTAAGTATCGACTAGTCGCCTGGAACTTGGCAGTACGTGCTACGAACGGTTGGAGATACAGGGTTTTATTCCTGGTGTCATGCCGATGTACTTCCTCGTGGGATATGGCCGAGCTCTTATTGCAATAGAATTCGCAAAGAGCTTCTTGAGCAAAAATCGCATATACGGTCAATATCCCTAGTTTTTGGAAGTGTTCACGGCATGACTGCCGTGGACCAATACCTACTATCGCACGTATGGCTCTTTTCTGGAGAGTGAATACACTGTTGATGTGTGCTGCATTACCCCATAAAAGAATACCATAGCGCAGGTGTGACTCAACTAGCGCGTAATAGGCCGATATTACTTCAGTTCTCTCCAAACAATTTCTGATGCGTAATAGAGCATAGCAGGCTGACGAAAGTTTTGACTTAACATGCTCTATATGTAGATTCCATGACATCTTTGCATCCAGATGTAGTCCGAGGAATTTAACTGATTCCGCAAGTTCAACCGGGTAGTTAACTTTTATAGATGATGTCTTGCTATTAAAATTTAAAATAACAGTTTTAGACATATTTAGAGACATTTTGTTCGCATTAAACCAATCATCATACATGGTTAAAGAGATAAGACACTCACAAATAAGACACTCACAAGAAGACACTCACAAATAACGGTAATATAGTGAAATTGTCATGCAAATACATACATACATTAGTAAAAATATAACCCTTCTTTTGGCAGTCAGGAAATAAATCATAGCACTCAGTACAAACCGAACAACATTCACAAGTAAAAAGTTTTACCGCCCAACGAAGTGGAACGGGTCAGCTAGTATATAAATAAAAATGATATTATGCTGTTTGTTGGTAACCGCATATCAAGTTAAATGTATGAATCGATTTCCCTGTTTTTTTTTAATGTTCATAATAGTTCAAATATGGTCCTGGTGGAAAGGAAAATTGTTAAAGTGGCCTGAAAAATTGGAAAATTTGATTAAAAATAGAAGTGCTTTTTTCTACTCACGATTCAAAAGATGGATATCCGTAATTCTTTTTCTTAATAGTAACGACATATAAGGTTGATTCATTTTAGTTTTGATCGATATGCTCTCGGGATGGAAATATTTAAATGGAATGCATTAAATTTAAAAAATATCTGGAAGATCATGACAAAAAATCGGAAAAATGCATTCCAGCCTAAATTAAAATAAAATGACATTTTCAAACTTTTATTTTGTTTTACGATCTGTCCAACAAATATAGTAATTTTATTTATATTCTAATTTATTTACTTCGGTATTGATCTTTATTTTGAAATGTGCCAGAAGGATGACATTTTCAAATGCTGCTGCTATGCTCCGAAATGCCAAAATATCTTACTCAGAATCAACTATTTTTAAAAAAACCAACTATGGAAACAAGGAAACACAACTTCATGTTAGCCAGATGTATGGTGTTGTAGGGGTTGGGTGGAGTTTGGAAAGGGGTTTGGGGGAGTTAGGAGGTGGTGTAGTTTGGGGGGTTAGAGGGGTTAAGAAGTTGTGGAGTTTGGCGCAGGGGAGTGGGGGGGGGGTGAAATTGAGATCTGATTGCCGGAAAAATCTTGGGGTGACATTGAATGTTTAACTTTGTTGTATACATATTCCAATATATAATATTTTCACATATTCACAAAACGACCACAAATAAATTTAATTGAAATTTAGACAGGACAACGTCTGTCGGATCAGCTGGTATTTAAAATAAGAATAATAATAATAATAAAATTCTTACATTTATAACTATTAGTTTAGAATAGTTTAGATAATGTAACGAATGTTATTATTATTAACAAAATATTGAATATTTAATAATATGAGAATAAATAGTATGCACATTTTAATATGCATGGAAGAACAACGGTCATGCATGCATTTATAACTCCTAAAATAAACAAAATGCATTTAAATCATTCATTGTTTCTTCAGTTATTTAAAAAAAAAACATGATTTAATATGCAGGGATAGCAAATAAAACAGGAAGTCCTTAAAAACATTTTTTCAAATCTAAAATATTCTTCATACTGTTTTTTACTTCGGATTTAAATGACACTTATTTACTCTGATCTTATAAAGACTATCTGTGTAGATTTTTTTTTAAGAAAATTAGAACATACTTACAATTTCTCATCTTTGCTGAAGAGCTCTAAGTTGCAAGTATTTTGGTGCATCTGTTTGTTGCATTCTGCTATTGTATTGTAGTGCCTATCCTGATATTTTGCCTTATAAAGTTGTACTCGTCTAAGGCGTTCGACGTCAGGATGTCTGTATTGCTGAGGAAGATGATATTTATTAAATCAAACTTATTAAATAAAGTGATTTATCAAGGATTTACCTTCATTTCTTCCGGTTTCGATACTATAACTGGTGGCAAACTATCGATTTTTACGAGTGAATTTGTTATTGTCTTAGTAACGGTTGCCATGCCAATATTATTAGATATGGAATACCGTGCCGTGCACCAACAACGTGGAGTGTGAAATTATTTGTTTTTGTTATTCAAATACTGAAAGAGAAAAACGAAACCTTTTATATTAATTCCTAAATGTTAAAAATTCAGTTTTGTCCCCCCACGATATTTCCGGCAAGTAGCCAAGAACTGATTTTATCTGAATATTAATTTTGTATATAAAATCGATGACCCTTCTCTTGGCCGGCAGACGAACCCGGTTGGGTCCCGTTGCAATTGAATTGGGCAGCTCGGTTCCTTTTATATTTGATTAAACTATATGGCGGAATTTAAATATTGTTAGTACAGCTTGCATATGAGATATTTCGGCCCAAAGAGGCACCTGTGCACTAAATTTAAATTTAATTTCAATTTTGAGGATAATATATTACTAGTGCGCCCCAGGTGGACTGATTTCAACCACAATCTTTTCAACTCTTGCCATGATCAAATCATGGCTGCATATTTATGACATTTATCTAATAAGTAATTTATCTTATATGTATTTTTTTGACGATTTCACCAAATTACGCTTCTACTTATATGGCTGTTTTAGATACCTAGTCTTTTTTGAAAAATAAAAATGATTATGATTATTATTATCATACCAAATTTCAACTCAACCGGATTAAGCCTTTGGACGCTATCGTAGAGAAATAAATACACACACACAGAGATACACATACAGGTTTGAATCTGGAAATGATCTTAATCGTCTCAGGGGAGCTCAAAACGGATATTTCTATTTTTATACCGAAAATTTTCCTTCTTGTCCGTTGGTGGGCCGTGAAAGCGAAATCAATAAACGCTCCGACACTACTCTGACACATTTCCAATATCTAAACAATTATAAAACAAAGTCACCATACAAATGTCTGTATGTCTGTTTGATGACGCTTATTTCAAGAACAAATGGATGGATTTCGATGCCTTTCGTTAGAGCGTCTTTCGATAATGTTGTATTTCTAATTTCAATGTAAATCTAATTAATATAATTAATATAGAACAAAAGTTTAACAAAATAAAACCCAACTGCCTAATTCTTTATAATTGCAGCAGCCATGTCATGGTGAAACTTAGAAAGTGTAAAATTTCGTGTCTGTGTGCTGTTGACTGTTGAGGGGTCCCCTCGTCGGGAGCCAACCCTGGGTGCAAAATCAGGTCATGCTTACCATAAAAAATGCATTGTCGTCGGAACCGAAAAAACATGTAGGTACATTTTCAATTCCATATATAATATTAATGGAATTCCCTTAATTCCTCATGTATCGTATCATAGGAAAAGGATTTCGATTAAAATAGTACTAATCTGGAATTACATCCTTTCAAATAAAAATAAGAATTTTCCTAATCGGTTCATAAGTGACGGAGCTCTAAGGTAACAAACATTAAAAAAAAATACAACCGAATTGATAACCTCCACCTTTTTTTGAAGTCAGTTAAAAGGGAAGCTGAACAGTTGCAAGTTAAGTAGTAAGTGAATAAAACACTGCCAGACATTCTGTCTGACTCTTAAAATATAAGTTCAGTAAAATATGCGAGCTTGTTGCCCTGTGACAATGTATATCAGTTAACATATAACTAAATTGTATATCACAAGGTTTGCGTTAGCTACACAAAATAAAAATTGAAATTATAAAAAATCAGAAAAGAAGAAAAAAATAATTAAAACATAAGATAAACAAAAACAAATTTAAATGAAGACGTAGATGAGGGTGAAGGAGAAAAAGGAAGGAAAGGGAAGCGAGGAGGGGGGAGGAGAGTTTTAGGTGTATATGTTCCTTGAGCGTGGTCTTGGACGTGCTAATGCTTAGGCTGTTCTGATATTATTCGGTAAATCATTCCAGAGTCGTGCAGCTTCCACAAAAAGTACTAGAAAAAGTCGCTGATGAGACCGGGCATGGATAACCGGTGATAAATCAGTCTAATCTCAAGAAACGCTGAACTGATTCTTAGTTTAAAGTATCTTACGTAAATAACTAAACTGTAAAAATTATTAGTCTATGTATAAAGCAGACCAAGCAGTGGCGAGTTAATATAATTGAGTCGATTGGAAACGACCACGCGTGCGACTTTAAAGCGATGTTATACATTTTATACGTGTGAGAGTTATGAATATCTCAAAGCGGTAAGTTTTTGCGAGAGCCAACTACTATATTGAGTTATTTTTTAATAGCAACCTATAAAAATGTTACAAAAATATATCCTTTTGTTGGCTGAGTTATCTAATATAGATAATACATGTCCTTTGCTATATGCAGTTATCATCATTGTTTGACGAGTTCTTGGCGTTGAAAACCTGCGCAGCAATGCGCTAAGGCGGCAAACTGCGTAATGTGATTGTTTTGCAAATGATGTTTTTCCTGGCCCTTTAGTGTACCATGCAAGTCGTAGTCTTTAGAGTCGGCATCATAATGTAATTTAGCCAATACAGAGACATTGTATAAGACCTTCACCGGAGAATTAATTATTAGGTATTATGCACGGTCCGGCTTCTTACCCGGAATGGGGTAGCCGTATGGTTGTTTCAAAAGCAGTTGCCGTAAGGTTAAAAACTACCCCCGAAATATAGGAAATTTTTATGACGATGGAAATCTAAAATGATCATGCCTTTGCCATTCATATTTTTAAATATTTATTTATATTTAAGTACCTATGTTTTTTATATATTATTTTTCATCTGACATACCGAAGAAATTAACATGACATTATGTCTTGGACATGACATGACTGGTCATGACATTATTATAACTTAAACCCTTTTAATCCTATTTTTATTGACATTGAATTGCTTTTATATGACACTTTGATTATTTATTAGAATCACAATTGAGTCGAAACTCAATACTCAGTAATTTGATTTATTACTTTTGACTGGTTACTGTAAGTAAATCTCAAAAATAACGGGTCAAATTATTAATAAGAAAAGTTTAAATAATAATTATCGCGTAATTACTCTACTGCTCTATACGTTTTGAGGACACACAGCAAGGAAAAATAAATAATAAGCAACACAGAGTGTTCTGGGTGTTCTTGAAACCGTAAGCACTGTGGACAAACTGTATCGTTTGCAGAACTATTTTGTACTAAAACATCTGTTAGTCTGACATACAGTTTTACAATACAGATATATGTATCTATAATGCAGAGACTATTGTGTGATGTAACCCATTGTCTACTGCCCATCTGGGACTATACTAAATATCGAGGACCAAACACATAGCCATAAAAATTGTTACACTGTAGTAAAATTTATCTTTTAGCCATTTTTTAATTGTTCGTGAATGCTGGCTGTTTCTTCGATTGCAAATCTTTCGGAATACTATTTTAATACTTAATGCATTAAAATGTTGGCCCATTCAGTCCTTCATGCTTAATTCAGTCCTTATTACCGGACGAGTTCATATTTCTTGTAGAACTCTTCTACGTAGACTATTCCTTGTTTGCAATTGGTAATTTATATACTACTCTGTCTAAAAAGTACCGGGAATTATTAAATAAAACACAACATTTTAGTTTAATCGTCAATGTTTATTTTATCACCTTCAAAGTATACCCATTTGATGCAACACACATTCGCCAGCGTTTTTTTCAATCTTCTAAACACTTTTTGTAGGCGTTTTTCTGTATAGCCTTCAATTCCTTCCACGAATTTTCTTTAATGGACTCTATGGACTCAAAACGGTTACCACGAAGAGGCAATTTTATTTTTGGGAACAGAAAGAAGTCTGACGGGGCTTATTCTGGTGAATATGGTGGTTGAACAATTGTATTTGTCGCGTTTTTGGCCTTAAATTCGGTCACAATTGCTGCTCTATGCGACGGTGCATTATCGTCATGGAATATCCACGAATTGTTGATCCACAATTCAGGCCGTTTTTGACGGATTTCCTCACGTAAACCCTTCAAAACGGCCAAATAATAATCCTTATTGACCATTAGTCTTTCTGGAATGAATTCGTGATGGACTAAACCGCGAATATCAAAGAAAACAATGAGCTTCACTTTGACTTTTGAACGACTTTGTCGTGGTTTTTTCGGTTTTGGCTCGTTTTTTGACCTCTACTATGATGCTTGTTGACTTGTTTGCATATTAAATTCATAGACCCATGTCTCATCGCCAGTTATATTGTGTTCTATGAATGTGGGATCAGAATCTAGGAGATCCAGAATGTCTACAGAAGTTTGTTTGCGGTACTGTTGTTGTAGAAAATTCAACTCCTTTGGAACGAGCCGAGCGGCGATGCGTCTCATGCCCAATTTATCTACCAAAATCGAGCGAATGGACTCATGAGACTTCAGGTTCAGGTCACGTGCTATCTCTCTTAAGCTGGAATGGCGATTACGGAGCAGAATTTCCTTAACTTTTTCGATATTTTCGTCTTTTGAAGAGGTCGAAGGTCGCCCGGAACGAGGGTTGTCTTCGACGATCTCTCGGCCCTCCTTGAATGCTTTGTTCTACTCGTAGATCCGTGTTTTGGATAGAACTGATTCACCATAAGCCTTTTCTAACATTTTTAGGGAATTGGCACACGAAAATCCGTTCGCAACACAAAATTTAAGGCAAACTCTTTGTTCAATACTTTGGTTCATTGTAAAAATCATGATGCACTACTAAGGTGTACAATTCAATTGCTGTTCTAATCAAAATGGCTGACAGTTCGCGCGCATTCTAGGCATAGGAGTAAATAAAGACAGTTCTACCAACCAAAAAAACATTTTTTAAATCATTTTAAATTCTAAATTCCCGGAACTTTTTAGACAGAAGGTATATATATATATACATACATCTGGATTGTTTTTAATAAATTTGCAACACTCCAGTATTTTAAAAAAAGTCACAGTTAGCATCGACATGTTGTTAATCGGTGGTCGACAAGTTGAATATGGATTTGATGGTGGAAGCTTGTTCCTCCAAAATGGGCTTGATTGCGTTTCTTCGTGAACTAAAATAGGAAATTAGTTCGTGTGAACGAGACAGGGCAATACACTAGAGCATAATGTGAAATGATCAGTTGTCACTTTTGTCGCATTTAAACTCCCCACCTAAGATAAAGCACCTCAATCTAAAACCGGACGAAATGTGTTCAAATTTATTCGGACGAGTATAAGTTCGAAGGGTAGTTTTTATCGACGATCGTTCGTTTCATATTCTGCTCTAACATATTGCTCTATCTCGTTCGCTTGAACTGATTTCAGTTTTAGTTCACAAAGAAACGCAATCGGGCCCAATGTATCTATTGTCAAAGCCGAATAAAATTATTTTAAACAATATTTATAATTCAATCGTTTAATTCTTCTATTCTAGTTTGATTATTCTAGGCACTATTTTTGACATTATTTTAGTTAAGTACGTACAACTTGTAACGTCTATTTTATGACAATATATTGCCTATATATAATGTATATATTGCCTATTATATTGCCGTCTATTAAATTGCCAAAATGATGCCATAATTGTATGCATTAATTAGGCTTTTCTATATAAAATTAAGTCATGATTTAATCATGATAATGTAATGGGCATGCAGTAAATGAGGTACCTGCAATAGAATGGAATTTTTGAATCTGTATTTAAAAAAAAACTAAGGCCAAACTTTACAGCTCTACTTTTTATTAACAGAGAAACAAAAAATGCACTCGGCACATATTACATCTACACTCAGTAACAAAGAATCAGGGTCACCAACATAAACTCTAATATTTCGGAAACTGAGAATGCTAATTTATTTAATAATTACCACATTAATAATAAATATTTAATATCAGGACGTGCCTTATATTCTTTTGCGAGTGAACAAAGAAAAAATGCAGTGAATTCTTGGTTCGATTTCCAAAAATCTTTTATTTTGTTTTAGCCTTTTTGATGGCAATATTTTAGATCAAGCAAGAAGTTTTATTGTTCTTTACTACTATTAAATAGTCTATTTTTTTTTATTTCAATAAGCTAGCGTTCTTAGTTTCCGAAATATTACGGTTTACGTCGGTAAATCGGATTCATTGCTCGCGAGTTTATTTAAATTTATGAGTAATATAGGTTTATTTTAACATTTCTTTTCCAATAATATCTAACTTAAAGGTACTCGCGTATCCAATCTCCATACTGTGCGACGTCGTTGAACAATCCAAATTGTTTGGGATTGCACCTCATGTTGTCGTTTCTTAAGGACGCTCTAGCTGATGATACCCCTCGAAGGAACCAGAACTCTTCAAGTTTGTCATCAGTTTTGTACAGCTTCGCTACGACAAGGCCGCTGCCGTTGTCCAAATTGCAGATCACACCTGAAAGTTGAAACAATATGGCTAGTTAGAACTGGTAAAAGGTTATAATTACGATACAATTACTATATAATTACTATATAATTACGATATAATTACTATATAATTAAGACGATTTTCAATGTTTGAAAATTCGACTTTAGATTTCAAGGTATTTTTGAGGAAAGACTTTGACCGGTTGCCCATTAGAAATTGTCATATACCTACATTACATACATTGAGCGCAATAAAATAATATCACCACCTTTTATAAAATAGCATTCTTTTCCCATTTTCGCATACCAAAGAAAATTGAATTAAAAAATTAATAGGTATATAATTTGGACATTGTATTAGCATGATGTCCATTCACAGGGTGAGTTTTTAATTAGTGACACCCTTGAAGTGAGTAAATCATTAAGAGCAGATAAGCAATTTTTGAAAATAAAATAGACAAACAGGAAAAAAACGAATAAAAAAGTCTTGTTTTTAAAATTTGGGATTTTTTATTTGAAAAATTAGCATAATAAGAGTTGTGCGCATTGCGCTATCTAGCGATAGGTAAATAACGCAAATATTTTTATTCGCGATTTTTACCTATTGCTAGATGGCGCAGCGCACTCAACGCTTGTCAAACATTTATTCATCAAAATTTTCAAGATAGGCAAACAACGTTTTTCTTTTTTTTTCTTTTGTTGTCCTATTTTTTTTGTTTTAAATTTCTTATTTGCTTGTATTGATTCACGGATTTACCTTATTAAAAACCAACCCTGTATACATATAAAATAATATTGTCTTCTAAATTTTTCAATTGGTACCTATTTCTTTTGTTTTAACCCCTCCTATCGCGGGGTAAAAATTTAGTCGTCACTTCTGCCCAGGACAGTTTTGCGCGTGAAGTCGATGGCCTTGAGAAAAACGACCATAACTTTTAAACTACTATACGGATCGCAAAAAGAATAACTGTAAAATGATCGCATTGAAATTTGAAATTTATAATATTATAACCTTATCTCGTCAAACAATTAAGATAATAATGAATAAATATTTAAAAAGTTGGCATTTTACGCAGCGCGGAGCGCCCTAACCAATATTGGTTAGATACAATTTTAGCATTTGTAAGCGTCTAACCAAAAATGGTTAACTCAAATAGGAAGGGTTAACTCTGTCAATTCTCGCTAATATTGTTTTTGATTTTGCTGTATATCTATTAAATGTAGTTATATGTACATAAACATAGTAATTTTACTATTTAATTCAGCACCACAAAATTAGGTAAAATTATTCATTTACAAACAAATGCAGAATAATTTTTAAATTGATTGACTATATTAACGGCCATGTAGTTAAGGAAGTGTCCACCATAAAAATCATATTGCACAATATAAATAAAATATATAATTTCAATTGCTTTAACCCTGCAGCTGTAACGTAAGCATTTACCACTTCATCCGAAAAGTGGGAGTTCCTATTTCCCCCCCCCCCCCCCATCTTTGAAACCAATTTTGCAAACTATTTAAAGGCAAAATAAATTAAAGCCAATTGATCTCAACCTTTTTTATCTTGAATGTAAACCATGTTGTACAAATCTATACTAATATTATAAAGAGGTAAAGTTTGTGACATTGTAAGAAGTAATCTCTGGATCTACTGAACCGATTTTGAAAATTATTTTACCAATAGAAGGCTACGGTGTTTGTGGGTGTCATAGGCTATATACTAATCCGAAAAATGAAAAAACTTTTTCGTGGTAGTCGGATTTGCAAAGTAAGTCGGAGAAAAAACGGTCGAACGAAATCGTTTCTAACTAACGCTGCCTTAACGATGAGAGATATATGATTAAGTTCTAGAGAAAATTTGTAGAGCTTGATAATGCCTACAAAAAAGTCAGCGACAACATATGTCTAACTTTTATATTTAAGTCACAAAAAGTAGTTTTTTATATTAAAAAAATAATTTTAATCGTTAGGTCATGTTTATTGGTCATATTATTAACAATTTAAAATTCTTACCAAAATAAGTAAATTTATCGTCTCACTTGTTTAAAACCAAAGACTTCCCTTTTACTGCATAAATAGTTAAAGAGATAATACGCTCACAAATAAGACACTCACAAGAAGACACTCACAAATAACGGTATTATAGTCAAATTGGTATGCAAATACATGCATACATATTATGCAGTAAAAATATAACCCTTCTTTTGGCAGTCAGGAAATACATAAATCATAGCACTCAGTACTAACCGAACCACACTCATAATTTCATCACAGGAAAAAGTTTTACCGCCCAACGAAGTGGGCACGGGTCAGCTAGCCGTTTTATAAAATAAAAAAAATACTTGTGGCACTCGGGGACTGCCGCGGTAAAGCTATTGCATAGCATTTTTAACAACTTATGCAATTATAATTATTTATTTATTTTATTTATTTTTTTTTTCTGATATCGGATAACTGCGCTCTATCGGAAAACGTTGAAATTATTCATCATTGAATAATTTTAACGTATCGAATCATTTGCGGCGACTGCTCTTGAAATGACCATTGGCCATCCGATCCCGGTTCAGAGTCGGGCAAAGGACGACTTGGTCCGCGATAGATTCGGTGAACACCGTTTCACCGCTTCGTAAGGGAGAGGACCGCGCAAGCGACCTCGAACTCGGAACCAACCGAGAGACCGGAGAAATCTAGTCACAATTGGAAGCAAGGGCGCGAGGGTCAGCCCGCCAGGTAACACTGGCTATCTCGCGGTAAGGCGTTGGCTTTTTGCGGGTTGTGACGTAGCTGGACGTTGGATTTGTTCTGTCCAAAGTCTTCTACATTCACTGCAGGGCGATAGAACGAGAAAATCGTTAAAACGTCCTGTGGTGACGGGCTCGCCCGTTGTAGTTGACACCGCAAGTTGTTAGTCAGAGTGCACAGTCGATTGGCTTACGTCGCACGGTGCGCAGACCGTCCAGGAGCGCCAGAAGGTTGATTCCCAGGGGAAACTAACCATAAGGCCAGAGTCCTACCCAGGCTCGCACTTTATGCGTGGAGGCCGTCGGATAGGTGTTGACCCATGAGTTGACCATTAACGCCAATGTTGTCAATCTAGACAACACAGACAAATATGTGACTGCGTCTGTATCTTTTTTTTTTTTGATAATTTAAATATTTTTTAAGAATGCTAATGCATGTTTTTGTTGTCACAAAGCCTTATTCCTTTAAATTTCTCTCGGCCCGACAATTCAGGTTATTTTTATATTAATCAAAGTATCTCAATAAAATATTTACCGTTTCTCGTTCCTGCGCAGTATTTAGTATCATCAAGTAGCCTTACAAACATTTTCTCATTGCTGTCCAAGCAGGAGTCGTCAGATTGAATCGGATAACCTGCCACCTTTAAGTTATTTGCAATGGTGTTGTTTCCAACGTAGCCCCATCCAGAAACCTAGAAAGCGTTAATATATCCCTCTTTACAGTTATTTCGAGAATATTGCGTGTTTGATGTACGCCAATTGTATGTGAAGCAAGTGCTATTGTTATTTCATAAATTCAAACACTTACAGCCTATGGACCAACAAGTAAAAACTACTAGAAGTTCTGGGGCGGGGCAGTTTTTGGTACCGCGTGTGAGAACTTCATTCGCACAAAGATACTTTAAATACTTAGCTCCAAGGCTCTATAATAATATAGAAATTACGATCTAAAATTTAGTTAACATGGTAGCATTTAAAAAAGCCATAAAAAAGTGCTTGATTGTTAAAGGACCACTCTATGACAAAACGGAATTTAACAGAATTTTTGATGAGGTAAAATTAATAAATAAAAAGCAAATACTTAGGTTTTTTATTTTTTTAAATATTTATAAATATATTAGACGTATATGTGAGGTTTAAGACTAGAGGTATTTCAATTTAATTTATTTGTGTACATTTTGTGTATATTAGTATTTTATATTCGTATGTATACTTATTTTAAATATGTATTTATTGTATTTATGTATTACTATATATTGGTGTTGGATTTAATAATAATTTCTTACTACTATAACTTTTTTTTGTATGTTGGTATAACTCTTTGTGCTCGTGTATTTGTATTATGCAAGAATGAATGTTTTGAACTTTATACCAATAATAATTATATAACCGAACGTCATACATGTCAGCTCGCAATATGCTAAGTCAAATATCAGCATCCCTAGATACGGGCGTTCTTGCTCAGTTAGGTATGCGATGAGCCAACGGCTATGGGTTCAACTTGTTTTTCCTGCACGTTTTATTGTACTGTATACCGAATATCATAGCCATTCGTCTGTAAATCATATTGTTTAAAATAAATAAATAAATAAAATATTTACGCGACAATAACCCAAAGTGCTTTTGTGAGACTAAACAGAGAGTCAAGCAGACGTCAAACTTCCAATCTGCGTTATTTTGAGTCGAAGCTGGTTTCAGATATCTTAATAAGGGACAATATGAAAACGAAAGACTATCCCGGTTATTCACATTAAAAATAAGGTAAAATACGTATATACCGCTTGAAGTTTGTGATGTTGTGATACCCAGTGATGTTGCAACGGCCGTTGTCTAGGCAGTTTAACCTGAAAAAAGCGATTGCAACATCGCCGATACGTTGGGTGCTATAAAAAATATGGACTCAAATTTGTATTTTTGTATTTATAAAGGGCGAACAGCCTATGAACGTTTGACGAATCACAAATATTTCATAAAAAAACCTTCTTATTACTTGAGCACCAAAGGCAACGGACTAAATTGCGCGCGATCGTTTCAAGTTACCTGCCGCAGGGCACAGGGGGAAATTCATTTTCTTACAAAACATTTTTTTCAAATAATTTTAAATACAGAAGTTCACTTTTTGCAAGGGCAGTTTTGTTTTTTATTTTTTAAATTATTAATCTTTTTTTGTATATACGATATCTGTAGTGCTGGATTTGATCATTGAAGTTTTGGCATTTATGGTATACGATTATCTATTTTCATGACTATCACATTATTATTGTGATAATAATGGTTATAGATATAATCTCTTTATTTACTCAGGATTTTTTTTTAAATATTATTTTCTAATTACTGGTAATTCTCTTACCGATTATACATTATTTCAATTAATTTATATAGTCTCTACTAACACGATGTTAATTTCCCATAATTAATTACATTACCGAGAACGTTAGATGCAATAACGCTTCCAAGTGAAAGAATACCTACGTACTGGAGTAGAATGAAATTGTATTGTATTGTATTTGTAAGTACTCTATTGTGTTAGACTTTGTGATATCAGCTTTTTCGTGTGGCGTCCATTTTTTTCTTTTTTTCCGTGAATGAATGAATTCACCCGTTTCACATTCTCTCCCCTTCTTATTTGCGAAGCCCCACAATGGAAAATATCAAAGAAAAAAATGTAAAACGGGATTTTCAATATTTCGCATGTTGCTTACCATGCCTATTTGGTGGTATATTTTCTCCTTTGTCACGTTCTCCTCGTCCCACAGGCAGGCGGGCTGGATGAAGTCATTGAATTGTACGCGTGTCTTCAGTTTTATTATGGCTATGTTATTGTCGAGGATCTCCTCCCGGAATTTCGGATGAATGATCACGTTTTTAACCTGAAAAAAGATTGAAATAAAGATCTTTTCGATGCGATGAAATTTTGGGCTTCGAAAGAATTTTATGAAAATGAAATTGGCATGTTTACATTCTTTCTATAATTTAGGTAAGTTCTACGGCTGTGTCGTTTGTAGTCTAGATATTAGTAGTAGTAAACGGAGTGGGGGGCTTGTTTCCAGCCTTGATCTATAAGATCTTTGTCGAAGATACCTGGATCTATAAGATCTTTTGTAGCTACCCACTTTTTGGTTAGGTCAGTGGTCAGCTAGTAGCCAGTACCTACTTCTTACCAGTCCAAGTAGATCACTGACCTTCAAGTTGGGCAGATCGCTGGGTTCGAGAAAGGCTCGTCCCAGTAAACTCTGTCTTTTTGCGGCGAGGCCTGGGCAGCGACAAACGATGTGTATGCTGTCTTCAGGTTCTTCGCCACATATTCGGCAGTCCTTGCTCTCGGTCAAGCCAAGGTTGAAAGATGTGCTCTAAGGGTCGTGTGTCCGGTGAGGAGACCGATAGTGTCTAGATATTACTTGTTGAAACATTTGAAATTCTATCTTTTATTCTGATTATGTGGTTCGATGTTTAGGGCGGTAATATTATTTCATTATTGATCTTGCTTTCAAACTCTATGTTATTAAATTTATTTAAAAATATCTTTTACACCATTCGATAGGAAAAAAATACAATTAGGTAAAATTTTATTTATATACTATCAAAATGGTAAATTATAGGTAAATTATAATGCACAGAAATCCCATCTGGTGATATCCTTGATATAAAATCACATAGAAAAGCCTTAAAATAAGAGATTAATATGATACTACCATATTAGTGCAGAAATTGATCTTCAATAGGTTAAAACTGTTGCAATAATAACAGAAAGTAACAGTAATTTAGTCATTTAAATTATACAATTTTTATTCATAGGTATTTGAAAATAAATGAAATAAATAAAAGTTTTTTTATATATACAATTTTGTAAGACGCGCGTTTATTTCTAATCGACCACGACATCAAAGAATTTGAGCATTTCAGGAAGCCCCGCATAACCGCACATATAGCACTATCTCACTTGTTCGTTCATTTGATGCGTCTACCCTCCTCGCTCGCACGTACTGCATGAAACCGTCTTTAGTCGATTCCTTTTATAATAGGCTGTCAAAAAATGAACTGACAGAATTTAGGTGGCAATAGCTTTGTTCAAAAACTACCTACATAAATAATTAAACATGTGTTTATATAAATGACACTATTTTTACTATAAAAAAAAACATAAAAAAGGAAATTTTTGTTACGTTTGTTTTTAGAGAATTAAAGGTAATTACGTATTGTGTAACTAATTAGGAATATTTTTATGGAAAAAGTTACCAATAATAAGAAGAAAACAAGAAAATCAAAAGATTGACATGATAGATTTTTTTTCAAAAATCTAGAATAAATCGAAATGTATGACATTTTGCTGAACACATGTAATATTAATTAGGTAGGTCTTGACCAAAACTGTCATCACCTAATATATATAGGTTCAGTAATTGGACACTCCTCTATATAACAATATACGTCAGAAGAAATAAAGGTACAATCGATGCACTGAACAACGTTCTGACAAAAATGTATAATAACATGGACCAAAAACCTTATTCCTGTACCGTTTTTTTGCGATTTATCAAAAGCGTTCGATATGGTTGATCATAAAACACTGCTAACTAAACTCAAAAGATATGGAATTCGAGGAAATAGCCTAAAATGGTTCAGCAGATATCTTCTAAATAGAAAACAAGTTGTACAATTAGACGACTGCAAGGGCGGCATATTGAAGAGAAACATTTCGATGAATGTGAAATGAAGAGCGGTGCTCCACAGGGAAGCATCCTGGGACCAAGCCTTTTCATTTTAAACGTTAATGATCTGCCATCTAGAGTAGCTCATTTTAATACAAATTTGCATGCAGATGGCACCAGCATAAGCTTTGCAGATGCCAAAATAGAGAATGTAGTGAAAACGGTAAACTATGAATTGGCTCTGTTGAATACCTGGTTCCAGAAAAATAATCTGTCTCTTAACGCATCTAAGACAGTATGTATCTTCCTATCTTGTAGAAAAGATAAGGCTATGAACAGTCAAAATTTATTTATCGGTGCAAACACAGTAGCCGATATTAAAAGCCATAAATTTCTGGGTTTAGTTTTAGATGAAAACCTAAGGTGGAGTGCTCACGGAGAGGAATTAAGCGACAGACTTTCCAGCGCCTGTTTCCTTACTAAGGCAAATACGGAAACTGATCATCGTTAAACACACCAAAATAATATAATAGAATCATGTCGTTGTCACTTCAAAATTCTCAGTATTCTCACGATACCATCACTATATATTTGAATACATAAAGTTAATATTATAAAAAAAATAGGTAAGTTGAAGACCCAAAAATAAATTCACTCGCATTTCTCCAGATGTAGGCACAATTGATCATTATCCTGTCCATTTTTGGAATTATTCAAAAGGGATCCAAATTACGTTGGAATGGCTTGTTACAATAAACTGCCTGAGAATATTAAAATTATATGTAGAAACGAAAAAATAACCCAATTGAAATCGAAATTAAAAGGCTACCTTATTGCGAGAGAATTATATACTAATAACCAATTATAATTATATGACTGGCAATTTACATCCCGATTTTATTTATTTAACTTGACAATTGTACCATTTTATTGATTATTATATTATTATATTATTACCATTATTTCTAATTATCTCTGATAATCAATTATATTTCCTATTTGTAATACTATTTAATATTATAATTTCATGACAAGCTGTAGTTATAAATATCTAATATAACTATTATCAATTGTGTGGTGAATCTCTTATGAAATATTTAGTATCAATTTTAAAGTTATTTTAACATTAAGCGGATATATAAAGTGTCTAAACAAATATGTAAAAGTTTATAAAGACAATAAATATGATTTGATTTAATTTTATTTGATACGTATTATTTACAATGTATTTAAACTCGGCCTGATCTCAAAAATACCCTTTTGACGTCCAAAATAATTAATTTTAATAAAACAATAAAACTTTGGTTTATCTCACCTCTCGTTCCTGGATGTAGTAATGTTGAGTAGTTAAATTAATTTTCCCAAAAACGATATTGTAATCTTCGTTTGCTATGGGCAAGTTTTCATGTATGACACATTTGGCAGCTGTAATAAAAATAACACCATAAATTGGTTATAAGAAGAGTTTAGTCCAGTCTAAAGCCTTCCATTTTTTTTTTGGAATCGGTACCTCTATCTAATAGATTATATTTGGCGGATCCCTTATGTCATGGGGATTGACAATAAAGGACAGAGTGGGGGGGGGGGTCAGGAGTGTTCTTATTATCTAGAAGATTTTTGTTTTCCCGGTCCACCAACCGACCAGGAGGGAAAATATTGTGAACGCGTTATAAATCATCGAGACGAAGACGGAAATATCCATTTTGAGCCCCTCTGGGGACGTTTAAGATCATTTCCAGGTATAAGTTTGCCTATGTGTCTGTCTGTATGCCTGTCTGTCTGTATGCCTGTCTGTCTGTATACTCGTCCATGATAGCGGTCAAACGCTTAATCCGATTGAGCTAAAATTTGGTAGGCAGGTATCCTTTGTTTATGGTATGAGTCCATTCGGCTAAGGGCGGGCAGATTTGGGTCAACAGATTGCGTTGTTATGTAAAATTCATGGCGGAATTCAAATATTGTTAGTGTAGCTTGTATATGAGATATTACAAGCAAAATTTTACAATTTGATTTCGACCCAAAAAGGCATCTATTTACCGAATTGCAAGTTTCTAAGTCCAATATTTCAAGATTGGAATATTACTATTACGCCACTCCACCGCAATTGGTTTCTGATTTCAACCACAATTATTCAACTTTTGCTATTACCAAGTGATGCCTGTAAGCCAAATTATAGCTCAATCGGAATAAGTGTTAGGACGCTATGGTGGATCAATACACACAGACAGATATACATACAGACAAACACATATACAAACTTCCATCTGGAAATGATCTTAAATATCCCAGGGGTGCTCAAAATGGATATTTCCGTCTTCATCTCGTTTTTTTTCAAAGCGTTCACAATACTTTCCATCCTGGTCGGTTGGTGGACCGGGAAACATCTTCGTGATAATAAGAGGACTCCTGGCCCACCCTCACACCCCACACACACAGATACACGGACGGGCTTCCATCCTCAGGGGGCTCAAATAAGATATTTCCATCTCCATCTCCAAATTTCTTCCAAATACTCTTAACACGTTTTCCTCTTCCTGTTCTTAACACTTTTCCTCCTTGTTTTGTTTTGTGGGCCAGGAAAGTAAAACAGTTAAAGAAAAGAAATAATGATTTAAGTACCTGTTATCACCGTATCATCTGCAATCAGTGTTCCGCTGCATCTATAATACATACGATCGTCGAATATATCCTTCCTGGCATAGATGTCTGCATGCCATGGCCAATCGCCTAAGTTCTCCACATCTCCATTCTTGATCGGCTGATTCGGCCTCATGATAATCTTACCGCAGTGTGGTACTAAAAGTTGAGAGTTCTTCGGTTCATCTGGTTCTTTAAAGATTTCATTAAAAGTATCTTCGTCTGTTTGAAAATCTTCAGCGGCTTCGGTAGGTGTTTCTTCTTCAAACACTTCTATTTCTTCTTTCGTTATTGTACTATTCACTAAGCGGTATGTCGGTTGTTCGTCTTTATCATACGGAATTGTTTCTTCTACAATAGTCACATTAACGACTTTGTACTTCAGTTTTTCAGGTACGAAAGAACCGCCTTTTGAAGGTACGTTTTCTAAATTAGGTTCCTCGATAACTGTGGTATTTACAATGCGAATTAGATGCCTTTCTGGTTCTGGGGTTGGTTCTGGCGTGGTTTCTGGTATCCATTCTGTGGTAAATTCAGTAGTATATTCCGGTGTCCATTCGGTTTCTGGTTCATATGTCGTTTGTTCTGTCGGCGTTGTATTCTCGGGTTCTTTCGCATTTATTATTTGGTAAATTGAGTTGACAGTTGCTCTATAATTCGGCTGAATTATATGGTGCCGAGGATAAATTGGCTCATTCTTATTACTTATAATATAAACATTATCTTTTCTTTCACTAGGTAGAATACCACGCAATAAATCCAACAATGAATGATCATCAGAACTGTGTGTATGAACAGTGATATGAGGTTTGTCATCATCCTTATAAACAACATTTTTTAATACTTTATATAATGATTCGTCTCTAGAGTCGTATCTAGAAACGTGATGTTTAGATTGTTGATCTTTAGTGATCATTCTATCGATCAGATCATACAGTAAATCGTAGTAATCACTATGAAAACGATGTTGATATTGATTATTATGTTGTTCAGCTGTTATTTTATCGTTGATTTCTTCGCTTGCGTCATATTTGATTGTCTTCATGGTTGTTTCTGGATCCTAAAACAAAATAATATAGGTGTAAATTACCCGTGAAAAATATTGGATTCGGTCAATTTTAATTAAAAAATTATTAAATCATAAGAAATATTTCTGAAAAAAAGAGCAAAACCAATAAAATTTAAAAATAAAAATACATGAACTTAAAAAAAATAAAAAACAAAAGAAATAAAGCAATACTATAGCTATTGGATTTCAAGGAAAGAAATATTAAAGCTTGTGAACTCAGGTAGAAAATATATTAGAAAAATGAAATTAAATCGATGAAATTCAAATGAAATCGGTCAAAATAATAATATTTACTATCCAGAAATTACCGTTATATGAATAGGATTAAACGAATTTACCGCGTGAAATTTGTAGCACCCAACGCTTCGGCAACGTTGCAGCCGCCATTGTCAAGGGTAGTCTACCCTAGACAACGGTCGCTGCAACGTCGCCGAAACGTCAGGTGCTACAAACTTCACGCGGTAAATTCGTTTTGTCCTATTTATAATGTCAAAGAACCGCGATAGTCTTCGATTTCTTACCGTTATATGCTTCTAAATTTAGGGATAAATATCTGTTTGATAGCGCCCAGGTTAGATAGCGCATTATATTAATTAATGAAACACTGTATTCTCAATTTTAATTGTTTTGTTTTAATATGGTCTAACCTTTATACGCACTGGGGGATTTATAAAACAAATTGTCGAAAAACATACTTCTGGACACATTTATATTTAAATCAAACAAATCCTGAATAAATGGATTTTTTATTATCCGTATATTATATACGGATTGTAGAATTCAATGACAAAATAATGATGGAACCTTTGTAAATTATCACTGTAAATTTTATCACTAATTTGCACCATTTTAAAAACAATATTCTCTTAGGAAACTTTTAATTTTAGGTTTCTGAATTTGATGATTTTTGATATGTTGAACCTATATTTAATCACAAATTAATTTAGCAATTATAATAACAGCAAAAGAAAATTATAGCGTAAAATATTAAAATTGTCATTTTTTCTTCGAATTTACAATTTTTGTCATCACGGAGAGAATGTTCACGGTAAAGTCCATTTTTCATAATCATGCTCACAATTAAACATGACAGCTTGTGAATATTTATTAACTTTTGGCTTGACATACACCCAATTCTTTGTAGGAAAAATATTTCTGAATATTAGTAGGATATAAATATTTTTTAATTGATTTTAATAATATTGCCATTAAAAAAATACATAAACCATTTTTTTTCCAAAAATCCCTATAATTTTTATAATAAAACAATTATATGGCAATTAGTTTGATTTTCTTATTACTTTTGCGTAAGGTACGTTTTGTACAGATCTCTCTTTTTATGTATACAAAAATACATTTTTCTCAACAAAATAATTCACAAATATTTGAACCAAAATGTAATTCCTTTTTTTTATTATTTTTAGATTTTACAGTCAGAGTCCACAGTTCAATTTTTATCCAAAAATCCCTATTTTTATAATAAAAACATTATATGGAAATTAGTTTGATATTAATTAATAATTTTGGAAAAGGTACGTAGTATAAATTCTCTCTTTTTTATGTATACAAAAATACATTTTCCAAACAAAATAATTCACAAATATTTTAAGAAATATTTAATTACGTTTTTTATTTACTTTTAGATTTCACAGTCAAAGTTCACATTACACTTTTTCCCAAAAATCCCTATAGTTTTTATTATAAAATAAATATATGACAATAAGTTTGTAAGTGTACGTATGTAAGTGTACGTTTGTAAGTGTACGTATTATAAGGAAACAAATAACAAAACTGAACCTAATTACACATAAAAGGATATCCACCGACTGGTGAGTCATAAATGTAATTATTCGGGCTTATTGGGGAGATAAAAGCGACAATTCTGGCACGCATTCAAGCATTTCGGAAGCCCGTAATAATTAATTGGCCTATTCATTTCCGCATTTGTTGTCCTATCGTTTCGCGTGGCTATGAAATTTCCCTAATTAAGATTCCGGCAACGGCTAAATTGGCAACAAAACAAATTGTTATCGGTCGTGCCATGGCCGCTTATTTCATTTTAGCCAATCGATACATTCTTTAACCCTTCGTGATTGGGCGGCGGCAAACATTGGGCAAACGTAATAAAAATCTTAAGCCTCGTCTGACGGTTCATCGACTTTACTTATGAAATGAATAATCAGATGAAATAAGGCCATGATTGTTTGCCGGGAAAGTCTTGGGGCGACCAACCGATTTTTCATGACCAGACACAACAATTTTATACATTTAAATAGTTGAAAACAAAACTTTTGTTTCCCGTTAATCTAAACCGAATTTGAAAACAAAATGAGGAAATAACGTTCTAGAACTTAAATGTTAAATGAATATTTTAAAGTATGTTAACCTTGGTTGTAAAGAACACGTCAAAAAAATATACAGTACTACATAACTGCATACATAAACATAAACGAAGATAAAAATTAAATCAACAAACCTTTTGAACATGTGGACACAAATCTCTTCCATTCAATTCCAAACTGAGAACTTTCGGAGAAGACTGACCATGGCAACCATTGACAGTGACATTCAAGAATTTAGGAACATAATTGACAGGAATAATAGAAACGATATTACCTCTATCATCTGGTATAAGGTGGGCCCCTTCACCACCATCCTGTAATAAATAATAAAAGAATGCTTAGTCTTTTATATTTATATATGGTCTAACAACACCAAACCTTCCTTACCATAGTTAGACAACCTTGCGATTCCATCTTGATTACGATTTTATCTCTTCTTGTTAACCCTCCATATTTAGAAACGTCTATATTAACCGCATAACTATCGTCCTCTCCATCGGTTATATAATCCATGTCTTCAGAGTCTGAATATGAATCAAAATCTTGATTTTCTTCTTTAATTATGCTATCACCGTTAATAATCGGGTCGAACGAGCTCAGTATTAGGTTCAATAGTTGTACATTATTCGTATCATCTTGGTTGGTCGCTGTGAACACATGTTGTTCTTGATGGAACTGTTTTGTATTTGCTGGTCTTCTGTTTAGGCGCTGCTTATACCTGTCGGGCTTTCTCGTATTTTGGTGGTTTCGTTCGTTCTGTCGACCAGGTTCACGGCGATTTTCTGTACCTCTTTCATTATTCTCTCGAAGTGGCTCTCTGAAATATTGCTCCTTTTGATTATGATCCGATCTATGATGAGCTCCCTCGTTCTGGCGATCCTGCTCCTTATCGCGTTGATCCTCCCTTTGGAAATGTTTTCCATTATTTCTATTTTTTTCCCTGGGGTGTTGTTCATCCCTGTGGTAAGATTTATCGTTCTGGCGATTTAGGTTTCTTTCGTGAGGTTTTTCATTGTGGCGATCCTCTTCTGTAGGCCGGTATTCGTCCCTTTGATTAGGTTTTTCATTCCGGCGATTTAACTCTCTGGGGTGTTGTGCATCCCTCTCGTAAGGTTTTTCGTTCTGTCGATTTGAATCCCTATAACGTTGTTCATCACTTTGGTAAGGATGTATTTGTGGGCGGTTGGGCTCTCGGGGATGTTGTTCGTCCCTTTGGTAATGTTTTTCATTTTGATAAATATGCTCCCTAGGACGTTGTTCGTCCCTTTGGTGAGGTTTTTCATTTTGATGATTTTCCTCCCTGGGCTGTTGTTCTTCCATTTGGTAAGGTTTTTCGTTTTGATGATTTGACTCCCTGGGACGTTGTTCGTCTCTTTGGTAAGGTTTTTCGTTCTGTCGATTTGTATCCCTGGAACGTTGTTCATCCCTTAGGTAATGGTTGTCTTGTGGGCGATTTGTCCCTCGGGGAAGTTGTTCTACCCGTTGGTAAGGCTTTTCGTTTTTATGACTTTGCTCCCTGGGACGTTGTTCGTCCCTTTGGTAGGGTTTCTCATTCCGGCGATTTAACTCCCCGGGGTGTTGCTCATTTTCCTGGTAAGGTTTTTCGTTTTGTCGATTTGGATCCCTGGAACGTTGTTTATCACTTTGGGAAGGCCTTGCTTGTGGGCGATTTGGCTCGCGGGGACTTTGTTCGTTGCTTTGGTAAGGTTTTTCATTTCGTTGATTTTGCTCCCGGGGTCGTTGTTCATCCCTTTGGTAAGGTTTGTCATTCTGTCGTATCGACTCATTGGGTTTATTCCTTTCGTAAGGTTTTTCGTTCTGACGATCCTGTTCCTCATTCTGGTGATTCGTATCCATGGTTTGCCGTTCATCTGTTTCACCAGCGGTTTCGTTCTGAAGACCCTGCTCTCTAGGCCGCTGCTCGTCCCTTTGATAGGGTTTTTCATTTTGAAGATTTGCCGCTTTGGGATATGGAACACCTCTTTGATTAGCTCCGTCGTTCCTAGAATTTGGCCTATTTTCTCTAGAGTTATACTTTTGATTATTTTCCCTATTTGGTTGTTCTTGGGATTCCGCATGATTGTGCTCATCTTTGCGATGAGATTGGTCACTGCCACGTTGAGTGTCACTGTGATTTTGTTCTTGCCCTCTTCGGTTTGTTTCGTTTGAACGATTTGAGTCTTTTGGGTTTTGATCATCCCTGGTTGTAGGTTTTGCCTTAACTAAGCTTCTCGAATTAGGTTCATTACGATTAAATGAGTCGTCTTCATTGGAATATCCTTGTTTCTTGTTATTAGGAATTGATTCTCTAGGATTCTGTGCTCCTAGATCATAATTTATTGCTTCTCTCGAGTTTTGTTTCGGTCGATTGATTGAAGTGTCTTCGTTTTGTCTGTATCTCTGTTCGCCTTTAGCCTTATTTGTACTTTGAGGCTCTCTGTCGTTTTGATCTTCTTTTCTTCTAAGCCCTTCCTTTTGATGGTTCGGCTCTCTGGGATTTTGCACGTCCGTTTGATTGTTGTCGTTCAGTATGCCTCTATGATCGGACACTTCTCTAGCTCGATCATCATTGATTGGATTATCAATATCTGTATTATGTTTATCCCTATATTTAACATCATCTATATTGTTTAAGCAGTATATCAAATTTATATAGCATACCGTAAATAGTAACGCTATTTTAAAAATCACCATGTTCACGCACTCCCCGGGGAGCGATCACTCTATTTCTAAACTGTAACACTGCCGTACAACAAGACTGTCTTTATTAAATTGACCAATCTAGATTTGATCTCTTAATTGTGCACATCTGCAAATTAGATAAAAATTCGCGGATTTCGATCGAATTAGGTGGGTTTAGTTTTTTATAAATATTTCAAATTGTGTGACTTAATGTCAAGAGCAATTCAGCGTGATCAGCAACACTAATGGATTTGTTGCGGTGAGTATTCGAGATTTGGTTTTGCTTTGATGTTCCCGACAGAACTATGCCGCACTAAGCTAATGTTTTGAAAACTGTCAAAATTAACTGAAAAAATATATGGATTTCATAAACTTTTTTCGTATCTAAAATATTAATTGTAAAATTATTTCGGTGCCTTAATAAATCTGGTTTGATATTACCTATAAACATTTATGTAAATTCTGATGACTTTACATTCTGATGACGTCACACCACGTGTTTCGTCTTAATAAATGATGTTTAATATAGTTTGATATTATACTCTAATATCATAATAAAAAATATGATATTATACTCTAATTAGTAATAATTTTAAAATCTTAGCGTAAACCAATGTATTATCAGAGTATTGTTTGCGTACCTATTATACTAAATAAATAAATCAATTAACCTCAAAAAGTAGTGGGGAAGACGATGGCGGTCGATAATCAAAATTTAAAGCAATGCATTATTGTCGCATTTCAATTTTAAAAAATGACGCAGAAGCAACAGAACGAGACAGAACGATAGAAGCAACAGAAGGAGACAAAACTATACATTAGTATGTAACATGAAATGAACTATCGTCGATTTTCCCGCACCAAAACTACCTGTCAAACTAATAGACGCCCGAATAAGTTAGAACACATTTCGTGCGGTGTTGGATTTAGCTGCTTTACCTTCGGTGGGTATGCGGAAAAGTGACAAACGTTCATTCACATTCCGCTCCAACGTACTGCTCTGTCTCATTCACATGAACTAATTTCCGATTTTAATTCAAGATAAACCCAATCGAGCCCACTGTGGGTTTTAGATACGTATGTATATAACTGGGATGTTGACTTATAATAGACGTAGCTACTTTTTAGGATAGGATAGGATTATTTTATGCTGCAATATCGATTTGTATCTGATATTAAAAAAAAAATATACCAGCAATACCAACAAATTACAATGGGCAAAAACAATAACGTATCCACCATTGGAAAGATCTATTT
>OX155972.1:19014939-19059939 GCA_944548615.1 Micropterix aruncella
GTATGCCCTTGGATGTAATAAGTATAGGAGGATGGTTTCTGTAACAGAAATGGATGTTAGTAACTTATTTTAGAAGAAATTATATGACTGAGAATATTTCGACACTAGTCGTATTCATCTCTATGACATTTCTCATAGAGATGAATACGAGAAATGTCCATCTCCTAGAGAAAAAAATGCTGTTAAAAACTTGTCATCCAAAGTAATTAACCACTATGAATATTTAGTATTATCTAAAGGTCTAAATTTCACACCGACTCAAAATGTGAACCATTTTAGTTTTGGTAATGATGTTGTTAAATTTTGTCGTAATTTAAGATGGCGTGAATTTTGGCATTCAAATCAAAAGAATAACAATAATAATATTAAATTACACAATGCACTATCTCAATTTCGTCCACACTCTAATAAAGAACCCCCTCCATTACCAAAAAATCATCCGGTAGAAAATTTTATTACTATTTTATTAAACAAAGTAACACAGCCATCTTTTCTAAATAGCCTCAAGCCAACATCAAACTTGTCAGTAGATGAACGTGCAGCTCTTGAGAGTCTTAGCAAGGATACCAGCATCGTCATTTTGCCGGCTGATAAAGGTTCCACTACTGTCATACTTAACAAAACTGACTATGTTACTGAAGGCTTGAGACAACTTAGAGATGAAACTTTCTATAAAAAACTATCCAGAGATCCAAACAAAAATTTTGCAGTGAAAATAAAAAAATATATTGCACAAAATAAATCAAATGAAAAATTATCAGACGAAGATGTTAAAACTTTAATTCCTGATCCTATCAGAACTCCAAATTTTTATCTATTACCTAAAATTCACAAGCCTAATAATCCTGGACGACCAATAGTCGCAAGCTTTAACTCTCCGACAGAAAGAATTTCGGCTTTTGTAGATTATTTTTTACAACCTTTTGTGAAAAATCTAAATTCTCATATCAAAGACAGCTATCATTTTATTGATATTTTAAAGAATACTGTAATTCCAAAGTCAGACGACCTATTATTTGTTACTATTGACGCCATATCCCTGTATACCAATATTCCTCATAATTTAGGATTGGAAGCAATTTCTTATTTTCTTGATGAGAGACCTCATCCTCAAATACCTTCTACGGATTTTCTTTGCAAATTAGCCGAGTTTGTCTTAACGTGTAATGCTTTCTCCTTTGAAGATGAATTTTATCTTCAAATTAAAGGGACTGCTATGGGCACGCGAATGGCACCGTCGTATGCCAACCTTTTCATGGGATTATTCGAGCAAAATTTTCTTCAAACGCAAAATTTAAAACCCATATTATGGTATAGATTTATTGACGACATAGTAATGATTTGGCCACACGGACAAACTACTCTAACAACCTTTCTTGACGACCTAAATAATTTTGGCCCTTTGAATTTCACTCATACCATTTCTAAATCACAAATTACTTTCTTAGATGTTGATTTAACAATTTCCGAAGGTAAAATTAAAACCGCGATTCATATAAAACCTACAAATAAAGAACAGTATTTACACTTTGATAGCTGTCATCCATTTCACACCAAGAGATCCATTCCCTATTCAATGTCCATTCGCGGACACCGTTTAGTTAACAACAAAGAAAATTTAGATAAATATCTCAATAATCTAAAGCAATCTCTTCTTGAAAGAAAATACCCTGCTCCTCTATTGGATAAACATATTCTAAACTCTGAAGTAAAATATATACCAAAACCTAAAATTACTTCAAATAAAAATAATAATAATAATAAAATCTTTCTTAGCACCACTTATTTTCCTGGTGCTGAGAAACTGCGAGATATATTATCTGATTTATTCCCCATCATTTCTAATGATGCATCCACTAAGGATCTCTTAGATTCACCGCCAATTTTATCTTTCCGCAGACCACCTAATATTAGATCAATATTAAACAAAACAAAAAATAATCAAAATTTCTCTATTGGTAATAATACTTATGGTCTTCAACCTTGTTGTCGTCCACGTTGTAAAACTTGTCCTCTGTTAGATCTAAGTCCTTTTTTTACCAGTCCAAATACTACTAATAGTTACAGAGTTCCCTTTCATTGCAGTTGTATTTCAAAAAATATAGTATATCAACTTCTGTGCAGGACTTGTGATGCCTTTTATATCGGTGAAACAACAACACCACTTAATATTAGACTAAATAATCATAGGGCTAGTGTAGGAAATGAAAGCCAACTCCCAATATCTTTGCATGCCAGGGCACATAATTTATCTTTTGATCAATGTTTTAAAGTTAAAATAATAAAATGCCTTGGTGATAATGCACAAGAAAGGGACGTCAAATCTTGGGAATTGGCTTATATTTATATTTTAGGCGCTTGCAAAGGTTCCGGTCTCAATAGGCAAAATTAATAAGGTTTATCATATTATCATAATCATCAAATGCTTTTTATTTTAATTTTTATCATTCATTTTAAAATAACGTTTTGCACGGTTGGTTTCGGTACCTTAACTAAATCGTGTAAAATATTATTAATCCATTTCTTTTTGTTCGATTCCTTGAATTTAAATTTTCAACGAATTGTTCGATTTCAGAAATGTCACATATCTTGACGACGGCTGAGCCGAAATATTGATATACATTTTATAAAAATCATTAATATTTAAGAAACACTAATCGCCTATTATTTTCCAGCATTCATTCTCGTCTCGCATTGTTGTGTGCCGCTGTGAAAGACTGCCATTTTGATAGAGTTCTAGTGCCACAGCAGGAAGCACCAGCAAACACTGAGTGAGGAGAAGAAGAAGGCGTGGAGTCACTCCTGGTCACCACAGACCAGATAAGTGCCCTTTCATTATTTTATCATTTCATTTATTTAGTGATTAACATAATTTCAATTTGAAAAATAATATATAGTTCTATATATATATATATATCTATATATATATATATATATATATATATATATATATATATATATATATATATATATATATATATATATATATATATATATATATATATATATATATATATATATATATATATATATATATATATATATATATATATATATATATATATATATATATATATATATATATATATATATAAGTTCATACATATAATAAGATAGTATATAAAATATAGGATAGAAATATAGAATATGTATAACATGATCACACTCGAGATCTCAATAATTCTTTACAGTCTTCCCTAGATTTACTTAAAAGCCAAGTTGCCTCCACTCTTCTAAACGTAGCGTAAGGTACGTCGGTCGTTTGTACGTCCATTGTCAGTTTATTGTAATGCTTCTTATGACTTATTATATTAGCATTAAGAACATTTTATCTTTTTATGTAAACATTATCAAGAAGGTAGCTTTCTGTGTCGACTAACTTTAAATAATGTAACTGCAGTATATTGGGCCCTTTCCTATAAAGTTGCTGTTCTATAAAAGAAATTTAAGGCCAAATATTTTGTATGAAGAATATTTATTTAATTAATAGAAATATTGACCCCTATTATTTATGCAGATTTGTCATTTTCTGTATAGTACCGAATTTCAAATATACATTTAAAGCCCTCTTGTAGACCGATTTCAACTAAAATATTTTTAATAATAGCCATGACCGAATGATGCCGGTACGTCAAATTTCAGCTCAATCGGATGAAGCGTTTGGACGCTATCGTGTAGGACTACACACAGACATACATAAGTGTGTCAGCAATACTTCCCTTGACAGGTAAGTAATAGTTCTAAGCCTATTTTCATAAAAATTATGTCATTGTGCCCCTTATCATAGAATTAACTGTTCCATGGGAATCATCCCAAAAGACCACGAGTACAAATTAAATAGATACCATGATCTCGCAAATGCCGCCACCCGAAACGTCTTCACTGTTCACCTTCACGCGGTGGAAGTTGGCGCTCGTGGCCTGCTAGCTAAATCTTTGATTCACCTTTTTAAAGATCTTAGTCTCTCCAGGAAAATCTCAATTCCTTCTTAAAAAAAATCTCTAAAACCGCGATTTCCGCATATCAAATTCTATGGCTTCGAAGGGGGAGTGAATGGGTGGTAAGGCGTACGCTCACATGTGGCAAGACAGCTGTCCTAAACCTATCACAGCCGGTCGTTAGACCGAAATCCACTGCTCACCCCCCAGAATTTTAATAACACTATTTGATGGGCCCGACCGGTCGGTGAATTCCATGGCAGTTCCTGTTGTATTTTATTTTATATTTTACTAGCTGACCCGTGCCCACGTCGTTGGGTGGTAAAACGTTTTACATGTGATGAAATTATGAGTGTGGTTCGGTTAGTACTGAGTGCTATGATGTATTTCCTAATTGCCAAAAGAAGGATTATAATTTTACTGCATATGTATGTATATATTTGCATGCCAATTTGACTATAATACCGTTATTGTGAGTGTCCTCTTGTGAGTGTCATATTTGTGAGCGTATTATCTCTTTAACTATGTATGCAGTAAAAGGGAAATTATATGCAGTACAAGGAAATGTCTTCTGTTTTAAACATTTGAGACGATAAATTTACTTATTTTGATAAGAATTCATAATTGTTGATAATATGACCAATAAACATGACCTAACGATTTAAATTATTTTAATAACATAAAATACCACTTTTTGTTACTAGACATAAGCTGTCGCTGACTTTTTTGTAGGCATTATCAAGCTCTACAACTTTTTTCTAGAACTTAATCATATATCTCTCATCGTTAAGGCAGCGTTAGTTAAAAACGTTTTCGTTCGACCGCTTATTCTCCAACTTACTTTGCAAATCCGACTATTACGAAAAAGTCTTTTCATTTTTCGGATTAATATATAGCCTATGACACTGACAAATGACGTGGCTTTGTATTGGTAAAAGATTTTTTTAAATCGGTTCAGTAAATCCAGAGATTCCTTTTTACAACTTCACAAACTTTACCTCTTTATAATATTAGTATAGATTTACTAAATTTTGCTGTCATTGTTTAAATAAAATCGTATATTTTGTATACATCCGGTTAGCCATTTTGCGGGAAACACTGTTTTTTGTGCGAGTTGGTATTAAGAGTAAAATATCTATAATCAAAAATTCCTCGACTAGACTATTTGGGCGTGAGTTCTGGTCTGTTATTTGTGTATTGACGCATTGCAATCACAGAGTCGGGTGGCACTGGCAACGGTGGCACACAAAAACGACATGGTGGGAATTGAAATGTCAAACGTCAAACTTTCCCGTAGAAATTGTTCGACATATTTCATCACTGGAAAATACGCTGAAATATTTCGCTCTCTGGAGTGGATTAAAAAAGGATTACTACGGGAGCTCGGAATAGTATGTAAAATATCTATCGGATGTAGAGTGTGATGACAACTACTGCGTCATTATTTACTGTAAAAATAAAAGACTGCAGGCCTATTGATGGCCTGATTGATGTTTGAATTTACATAAAGTGAGTTTACAAATAGGTTTACAAATAGGTTGATTAACTGTGATAAAAATAATATTAATAATAATAAAAACGCTTAATTCTTAACCCTTCGGCTACGTAACAACCAAATTTATTTGCACATCATAACACCGTTGACTACGTAACGACTAATATTGGCGGCTTGCTCTCGGAGGGCACAGTAATATTACTTTCTAATTCGAACGGATCTTAAAATCTCTACCAAATATCACATTATTACCATAGATACATAGACGGCCTCATTATTACCATAGATACATATATCGGGTAAAATTCCATTGTCAAACAAAATCATTTTTTTTCGAGAAATCATCAAAAATTTTATTGGTTTATGTGCTAAGATCAAAATACTTTTGTATATAAATAAGCAAAACGAAATAGCACCTTTGATAGAGAATCTAATACATATCGCGATAGTATTTACAATGTCTAAATAGGGTTCCGTATTTTTCCATAAAACAAGTAAGATATGCCGAGTTTTTTTCACTTTTACAAATTTTTCATATTTATTCATAGTTTTCTAATTGTTTTACAAAATGGGATTTCAATATTCTATATACGAAATTTCAATGCAATCATTGAAAAGTTATTCTTTTTATGATTGCTATATTAGTTTCATAGTTATAGTACTATTTGTCGAGCGCGGCGATATTGCAAGAAATTCCAATAAATTGGCGTGGTCTGTCTGCCATGAAATTATGCCGCTACTCGAAAGGTTAAGAAAAGGCGAGATTATTGCCTGTCAATATTTTAGATCTAACCTATACTATTGTATGAACATCATTTGCGATTAGATGCTACATAACTTAACCTATATAAATAGTATCAAGTACCTGTACAAGAAAAGAGGGTAGAAAAAATATATAATTAACCCTTTGTGGGCACAGGATGTGCCACACCAAAGTAATCTAACACCTATAAGGACGCTAAAGTTTAAAAAGGAGGAGAATAAAAGGGGTCAGGGAATTTATCTGGAATATTTTTAATATGAGTCTGTTTTTAAAACTTGTTCTCGCATTTTTCGGCAAATAATTCCAATGAAGGGCTCCATGCACGGTGAAAGAGAATGAGAAGAAGTCAGTGCTGTGACTAGGGATAGAGAGGAGCAGGTTATCTTTTGATTTCAGAGGGCGTCCATGAGCCGATAGTGTAGTAAATTTGCCGGTAAGATAATTGGGAGCGACGCCATCCAAGATCTTGAAAAGCATACAAAGAACTCGCAAGTCTCTTTTTTCCCTGGTCGACATCCACCTAAAGCTTCTCTCTGTGGATGTTTAAAGAGAAAATGATTGGCGTATGTACCCTTTCGTTAGTATTAACAAGATATCATTAAAAAAATATAAAACACGACTGCTGTTACAAAAATGAACTATTGTATTCATAATTATTAGAATCAATTTGTTCGCGCTGAAAAGCACGTACTTTGTAAAATAAAGTTCTTTGTCGAAATAATACTCGTTGAAACAAAATCGAATTTACGAAAGCTTTGATACGGTTCTATTGAAGCGTGTTATCTCTTTAAACATTCACTGCTTATAGACGACTAGCTGAACCGTGCCAACTTCGTTGGGCGGTAAACATTTTTACTTCTGATGAAATTATGAGCGTGGTTCGGTTAGTACTGAGTGCTATGATTTATTACCTGACTGCCAAAAGGAGGGTTATATTTTTACTGCATATTATGTATGTATGTATTTGCATGCCAATTTGGCTATATTATAGAAAAATACAATTGTATAGAAAAAATACTATTTAACATTACTAAAAGAAGTCTTCGATACCCAGACTTATTTAAAACACCTTAAGCAAAAAACTATACCGGAGTTAATAACGTAATCCCACGTATATGTCGTCTGTATAACAAATTTCATCTTGACAATCGCATGGATATATTTCATGATAGCTTATTCTCCTTCAAAGCGACCCTCTTTAAAATTCTGTAATTCTGGTATTTTTCGTTTTTTTGTTTTTTTTCCTTTTTTTATACATATTTTTAAAAAAAATCAACCATTGTTCATGCATTGTGCTAATTGTGTACTCATATAAAAAGGATATTTATGTAGTCATGTAACTGTAGTATATATATGTCACTGTATGTGTTGTCAATATTCTGTTTGGGTACCAAATAAGATAAAATAAAATAAAAAAATACCGGGTTTCAAATGAGTGAATGAAATGATTAGGATTGCATAAATTTGTACATTTTAATTGTTCAAAACTTCTCTGTATACTATGTATATTAGATGTAATGTTATTATTTGACACCAAAAAATATTGTCTTTCAGGAGTTCCAACCCGTGATACGGTCGCGGTTCCATGCCTATGTCGTATTATCTTTTTAACCATTTATGCATTAAAAAGGAAATTATATATATGCAGTAAAAGGGAAAAGTCTTTCGTTTTAAACACTTCAAACGATATATTTACTTACTTTGATAAGAATTCATAATTGTTGATAATATGATCAATAAACATGAACTAACGATTAAAAAAAATTTTTTTAATATAAAAAACTACTTTTTGGGACTTAAATATTAAAGTTAGACATATGCTGTCGCTGACTTTTTTATTAGCATTATCAAGCTCTAGAACTTTTCTCTAGAACTCAATCATATATCTCTCAACATTAAGGCAGCGTACGTAAGAAACGCTTTCATTCGACCGTTTTTCTCCGAATTACTTTGCAAATCCGACTACCACGAAAAAGTCTTTTCATTTTTCGGATTAGTATATAGCCTATGATACTCATAACTAACGTAGCTTTCTATTAGCAAAAGATTTTTTTTGAAATACCGAAAAATCAATTGTAGTAATTACTTGCAGCCTGCAATTATTGCAGTCATCCTTTTAGTTCAGCAAGATTGCTCTAAAAGAAAAGAATATATAAAATTACACAATTTAGTTTATATGTAATATTTACATCTATTTACCTTAGACATCCATCAAATACACTTGAGTTTCGTCTTGATAAAGTTACAAACAATGTATAGCTATGTAAGTTATCGGTTGTAATTATCGCGATTTCTGGTTTCGATTTGTAATTTCTATTTTTTCTACCTACGAGCGAACTTGAAACTTCAGGATGTTTTATGGATCGTTGTCTTCTCTTTACGCTGAGATTTTAAAAAGTCATATATAATCAGTACTAATATTTTTCCGTGTCAAATGATTATGCATTCTCACGACTAGATAATTTAGAGCAGTGATTCCCAAAGTGGTCCAGCTGGACCCCCAGGGGTCAACGTGAGACTCGCCGGGATCTGCGTTGGCGTGGAAAAAACTGGGGGTTCACAAGTTGTAAGTAATTTATCTGGTTTCGATAGCGAAAAACAAAAACGTTGGTTTGGTTTTATCTATCAGTGTTTATTAAGCATTAATTTTATTTTTATTATTAAAATCTTTTTTTTAAAACCTCCCTTATTTTTTAAGCACAGAAATAGTTTAGGCAATTTAATTAAATAAACAACGAAGAATTACTTGAACAATAGATTTCCAATTCCTGTTGACAGAAGAGTATCTGGCAAGCGAGATAGAGACAGAGAGAGAGAGAAATTTAGTCGCTGCAATGGATTTAATAATGAGCACCGAGGAATCGGTGCAAGCCACGAGACGCTGTTCAATTAGTGGGATCCCCGGTCGAGTCGAGAGACGTCTACACTCCGCAGCGGTAGACACTGAAATCGCTTAATTAAAATCCATCGCTGATCGTTATGAGAAGGCCGAAGTGTTGCCGCTCTCGAAATAAAAACTGAATAAATATTCATCGTGTGTATTAATTTTTCGCGTGCTGTTATTTCAGGAAAATACAACGCATTGCTGAGATCACTGCAGCTTTAACAGCGTTCCAAAACAGGATCGTTATCCCATACAGTGAATAACATATTTATATATATATACGTGAATATCGTGAATAACGCGGCACTATCGAACTATACATTTCGACGTCCCTCGAATGCAGACAACTTTTGGGCAGAGGCGTTTTGTGTACATAGCCCCCAGGATCTTTAATATGCTAGATGAAGATTTAAAAATGTATGTGCCAATGTCTTCTTCTTCGTTTAAAGCCAAAATTGAATCCTGGCTAAAACATGACGCCCGGCAAAATATCCACAAATTAATATACCGAGACAGTTCCCATCATTAAATCTTATCCCTGATAATTCTTATTATTATTATTATTATTATTTTCGTTGACTTTTTTTTATTTATTTTTTTTATTACTATTACTTATTCATTAATTTTGGTGACTATTGTTTGATATTATTTGACATTTTATTTTATTTTTATTTTATTAACACGATTAAATAGTTATAGCAATTAATTCAATTAAATAAACACCGAAGAAATACTCAAAAGACTTCCAATTTATGTTGAAATCAGAGGATATGGCGAGCGAGATACAGACAGCGAAAGAGAAATTTAGTCGCTGCAATGAGATTTAATAATGAGCAGCTAGGAATCGTTGCGGGCCACGAGACGCTGTTCAATTAATGGGATCCCTGGTCGGTACAAGAGACGTCTGGACTCCGCAGCGACAGACGCTAAAATCCACTCTAAAATCATTCAAATAAAATCTGTCGCCGATCGCTATGAGAAGGCTCAAGTTTATTTTATTTATTTATTTATAGTGTTACACAAGTTCGTTTGTACAGTTTACCATATCATGTTGTATATATATATATGAGACGTTAGCAAAAAACTGATTCTCGAGGAGATAGAGTAATGAATAAAAGTCGCCTAACTAGGCCAGGGTCTGTTCTAAGGCAGACTTTATAAAATATTGTTTAGATGTATCTAATCAAATTACTAAATAATTGTTATATAAAAAAATAAAATAAAATAAAAATTAAAACAATTAAAATTTGTAGAAATTCTATTACTTTGATAATAATTATTAACGTGTAGAGTAAAAGTAAAAATATGTTTGAAAGTAAAAATATATGACTAAAATTGAAGAATAATGCGAAAATTTAATATACAAAAAATTAATATACTTCAAAAAATTATATATTCAACATTCCATTGATGTTTTCTCTGCCTTCTGTAATAAGCCACCTAGAAACCGATTTTTTTAATTTGTTTTTGGTTTCAATGCGTTTAACGACATCAGGCAGGTAGTTGTACATTCTCGGTGCTATGAAGTTAAAATGTCTCTGTCCGAAAGTCGTACGAGTTCTTGGCACTATCATATCGTTATTCTTTGCAGCTCTGGTGAGTCTCACTCGCGCTTTAATAAGTGGCATTTTGAATCTTAATGTACAACAGTCTTGGGTCCAAAATATTACTATCTTTATACAACTGTGTTGCCACTCTTGAAATAAAAGCTGAATAAATATACATTGCTTTTTATTATTATTTTGCTTTGCGAATATTTCAAGAAAATGCGTGTCCAACGCAAACTACTTCCGCCCATTGAAGAAGAAATGAGTATGTCTGTCGACAAGAATAATGTACATATCACTTTATACAGTATGAGGCCCAAATCTCACACGTAGTTAACAAAGATTAGAGTAATGAATAAATAACTAGGAAATCAAAGACTATCGCGGTTATGTTATCAATAAGATAAAAAAGAATTTAACGCGTTAAGTTTGTAGCACCCAACGTTTCGGCAATGTTGTATTGTTGCAACAGCTGTTGTGCAGGGTGAACTCGACAGCAGCGGTTGGAACATGCTACAGACTTCAAGCGGTAAATACGTTTTAATCCTGTTTATAACAGAAATAGAAATAGAAAAAGAAATATATTTAATTTCCGAAATTGTGGTGTTACATTATGGTAATAATGCGTAAAATTATGTCTCTTACAATTACCTGTTATTATAACAGATTGACAAATTTATTTTTCTGCTAATTTTGTAATTTCTTATTTAAAATGTCATTATTTCACTGGTTTGCCTATAATATCTAAATCAAATCAATAATAATTCGTAATGTTCATGGAATAGCCTGAAATAACATAAAAAAATATATAACATGAAAAAATCTAAATACACCGGATAAGTAGCACTAACAGTAAAAGACAATTAATAAAAATAATTGACCAATAATATAAAAAAATCAAAAATCAAAGAATAATAAAAATCTGCCTATAAATACAAAATGTATATAATTTAAAATGTGTAATCTTCCTAATTGAATTATTGTAAATAAAAGCATGCCCATATTATAATATTATGAGAAATATTCGTTTAACGTGTAAAAGCTTTTCTCAATAAGCCATTTTTTCAACGCTGCGGTAAACCCTTTTACTTTTAATTCTTTGATATTTGCAGGTAGGTGGTTATATATTTTTATTGAATTGTATAACTTTCCTTTTTAAAATATAGTTAAATTTGGCTTGGACTTGGGTGGTACGTAATATTTTGAAATACTGATCGTGGTTTCTTACAAATTTGCAGGTTTCCAAGATTTATATCGATATAAACGTTAGCATAAACTCCTTTTTAAACAGTTGTTAAAAAAGGAGTTTGTGCAATACACAATTAGTCATCTTTTATTTTAAACATCCTTGAGTCAAGATCACACCAACCTTTACTTACATTGACGTATTCGATGTAATTGTTTTAAGACTACTTTGTAACAAAAATATAAAGCTTGATGTGCCTTTAACTGTATTTACACATAGTAAGCCGTGGAATTGTTGAAAAATGAAACGTGCGACAGCAAAAATAGGATAGAAACTTATGTTCTAGTTCAGGGGTAATCAAACTTGAAATGCTGACGATTTACCTCAATATTATTAGACTCTGATCAATCGACTCTGAGAGGCTGCAAGTTTGAGTGATGCATGATTGTCGTCTAGGTAGGTAGGGTGTGTCGAGGCGCAGGTATAAGTATATAGGGCCGTTGCAGAATTTCATGACCATGAATCCACGTCGAATTAGTAAGAAAGACAGAAATTTATTTTTCCGCAATATGCATTGTTTTTGTCAAGGTAGGAGTAGATCTGCTCTAAAAAGTCAGTAAAAAAGTCACAATTATTTAAAATTGTGAGATTTTTGGTTCTTACAAAATAAACAAGGTCTAGTTTCTAAACTTACTCGTAACTAAATAATTACTTTATATGTTGAAGAGTGGTACTGCAAGTCCTTAGCATACTTTTCATAAGATGGTACGTTATTATCGAGTGGTAATCGCAAGCATGATGACACCTGTTCGTCAGTTCGTCGATTGCGATATTTTGACTTTTAATTGTCTTCGTTTCAGAAAAGCAAACTCGCAAAAGTAATTTGACCCAAACATTGCCGTCAACTGAAGGGCGATTTTCCTTGGATTCGGATATTTATCTTCAGATATAAAAGACTAGAATTTTGTATCATGTGATAAAATCTGCATTACCTCACTTTCAACAGAAGAGGAATCCATGTTAACCATGTTAAATCTTGGTATTCACCTGTCAATTCTGAGAGTTGAAGGTGAATAATATAGCACTTTAGGAAAACGATCATACGAAAGAAAGTACTTGATGGATCATGAAAAGAATAATTGTAGTTTGATTGCATTGAAATTTGAAATATAAAAGATTAAAACCTCATTTTGGAAAACAATTAGATAGTTATGAATAATTATTAGAATGTTGGAGAACTGAAAAAAAACACTTATTCAGAGATATCGATGTTTTATCTCAGAATACGAAACCCTATCTAGAAATTAACACATTTGTGTACATTATTACATGCTTTACCAAATCAATTAGTTTGTTTTATTTATTTTCATAAATATATCCGAAGAGAAGCTACATAATATCCGAAGGGAAGCAGCGATCCGAGCAATGGCAGCACTCGAGTGCCCCCATAATACAAACAATTATATTAAGGATTCTAGACTACGAGAAGCACGACTGAATAATCGTGCAATACAGAATGTATCCGCCTTCCTCACACATAGCTAACAGGGGGTGGTTGCCTTGTGATTTTGGTGTAAATTCAGTTTTGGGACGTTACTGAGCATTGATTCACATATCACATAGCACCCGATTCGGGACGTTACTGTCTTGAGGGGTTAAACAGACTTGCTATTTAAGTAGCAGATTCCTCAATATTTTTATTTGAAAGAGGATAACTCATAAAAGATGCGATATTTGCCAATTTACTGAAATCATAAAAACGTCTTTCCCGAGATGCACTCACGATCGACCGGTCGATCGCGGTCGACCGTTTGAGCACCCCTGTTCTAGTTAAATAAGAAATCACATACATACTGTATATTCCAGGTATGACATTTTCTCACCGCCGAGCTCAGGTATTTAAGCACAGAGATGGTTATAGCAATTCAATTAAGTAAACACCGAAGGATTACTCGAACAAAAGATTTCTCATTTCTGTTGAAAGCACAGGATCTGGCGAGCGAGATAGAGACAGCGAGAGAGACATTTACTCACTGCAATAGGATTTAATAATGAGCACCAAGGAATCGATGCGGGCCACGAGACGCTGTCCAATTAGTGGGATCCCCGGTCGAGTCGAGAGACGTCTGCACTCCGCAGCGACAGGCGCTGAAATCGTTCAATTAAAATCTGTCGCCGATCGTTATGAGAAGGCTCAAGTGTTGCCGCTCCCGCAATAAAAAACTGAATATATATTTATCGCTTTTCATTATTTTTTTACGTTGCAGATATTTTGGGTAAATATGACGTATTGCGGGGACTACTGCAGTCTTAACAGCATTTCTAAAAGGGATCATTATCGTTATAAAAAAACCGTAGGTAATCAATCTTTAAAAAGCAACATTATTTTAGAAAAAGAAATTCATACATTGCTTATAATTATAGACATAGAGAGGGTACAAAAGCTCTTTTTCCATTTTGAAGAATAAGAAATTGTAAAGTATTAGACTCCTATTTCTATTTTTATTTTATTTTTGTACACTTTTTAATTAACGTGAGCGAGTTAGAAGTGCACTCACAATTTGTAATCTGAATAAACGTGCTGAGTATGTATGTATGAGTGAGTATATATTTATTTCCAAAATTTCTGGTATACAAAGTAATAAAATTTAATTTAATTTCCTGTAATATAAATTATATATCCAATAGTAATATAAAGTTTATTTAATCTCTTGTAAAATAATTTAATTTAAATAAAGTACATGTTTACATAATTTTTAGATTAATTTATACTTAGAAAACTACTTTTATAGGAAACACATATCCGCATGATTAATTGCATATTCGATATAATAACGCCAGTTATGAATCCCTAAAAATCGTCAATCTGTGAAGACTTCGGGTCGGATACGTAATTATTTGCCTACCTTCATTATGCTGAGCTTACAGTAATAAAAAAGTTCGTAGGAATGCGCACGGCAGCCGTCGGAACGGCAAAATGGCAGTATCTCATATGTTTTATATGATCTGCGGTTAAAATTATTAGGTAATATTATAAAATTTATTTTTGTTTTTTTTCTGACACAACCGTGGCACTCCAATAAGACTCAGGAAGTGAGCTCGCCTTATCGCAGGAGTGCCTAGCAAGGCGGGCTCGGTTTCAATTTACTTGGCAAATTAGGAATACACAGTTTAACATTTAATTTATGCACAATTTGGCCTGGGCACAGACAGATGTATGCCTAAATTTAGAAGCATATAGCGGTATTTTCTGAATTGTACATTAAATTTCTTTTGTGCTATTGCGTTTGAATGTTTATGTAACGAATAAATAAATAAATTAAATAAATAAATTTCCCATACCGTGAATAATATTACTATAAAGAGAAGTATTCTAACTAGAACTGTCGACTACAACGGGCAAACTCGTCACCTCAGAAAGTTTTAACGAAATTTGATCATTCCGTCTTCCATGAGGTGAGCGCAGAAGACTTACGACAAAACAGTCCACCGTCAAGCTCCGCCACATGCCCGTAAGAGGCCAACGCCTTAACCGAGAGATAGCCAGGTATGTTACCCAGCGGGCCGGCACAAGCGCCCTTACTACCAGTTGCAACCAAATTACTCCGGTCTCCCGACTAGTTCAAGGTCGCTTGCGCGGTCCTCTCCCTTACGTAGCGGCGAAACGGTGTCTACCGAATCTATCGCGGACCACGGCATCCTTTACCCGGCTATTCACCCGGAATCGGGTAGCCGATGGTCGGTTCAAGAGCAGTCGCTGTAAGGTGAACAACTACCCCCCGCTCTGTAGGAGACAGTACTGTTCCATACTCCTCCCGCTGTTAGTCAGAATGCACAATCGATTGGCTGACGCCGCACGGTGCGCAAACTGTCCAGGAGCGCCAGAAGATTGACTCCTGGGGGAACTAGCCCTCAGGCCAGAGCCCTGCCCGGACCCGCACTTCATGCTTGGAGGCCGCCGGATGGGTGTTGACCCGTGAGTGTGACCGACCCTGAACAAACGGGTCTTCGTGGTCAACTCCAACAGGGCCCATTAGCACCCCAAAGAGATGCACGTTTTGGGTCTCAACTTTCCTATATTTTTTAATGTTAGCTTTGAACATTCAAATATAGCAAGTTAAATAAATAAATAAAACAAAATTAAATACGTAAGCAATCATTTACTGATTTGATTCCATTAAAAGGATCATTTTCTTCTACGTAAAACAACATTTTTCAGCCGATTTTCATGTTTTTGAAACATTACTTATGATAAAACGCTGCATATTATATAAAAATGTAGTGCAAACATAAGATTTAGTGTCGGCGGTGTCTGTGAGGTGGGAAGATATACTGGTTTAAAGTTGGGTGTTTAAACACCTTAGCGGCTTTCCGGCGAGTGCTCTGCGCGAAGCCCCTTGAACCGGGCGGAGGCGAGTCTTAATGCCTGAGAGGCTTTAATATATGGCCCGGGCGGGAAGGTGTGCCGAAGGCGGCCATAAAAAAGGGATTAAATCGTGGCGATCGCAGCCGTTTGTCTTCTCAGATCCGAGAGCTCCTTTATAAACTGCCTCTTTCTCTCTCTCTCTTCCTCTCTCTCTCTGTCCCTTCGAAGAGTTTCTTTATTTGGCCCCAGGATATGTGTATTGCTTCGAGAATTTTAATAAAAGTAATGTAAAGCGGGGCCTGTCGAGGCGATACGGAGTGAAACGAACATTTTGTCGTTTGAGAGAATAAAAATGAACTTTCCTAAAAAGAGAAAAACATGTAATTAATTTTCTACCGGAATATAGAGGTAGTTGCAAAAAAGCTTAAAACGCCTTAATTAATACGTAAAATAAATAGGATGTTATCAGGAAAAAATAGGATCAAAAAAGTCATTTTGGGTCCTACCTATCAGACAGCGGAAAGAGGTGTGGTTTTATTATATTTTTATATATCTTGTTAATAGACTATATATATATATGAATAATAATACAATGTATTTAACACGCTTTTATTAGGTAGACTGTATGTAACTAACTATGTAATGGAATCTAAGGTAACTAATTTAACCATCTTCCAAGGATCGTAGCATCATGAAAATTGGCAGCTGTATGTAGTACTGATGACAATACAATAATATGGTACTGTCCAACTGATCTGATGATGGAGTCGGAAGATATAAACTGGAACATCGTATCATAGCTGTGTTTGGACTTGTTAGAAAAGTCTTGGAATGAACTTTGACCACGATTAGGTTTCAAGGTCTGATGATGAAGCCGGAAGATAGGCACTGGCATCATGCCATGATGGAATATCGTATCATAGCCGTGTTTGGACTTGTTAGAAGGGTCTTGTAATGAACTTTGACCACGATTAAGTTTCAAGGTCTGATAATGAACCCGGAAGACAGGAACTGGCATTCCATGTTGGAATATCGTATCATAGTCGTGTTTGCACTTGTGAGAAAGGTCACGTAATGGACTTTAAACACGATCAGGTTTCAAGGTTATAACAAATCTATTATATATTGACTTATATATAATATAAATATTGAGTATAAATAGTGTAAATATTGACATAGGTGCCTGTATAAAATGTATATAGACCTGTACATGGAGAGTGTAAATAGAATAATATTGACATATCTATATACGATGTATATTTTTTGGTTTTTATGTGCGTGTTTTTAGTGTTTTTTTTTAAACTATTAATTTATTTTAAAATATACGAAATATACAATAATATACATTACAGACGGTAAAAACTCATTAATAGTTAATAAAATGAAATTAAAACATCCAGGTATCATGCACTTTGCGTTCGTAGCATAAATGGTGCATTATTATGTAAGTCGGTGGTGCGGAATAACTGTTCTTCTTCTTCTTCTTTTTCTTTTTGGCAATCCACCCAATGAGGGTGATTTCTGCCAGCTGGTTATTATTTTTTTAAATTTGGGAACTTTATTGTTAGTAGGACAGCACTGAAACAAACAGACACAAAAAATGCGTGTTATCTGATAACGATGAAATTGTACTGTACGCAGATGATACCTCACTAATTTTCAGCGATGCAAATCATGAACAACTAGTTAAGCGAATTGACGTTACCATGGAAAAACTTGGTACTTGGTTCCAATTAAATCAATTGTCTCTTAATGCATCTAAATCAAACTCCATCAATTTCTCTCTTCGGCCGTCCCAAAATAATATCTTCAGTATTAGCTATGGTGATAAAGTATTAGAAAATGTTGATCATACGAAATTTCTAGGCATTCATATTGATAGCAATCTGCAATGGTCGACTCACCTAGAAGAACTGAGCAAAAAATTAAGTAGCGCCACATTTGCCATAAAAAAAATCAAATTGTTATGTGGCTTTGAAGCTTCCAAATCTGTCTACTTTGCCTATTTCCATTCCCTATTAAGTTATGGCCTCATGTTCTGGGGAATGGCGGCAAATGTTAAAAGGATCTTTCGCCTACAAAAACGAGCGATTAGAAATCTGTTCTCAATATCTTCGCTAACATCTTGCAAGCAGTACTTCATCGAGTCTGGTATCATGACTTTGTACGCCGCGTATATATACCAAAACATCATGTATACGAGAAAAAATATCGAGACTACCTCAACTAACTCAAATATTCATTCGCATAATACGCGAAATAAAGAGGACTTGCGTCATTTTAAGGTGCGTCTGAGTAAGGTTCGGAATAGCTTTATCTGCCAATCTTACTTATTCTACAATAAACTTCCATTACACATTAGGGGCCTTGGGGAGGTTCACTTTAAGAAAAAGGTACAGGGTATTTTGACTAAAAACCCCATTTATAGCATTGAGGATTTCGACAATATCAATTTTTCGCAGCTCTATTGACCTACCTGACTATTATTATTCCTTATTCTTTTTATTATTGACTATTTTACAATTGCGACTATTATTGACTATAATTATTATTACTGATTTCTTTGTATTTGTGTTTTTTCTTTAAAATATCTTCCCGTATGATAATTTGTGAAATTATCCAATATTTGTTTGATTATTTAGTACTTAGGATTATATAGAAAATTAGATTATATAGAAAATTTTACGAAATTACTTAAGAATTTTGATTGAAAATATTGGAAAATGTTGTTTCCTCTACATATATAACCTAGAAAATCTGCGCTTGGATGTTCAACGTTCATACCTTGCAATATCGACGTTTATATCTTATACCTTAATAGGTATTTAAATTATACTTGTTATTTTTATTACTTTTGACATAACCAAGTGTAGGAACTCCTATCAACTGGTTTAAAATAAAAAAAAATAAAAATAAAAAAATACAATAAAGGAAACAGTAGGAACTAGTATATTATGTAATGGAATAATGTTACTAAAGGGAAATGTGGTTGAGGGAAATAAATTTACAGAGGATGTTGCGGACTTTTGGAGAGTTAAGGGAGAGGAGATGGTCCACACACAGTGGGAGTTGAATTTTGAGGGCTATAAGGTCCGAGACGAAATTAGGAGAGTTGTTGTTAAATGGGCAGTTGAAAAAGAGGTGGTCAGCAGTGCAGACTGCATGACCGCAATCGCATTGGGGGACGGGAGGACGTGTATCCTATAGAGGTGAGCGGGAGTGCAGTAGCTGTGGCCAATACGCAATCTGCAAATGACTGCTATTTCCTTGCGGCTAAGTGTCTGATGATGGAACCATGGCTTAGGTCGGATCCCCGGCTGTAAGGTGGAATACCTATGCGCCTTGATTTTGGATGACGGAATAACTGTTGATAACCGATGCAATGTATATATTACGAGCAGGGTACGTATCCGAGTTGTCTTGATACCTCGACGTAAACAGAGAGTGGGTAAAACACCATATTAATATTTAAACTATTTAATTATTGTTATAATTTAGATGGGTGACTTACCAGTAGAGACGATTTGACAGAGGTGATACGATGTGAAGTAATTGATTACATTGAGTTTTTTTATACTCGTGTGTACTAATCCAGATAGTGGGGCTAAAATACGTCAATAAAATAGAGCTAAATATGAAAGACGCGAATTGAACGATTCTTTGAATTATATTAGTCATTTCTGTGTGAACACAAAATTGCATATTATACTGAGAATTATACGGGGTATTATTACTGCACGGGTTTTTTTTTTGTGGGTGATTCAGTACAACGTAGTAAGCAACTTTTGATAAAAAATTTTGGAAAAACCAAAAAAAAATATTGTTTGTTTTTTTTTAATTTGAAAATTTGAAGAAGTTAACTGTTAAGTAAACGTTTGAGAAGCGTTTGAGCGTCCTGTGCCATCTAGCGGTAGATAATAAGTCGTCAATAAACAATATCAGCGACATTTTACCAACCGCTAGATAGCGCATCGTGATCATAGCTTTTCATAATATTTAAAAAAAAATAAAAAATCATTTAAAAAAAAAACATTTTTTTTTCAAAAAATTAAAAGTTTTTTTTTAAGTTTTTTTTTTTTAAATTATTAAAAGTTGCTTACTTCATTGTACTGATTCACCCACACAAAAAAGCCAGTGCAGTAATAACACCCCGTACGTATATTGCCATTTAATATTCTTCATCATTACTATGTGATACTTCCTTACACAAAAAGGCTTTTCCAATAAGGGTGGGTCGATGTTGACAGGTTGTGCTATAAAACAAGCTGTGTGTGAGGCATTAATGAAATTGAAAGATTTCGAGTTATTAAGAAGATTTAAATTTGAAAGGACCTCATGCCATTACGAGTATGAATTTTATTTATTTATTTATTTAAGAATTAATTACTATAAAACATTGATTTGCTTAACAAATAAACAGGAACCGGATGGCAGAACCATAACCTTTTGCTTATTTGTTACTGTCACCCAACTAGGACTAGCTCGTTCTAGGGTGGACAGGACTCTAATATTACATTCAAGTGTGCTTGATTGCTTGATTGCTTACAAATGTACAAGTTTTAGTAAAAAGCTAATAACACTAAATTGCCCTAAAATGTGGTCTTCAAAATAAAAAAAATAAATAAAATACTAATAATAATAAATGTTTAAAGATAATATAATAAATAAAATGCAATTCCATTATATAATCGGCACTAAAAATAATATAAAATTCGATTAATAATATAAATAAGTATATGTGAGAAAAGAAAGAAACAGACATTAATATTTAATATATTGTGTTGAGTAATTTAAGATTTAATATAAAAATACAGAGTCAAAAAGTACAATTTATTGTCAAAATAAGCAAATAATTCATGTATGGAGTATAACATCGTTCAAATATCTGCCGTGGCCTCACACGGTGGTACGGATCCGAAAGGTCCAATTTTAAATGATTCTGCCGCATAGATCCGGCTGAATTTGAGCCATGGCCTGGGTATGGTGACTTTTTAAGGACATCGGTCGATTGCGGCTTATTAGCAATTCAGAAAAGAAACGGTAAAGCGGGTCAAATCGTACGATCTTGGTGGCCAATACGTGTCACCTAAGCAAGAGATAACTATACCCTCGAACAGCGCCGGCTCGAGGAAACTTGGCGCCCTAGGCAAAAGACTAGTATGGCGCCCATTTAAAAAAATCACAAAACAATAATTGTGTAATTTTTAATTAAATAATTAGAGCACAGATATGACTTACCTACTTATATATAATTATAATACAAACTTTAAAAAAGAAATACAACCGACTTCAAATAATTTTTGCACCTATTTTCCAGTTATTTGATTTTAAAACCAAATTACTACACCAATTTTGATTAAATTTCTATGGGACCAATCTGAAAGTATATTCTTTCAAATACAAAAAGAATTTTCCAAATCGCTTCATAAATAACGGAGATCTGAGGTAACAAACATAAAAAAAATAAAAAAAACGTTCAACCGAATTGAGAACCTCCTCCTTTTATTAAAGTCGGTTAAAAAGGGAATATATCCACCTTCTTTAGCTGTATGGAGTGAAATATAAGAATTTTTTAAAAGACTAATTAGAGATTAAATCAAGCAAGTTTTATTTTCATTGCCTTTATTTTAGCAAAAGTGGAAACGATCTCCCATAAATCTATTGTTTGAGCTTTTTCTTGTTCTATAGATAAAGTCGGCAACCCCACAAGTCTATCTTGGGTCATTGTCGAGCGCAGATACGTTTTAATTAGTTTTAATTTAGAAAAACTGCGGTCACCACTGGCCACAGACACGGGAAGTGTCAGCAATACCCTTATTGCAGTTACTAAATTAGGTAAGTTATTATTTACCAAAAATGCCTAATTGTGCAGTTTATACCAGGAAATCACGTTAATTAGATGTAATTGATTGATGAATGACGTAACTCCCTGGTATAAAACTACAAAATTGGGCATTTTTAGTAAATATAAAAAAATATATATTTACAACTTCCTGCGGTTTACGATCCACTCCCAGCCCGCGACGCGATGCTTGACAAGCATGCTTGCTCGTCTAGAGAGCCCCTTAGAGAATGGACATTGAAGGGCCACCTCGTCTGTCGTAAAATTGGCGCAATGCACTCTAACGAACACTCATTTCGATAATAAAGTTTTATCATTGGATATGCTACTCAATCGTGTAACCTGCGATGGTGATTTGGCATCGGTCACTAAATAATACCTAACAGTTTTGACAGACGCCGCCAAAACAAAATGGCCGCCACAGACTGTCAACATCGACCCGCCTTTATTGGAAAACCGTTAATTAAATATTTATAATTTTAGGGCCTTTGTGGCTTACCATAAGGCAAGCAAATTTATCAACTCATTAAAAATTTATTAAAATTGAATTTAAAATGCACGTGTCGATCAAAGGCTATGACTACGTAATTATAATTACTTAATGATTAATTTGACTACGCTTAAAACAGTTTCTTGGATGCCGCGTGGTCGTGACACAAATGTAACAATAAATTAGGATTTATAAAAATATTACTTCAACCGAGCTTTTTAAAAAACTTCATTAGAAGAAAAAAATCATTAAATTTTTGATGATTAAAATTGATTAGCGAAAAACTGGCGTCTTGCTTTTGGCGTGATTAAATTTACTTAGGACTTAAAAGGCCTCGTGGGCTAAAAATACAGTTTATCAAATAAAATTCGTCATTTGGATATATCCCGGTCAGCTTAGCATTTATGAAGGATGGAATATTATGGATTGCACATGGGGAGCTAATGGGCCCATGATGGGTTGGCCACTAAGACCCATGTGTTCAGGGTCGGTCACACTCACGGGTCAACACCCATCCGACGGCCTCCACGCACGGGGTGCGAACCTGGGTAGGACTCTGGCCTTGATCAGTTTCCCCTGGGAATCAAACCTCTGGCGCTCCTGGACAGTCTGCGCACCGTGCGGCGCAAGCCAATCGGTTGTGCACTCTGACCCCTGTGGACAGCCCATAGTCGGGGTTTTGGTGACGCTGACTAACAGTCGGGGGAGTCTGGAAGCTGTATTGTTTCCTATAGAGCGGGGGTGGTTGCGTACCTTACGGCGACTGCTCTTGAAACGACCATCGGCCATCCGATCCTGGGTAAGAGGCGGGCAAAGGACGTCATGGTCCGCGATAGATTCGGTATACACTGTTTCACCGCTTCGTAAGGGAGAGGATTGCGCAAGCGACCTCGAACTCGGAACCAATCGAGAGACCGGAGAAATCTGGTCACAATTGGAAGTTAGGGCGCGAGTGTCGGGCCCGCCAGGTAACATAACTGGCTATCTCGCGGTAAGGCGTTGGTCTCTAACGGGTTGTGGCGTAGCTAGACGGTGGATTGTTTTTGTCCTAAGTCTTCTACGCTCACTCCAGGGAGATAGAACGACTAATCGTTAAAACTCCCTGTGGTGACGGGCTCGCCCGTTGTAGTCGACAATCCAAGGTGCACATCACGGGAGCTAATGGGCCCTGTTGGAGTTGGCCACGAAGACCCATTCGTTCAGGTTTGATCATACTCACGGGTCAACACCCATCCAGCGGCTTCCACGCAGAAGGGAAAGCCAAGGTAGGACGCTGGCCTGCAGACCGGTCTCCCCTAGGAGTCAATCTTCGAACGCACCTGGACGGTTTGCACACCGTGCGGCTTCAGCCAATCAAGCCAAATTGCGCACTACGACTAACAGCCGGGGAAATCTGGGAACAGTAATGTTTCCTATAGAGCGGGGGTGGTTGTTAACCTTATGGCAACTGCTCTTGAGCCGACTATTCCGCCACCCGATCCCGGGTAAATAAGCCGAGCAAAGGATGCCGTGGTCCGCGATAGATTCGGTTGACACCGAAACACCGCTTCATAAGGAAGAGGCCACGCAAGCGACCTCGGACACGTAACTAGTCGGGATTGAAACTTGTAGTACGGACGCGAGAGTCGGCCCGCTGGGTGACTTACCTGGCTATCTCGCGGTAAGGCTTCTGCGCTCACCTCATGGGAGACAGAACGAACAATATCGTTGAAACTTCCTGAGTTGAAGGGTTCGCCCGTTGTAGTCTACAGCTCTACTTGCACGTCACGTGCGTCGAATAAATGTATCTTTGAATGAGCCCAAAACGCTTGATCGACGCCGTTCTGAGTTATCATCATGTACTACGTCACCATATTAACTCTCAATTTAATTATTTATTGTTTTTTATTTATTTATTTATTTTTAAAAATATATTGGAATTATTTTGTGCACTCCTAACTAGGAAATGTCTGTTTCAAGAAAAACGCCATTTTTATATGATTACAATTTAAATTAAAATTTTGAATATTATGTCAAATAATTTTTATAGTTAAGTAAAATAAAACATTAATAATCATTAAAAAATCTAAATAATCATGATTATATAGAAGTAGTCGAAAATAATTATAAAATATACCCAAATACAATATAATATATTAAAAATAAAAATCTGATTTCACTTTTGTTTACATATAGGGCCATGATTTTTCAAATATTGTGCCCATTTAAATTACTTATAAGTAGAGCCTTATTGTCTGATTATTTTATATGGTCTTATATATGTACTTTTAGTTTAAAATGCATAACGTAAATTTAATTTGATTATTTAACATTTTACTGACAATTTGAATATTACGATGAATACTTTTACTACGTATCTTTTCAAATTACTAACTACTTCAAATATTAGGCTTCTATTTTGATTATTTATTATTATAGTTTGATAATCTAGTAGTTAATTCTTGACTACCTGAGTATGTTCAGTAAAGAGTAGTAACGAGAATTACTACCTAGCACAATTATTTTGACACGTCCAAGAGCGGTCTTTAGCCGTCAATTGGACACGACGAAAATATAATGTAATGTATAGGTAGTTTTTATTGTTTGTGATGTGAGGGTATGTAAATTATGTTTGTGTAAATGTGTTGCTATTTGTGAAATGTAGTGAGCCACAAAATAAGGTATTTTTTTAAGAACCACCTGTGTCAGTCTTGAAATATTGAAGGGTTTTCTTAAATTCAATAATCTCGGAGCAAGGTATTGATAATGCTGTTTCAACGATATATATCTCCTGGGTACTATACAATAAGGTAACTGCATCGATCTTGTGTTATTAGTAGGGAACAATACCTCTCATTCCACGAGATTGAAATGTAAATCAGTTTTTACCCGACTTCCCAACAAAGAAGAAGTGTTTTAACGATTAGTCGTTCTCTCTCCCGTGAAGTGAACGAAGAAGACTTGGACAAAACAGTCCACCGTCAAGCTCCGCCATATGTCCGCAAGAGGCCAACGCCTTAACCGCGGGATAACTAGGTGTGTTACCCAGCGGGCTTACACTCACGCCCTTACTTCCAATTGCGACCAGATTACTCCGGTCTCTCGATTGGTTAAGAGTTCGAGGTCGCTTGCGCGGTCCTCTCCCTTACGAAGCGGTAAAACGGTGTACACCGAATCTATCGCGGACCACAGCATCCTTTACCCGACTGTTCACCCAGGATCGGGTAGCCGATGGTCGTTTCAAGAGCAGTCGCCGTAATGTCCGCAATCACACTCGCTCTATAGGAAACAGTACTGCATCCAGACTCCCCCGACTGTTAGTCAGAGCGCACAGTCGATTGGCTAACGCCGCACGGTGCGCAGACCATAGGGCCCATTAGCTCCCAATAAAGACAACAAAGTAAACTTCAAGATATCTACGTTCAAGCACTTCAAACGGTCTAGAGAACATTCTGGAACTGTAGTAGCTTCAGAACACATCGCGGCCTTGGTAATACATACGTTTGAACTTCGAGCCAATAACCGCGGACCCATAGGATAACCGAAAGCTCTGGAGTATCCAGTTCAAAAAAGAGCTATAAATAAAAAGAAAATGGATGATACAAAGAAGTTTGAAATGTTCCTGCCCGACAATAGAGACGTTAAAAGATGGAAAGTCTGCGACTGCGATGTAAAATCAGATGAGGATTAATATATTTAGGAATGTAGATTAAGTACCCACATGATTATAATAGCTTAGTATGTTTTAAGCATAAGACAAATTAAAAAATCCATATTAATTAATAAATACAATTATTTTTTTTTTCATTTATTTGAGAAACAATACAAGTCCAGAAATTTTGATATTTTTTTATAAATTACTGGATTATCTTTCATATAATATTTTATTTGACTTGGAACAGTCAATATAATTCAATACTTATTCTAGAAAAAAAAGCCTCTTAGATAATACACAGGCCAAGATAAACAGCTTTTAGCCTGTCCTGAAAGTTGACCTCACTGGACTTGTGTTGTTTCTCAAATAACCGATTCACTTATGGGTCATGAAAAAAGCGTTAGAAATGTTATCACTTGTTATACTAAAGCTGGATACTCAAAAGATCATGAGATACCTATAGATCTAACAATGATATTCTTTTGTATAAGTTTTGTGAGTTCGATTTACGAGTCGACATTTAAAACCGATAAATCTGTCGGATTCTATATTGACGAAAATGTTTCCTTATCCACTCTTAGTTGCTGATGATTGGAGGAAAATATTATATAAGATTAGTATACCGCCCTAGCAAATGATGATAGCTGAAGTATTGCGGGGCTATGAATGACGTACCACTCCATTTCATGATTAACGAGTATGATTGGTTTAAACGACAAAAAATTGCTGCGACCCTGTATTTTATTTTCCTGACCCGGTGTGGGTCGCGACCCATCATTTGGAAATCGCTGTACTATACGTGATGAGTTTTCAATTAGTGACATCCTTGTAGTGTGTGAATCAGTACGACGACAAAAGCAACTTCTAATGAAAAATGTATAACAAAAATATTATTTTTTTTTGCAATTTCGTCAATTTTATTTATTGAAAAAAAGTTTAAGAAGCGTTAAGCGCGCTGCGCCATCTACCAATAGGTAAAATATCGCTAATAAATAATATTAGCGATATATTACCAACCACTAGATAGCCCATCATTCTCAACCCTTTTAAAACACTTTTATTTTTTTATTAAAAAAAGATTTGTTTTTTTTTTGTTTTTATTTTTTTAATTAAAAATTGCTTAGTTTGTCGTACTGATTCACCCACTTCAACAATGTCACTATTTAAAAACTCATACTATATAATCAATGCTTTTATGAGTATGGTATATTTTATTTTATTTATATATTTCCCAAAACATAATTAACCTTACAGATGATTCCAAATCGTTGATTATATTTCTAGGCTATTATTCTAGATTATAACTACTATTCTACTATAGAGTATTATTATAATTCTACTGTTAATAATATTATTATTACTCTACTCCTTTACTATTACTATCATTATTATTCTAATATATAGATTATTATTCTACACTATAGCAAACGAGACAGAGAAAAACGTTAGTGTAATATTAAACGATTATACTTACATATATAATGTTTATCTAACCTTTCTTATTATACTAGTTACTACTTTTTAACAATGTTAATACTACATACGACATATTTATCTAATTACTTGATTGCTAAGAAATGCCATTACCGTACTTTGCAGTTGTGCTAAGTTCACCGTCCAAATATCCAATTCTGGCTCAGCCGAACATAGTGCATTTAGGGTACGAAGCGTCCGCACCGTGAAGTAATGTTGAACGATGTTAGTTCTAGCTCGCGGTAACGTGTAGTATATGTATGATATTTATGGTGTATGTATGGTATATATGTATATATGGTATGTATGCATTTATGGTATGTATGTATGGTATGTATGTATGCTATGTATGTAATATATGGTATATATGTATGTATGGTATGTATGGTGTTTATCCTTTATAGACAATGATTGTATCGTGCTAGACATTCTGTATGCATTTCTATTTATTTTTCAGTGACATAATATATATGTGTCCATTGTTCATACAAATCCACTGTATAGATCGCTTATAAAGACGCTGTTCGTAGCGTGTTTGTTGTATTGTAAAAATCGAACCGATTCCGTGTGTAAAGTAAGTAATTGCGTCGTAGGATCGACCCACATCAGTCGATGGGGCGCTACGCGGAGGCTGTTAAAAGCTATATATTCTTCATTCGCACAATGGCAGCCATCCACATTAATCTTGCCCTAATAAAATAATTGTCAAGGGGTTTTGCGGCTCTTTCCGGACCATCCGACTGCCAGCCGCCCGGACGGAAGCACTGGACTCACCATTTTCGCAGTGCGGTTTCATCTGCGGCCGCCAGACTTGGCAGGATACCCTGTTTTAATTCACGACGACACAGTCTCTGCGGCTCTCAATTTATTTGATTGAGTAAAATGACGTACATACATGAGATATTATAATTGCGTGTCCCATGATCAGGTTTGTTTAATCAGTTTTGTATCTTATCTATAAATATAATAAATCTGACAAACCGATAGCCTAATAATTCCAGATTGACATTTTAATTTAAAAACAAAGTGTCATTTGATTAATATATAGTAATGGAAATTTATTAAATTTATAGATAATAGTTCTAATTATTATTTTGTTAATACCTATGTCTAAAACGTAATATTTTCGGATTTGTTTTCCTTCAACTGCGAAATGAACATATTTAATTATAGAAAATACATATTGTACGCCTGATTGGTAAACTGTATAGCACATATAATAGTACCTATCCATTTTGAACGACCTACTTACAGTTCACAATAAAGAATTAAAGAATTAAAGAATTAAAGAAATATTATTAAGAGGTAAAGTTTGTGACGTTGTAGGAAGTAATCTCTAGATCTACTGAACCGATTTTGAAAATTCTTTTACCAATAGAAAGCCTCGCTATTTGTAAGTGTCATAGGCTATATAATATTATCTATACTATGATACTATAATATTATAAAGAGGTAAAGTTTGTGACGTTGTAGAAAGTAATATCTGGATCTACTGAACCGATTTTGAAAATTCTTTTACCGATAGAAAGCCACGCTATTTGTGAGTGCCATGAACGGAAACGTTTCTAACTAACGCTACCTTAACGATGAGAGATATATGATTAAGTTTTAGGGAAAAGTTGTAGAGCTTTATAATGCCTACAAAAAAGTCAGCGACAGCATATGTCTAACTTTTATATTTAAGTCACAAAAAGTAGTATTTTATAATAAAAAAAATAATTTTAATCGTTAGGTCATGTTCAAGACACTCACAGAAGACACTCACAAATAACGGTAATATAGTCAAATTGGCATGCAAATACATACATACATATGCAGTAATAATATAACCCTTCTTTTGGCAGTCAGAGAATCAATCATAGCCCTCAGTACTAACCGAACCACACTCATAATTTCGTCACAGGTAAAAATCTTTACCGCCCAACGAAGTGGGCACGGGTCAGCTAGTAATATTATATGATGATATTGCGAGTATGCATTTACTTTTTATCACTTAACTCCAAATCAAATACTATACATAAACTGTTCGTATATCTTTAGTCTATATTTAAACTCACCTTAAAATATGTGTCAACCATATACCAATATTTCAGGAAAAATATATAAAATGCATTAGATAAAACGCAATATAAAATACGATGCAGAGAAATATGTTTTTATTGCCCCTAGGATTGTTTTTAATACCATAATAGTTTAGTTTTTAATCTCGCGTGTATTATCTTGTTACAATGTTATTAAAACCTATTTTTAATTGCAATTACAATTTTTATATTCCAAAAAAAATATCTATAATAAATTAAATAAAATATTTTAATTTAAATATTTTTTTACGAAAATAATGAATAATTAATTACATACATTTTCTTTTTTGTTTTATGCGGTTTTCGAAAGATATTTTAAAATTATTGATCATTTTTAATATTATTTTAATTAGGGAAATAAGGTATTTAAAATTATGAATACTTGATATGTATATTTTATATGCCCATCTTTTGTGTTTTAATTATTTTCTTTTCAAAGTTATGTACATTCTAGGAATAATTATAATTTAATCCGACTTATTTTTCAGTTATAATAATTTTGTATATGTTGTAAATCGTTACTTTGTTTCTGGTCCTTTTAATATATATTTCAATATTTTAATGACGAAAGCTATTAACTATGATATTTGATTAATTTTATATGCCATTATTATTATATGATATATGGTATTATTAATATTTTATATAATATATTATTTTACTAATGTTCTTTTATTATATACAAAAAAATCCTCTACTGTAGTATTATTGTTAAGCCAGCGCAATAATGATAACAACTAATTTACCATTACACACTGACCAAATAAATTAAACAGGGAATTATGAGAAACGAAGTGTCATATATTATCACCATAAATGTTACACCATATTTGGGACCATATTATAATATTATTTCTGTTTCTATGACAATGGTTTTCAGAAAAATGATAGCTATAATTATTAGTATGCTGCTTAACTTCGGCGATCTGACTGGAACCAGTGTCTCAGCGCGGCTACGGACGTTACGTTGACATTGATCGTTCTTTCCCGTAACTCTTTATTTGGTGTGTATTTCTCTTTACTTTTCAGTGGCATAATATTTTTTTTATATTTTATACACGAATCCGCAGCTTAGGTCGCTTATAAGAAAGCTTTTCGCAGCGTTTTTCGTTGTAATGTAAAAATCGAGCTGATTCCGTGCGTAAAGTAAGTAATTGCGTCGTCCGACCCACATCAGTCGATGGGGCGCCGCGCGGAGGCTGTTAACAAGCTATATATTCTGCGTTCGCACAATGGCCGCCATCCACATTAATCTTGCCCTAATAAAATAATTGTCAAGGGGGTTTTGCGGCTCTTTCCGGACTATCCGACTGCCAGCCGCCCGGACGGAAGCGCTGGACTCACCATTTTCGCAGTGCGGTGTCATCCGCGGTCGCCGGAGTTGGCAGGATACTCTGTTTTAATTCACGACGACAGTCGCTGAGGCCGGCTATTTTATTTGATTGAGTAAAATGTCATAGATTCAAGATATATTTTAATCTCGTGTCCCGCGATCAGTTTTTTAGGATCCGACTGCCACACCTTTTAGTAAGGATGCGCAGACTTACCAGTTTCGCAGTGCGTTTTCATCCCCGGCTGCCAGTCTTGACGGGTTACCCTGTTTAATTTACAACAACAGTCATTGAGGCTAGCAATTTTATTACATTGAGTAAAATGACGTATACACGAGATATTAAAATCTCGTGTCCAGTGATCAACTTTGTATGATCAGTTTTTAATCTCATAATATATATATATATATATATATATATATATATATATATATATATATATATATATATATATATATATATATATATATATATATATATATATATATATATATATATATATATATATATATATATATATATATATATATATATATATATATATATATATATATATATATATATATATATATATATATATATATATATATATATATATATATATATATATATATATATATATATATATATATATATATATATATATATATATATATATATATATATATATATATATATATATATATATATATATATATATATATATATATATATATATATATATATATATATATATATATATATATATATATATATATATATATATATATATATATATCCACCAAACATACCTCCCCTCCCCCCATAACAACAACCTCCCAAACTCCAAACACCACCGAAACCTCTCCTCAAATCCAATTTTGTATCTTAACCACTTGGGTATCTATTAAATGAGAGACATGCGAGTTCTCTGTATGCTTTTCAAGATCTTGGATGGCGTCGCTCCCAATTATCTTACCGACAGATTTACTGCACTATCGGCTCATGAACGCCCAGTGAGATCAAAAAACAACCTGCTACTCTCTATCCCTAGTCACAGCAGTGACTTCTTCTCATTCTCTTTCACCGTGCATGGAGCCCGTCTTTGGAATGCTTTGCCGAAAAATGTGAGAACCGCGCCAAGCTTAACAACTTTTAAAAACAGACTCAGAGAGCATTTGAAATCCTCCAGATAAATTCCCTTTCCCCTCCCATTCCCCTCCTTTTAAAACTTTAGCTTCCTTATAGGTGTTAGATAATTTTGATGTGGCAAATCTGTGCCCACAAAGAGTAAAGTATATACTTCTTTCTGTCCTCCTATATTTTATTTGTCATACTCTTTATATAGGTTAAGCTATGTAGTCTACTCGCAAATGTTCTTAGAATAGTATCGGTTAGCTCTAAAATATTGCCTGCAGGCAATAAGCTCGCCTTTTCTTAAGAATAAAGAGTTTTATTTTTATTATTATTATTATTATTAAATAATTTTAGATAAGGCGGCATAGAAACCTACGGAAGAAGAATATCGAATAAATAAATTAATATTTAAAAAAAACACTAAAAACACGCTTTTATACACGCATCTACACCAAATCACTAAACATGCAACACAAACGAGGAGCACCACTACTCATAAGCACTTGCGTCCCAAAACAATGACACTTTTGCGCAAAGACACTTTTCATACATAGCGCCCAAGATTTTTAATGAGTTACAATTTAATTTGAAGACGACCACTAATGGAATAAAAACAAACAAACAAATTTCTCCGCTACTTTTGGAATTTGGAAGACATGAGATTGAGGTGCTCATCTCCGTCATTCTCCATTAAACACCTAATATTTACCCTGACAAATAATTCTTATCTTTTTATTTGTTGCTACTAGGACAATTATTATCTTTTGATTCTGTTTTATTTATTGACTAGCTACTTGATTATTTTAATTATTGGTTTGTTATTTCATTTTTATTTAATTTTTTTATTTATCAAATTATTACCCTGGTATTTTTCTCTACTTACTGATTATCACTGCAATTATAATTTTATTGTATTTTATTACTATTATTATTTTAACAATTTTTTTACTGGATATATTTTGATTTCATCATTACTTTTTTATTTTTCAACATGATTATGAATTAGGTATTAGTTATCATTAAAATAACTCTTGAAATTTATGCTATGTATTTATTAGAGTAATTAGATTTACTATATTTCATTTATTTTTTACTTTTTCTTTTTCTCAGTAATAGTACTTTATTAAGTGTGCGCACAATATAAAACGTACAAGTGACGTAGTCGAGTCTACCTTGGTACGGGCTTCGGCCTAGTTAGGCAGACTTTGTGAATAATGTTTTTGGAAAATTACTTAGAAAAATATATTTAAAAAAAAAAAAATGCACGTAAAAACCAAAAAAGGTTTGTTATAACCTTGAAACCAGATCGTGTTCAAAGTCCATTACTTGACATTTCTCACAAATGCAAACACTACTATGATACGATATTCCATCATGGAATGCCAGTTCCTGTCTTCCGGCTTCATCATCAGACCTTAAAACTTAATCGTGGTTAATGTTCATTACAAGACCTTTCTAACAAGTCCAAACACTGCTATGATACGATATTCCATCATGGAATGCCAGTGCCTATCTTCCGGCTTCATCATCAGACCTTGAAACCTAATCGTGATCAGAGTTCAATCCAAGAATTTTCTAACAAGTCCAAACACAGCTATGATACGATGTTCCATCTAGAAGTTCCAGTTCATATCTTCCGACTCCATCATCAGATCAGTTCGACAGTACCATATTATTGAATTGTTATCAGAACTACATACAGCTGCCGATTTTCAAAACGCTACGATCCTTGGAAGATGGTTAAATTAGTTACCTTAGATCCCATTACATAGTTAGTTACATACAGGTCGACCTAATAAAAGCGTGTAAAAAGATATTGTCTTCCGATATTGTCTTCCGAGATATTATCTTCCGTATTTGGGTATGAAATAAAGCACGCTGGATAAGGAGGGATAGGAACCCACGAATGAAAAATAATATCAGAAGAAGAAGAATATTTTTGTCCGAAGCTTTATAAATCTTGAGTACTTGGGGATGAATTAAAGTACCTACTATAGATAAGGCAGGATAGAAACCCAGGGTAGAAAAAGAATATCGCAAGAAGAATATTTTTGTTCAGAACATTATACATCCTGAGTATTTGATCTATCTTCTTCGAAGTAAAGGCACTCTAGATAAGGCGGTCAAGAAACCCCCGGAAGAGGAAGAATATCGGAAGAAAAAATATTTCATTATTATTTATTTAATATTATTATGATTTAATTATTACTATAAAACATTGTTTTTGCTTATAAAAATAACAGGAAACGAATGGCAAAACCTTAACCTTTTGCTTATTTGATTCTGTCACCTAACTGGGACTACCCCGTTCTAGGATGAACAGGACTCTAATTTTACAATAAATTATGTAAAAGTTTTATTAAAATGCTCATAAAACTAAATTGCCCTAAAATATGATCCTCAAAAAAAAACAATCAAATAGAGCGAGACAATCAGAGAATTTACATAAAACTAAAGTAAAGAGTAAGATAAATCTATAATACAAAAAATAAAAAAGTTAATAATATTTAATATATATTAAATAATAATAATATTTAATATATGTTAGGAAATATAAAAATTAATATAAAATAAAGTACAATTCATAGTAAAAACAATATAAAACAATAAAATGAATTGGTAATTAGTTGAATGTTAAAATATAATCAACATACATACTATTTAAAAATATAATAATAATTTGTGCACCTAAGTTTTATTAAACTATAATTTCTAACATTTGATGTATGTTTGGTCTGTCATGACTCGAGAATCATTCTTTTGTTTTATTTTTGAATACCCTAAATGTCAAATTCATTTTTATTTCCATATTGATCAGATTGTAAAATCTCGGCGTAATAAAAGAGTAACGTCTTTGTCCGAATGATGTTTTCATCCTGGGTATTATTAAGAGCCGTATTACAAAATAGCGTAGGTATTCTTTTAAAATGAGTTGAAAAAATGAACGCATTTTTTTTTGGATGTAACTATAAAAGATAGGATAAATAAATAAATAAATAAATAAATAACTATTCAACCTTGGGAGAAAAACCGCGGCACTGAGCGCTCTTCTCTTGCGCAAGCAAATATATACACAATTTCTAATTGTTTTTTGCAGTGTTTTCTCCTTTCTAATGACAATAATTTATATTATGTCGTATTGCTAAAAGAGTGAACTTTAATATAGTATAAGTATCATATAAGAATCTTATTTTATTTCTGAGAAAATTAGAATGATACAGGAAGATTTTTTTTTAATTTTGTGTAATTGTAAGTAATGTATACCTTGGATATGTGGTCAACAACCGAAAAAATAAAGCCGTAGTGTACATCAAGAATACATGACGGACTTAAAAAAAAATAGTATACGGTTTTCGTTGTAGTGATATTACTGTATTAAGGAGCTCAAAGTTTGCCTTCCGAGCGTTTTACGAATAACGACTTTCGAAAAATGGGCTGAATAAGTAAATAATATTCGTTACATCTAAAATTAAAGGCCGCTATGGTCAACATCAAGAAATGGTCCAGGTAATTCAGTAATTAAAGTTTGTAGAAATCTCTTTATTTCTTGGAATTAGAACGCCAAAAATCCACTTTTCTTGCCTTTCTGGAAAAAATATGTGAACGGGCTCTTAAGCTATTTTCTAAAACTTGTCTTGTTGGTCTTCGGTACTGAATTATTGCTAAATTTGAATTATTGTCTAAAAATATCTTTAAGATGGAAGTTTTTAAAAAAAGTTGCCTACAATCAAGGACTTTAGCTTCCACATAAAGTTCGTTGCTGCGATGGCGATATGGTCTGCGGAGAATAATTTTGAGTATACATTTCTGCGCAACTTGCAATGGCTCTAGCAGGGTTTTACCATTACTCTACCGCAATACTTATGGTCCTCAAAGGTTTAAAGTGTTAGGTAAATAAAGAAATAAATCATCATTTTCAACCATAAATAATTAAATTCAATTTAGTGTGTATTTATTAAGTAGTAGTATTGTACTTTTATTTTTTACTTCCGTAGACCTAAAAACACCGCCTACCGGGACTAATACTGATAAATCACGGAAATAACAGGAAAGCTCAGCTCCTCTCCCGCTCAGCACTCGAACAAAAAGCAATCCATTGCAGCTGTTCAAACATATTGAAACTCTCATACATACGTCCAGGCCAGAGCGGCGTCATCCATTTCATGGCGTATAGAGAATATTATGTATAACCTCCCTATACTCTTACCCAGGAGACTGATGCGGGCTTTTTCCGTTCCGTAGCAAATTGTGTGTGATGTACCAAAAAAATCGTGTAAGAACACGATCGCAATTATAATTTTAAAATTCTTTACATTTTTATGTGAAATATATTTCAAAATTTACCTATTTATACGTTCAATTTAGCCGTTTTTATACATTAGCCATTATTCACTAATTTATGTTAATATAATGATTTAGCAGTTTTTTTAATCGAAACGATATTGTCAAAATACTTTATGCCATAATATTTGTTTTTAAATAAATTCAATTTAATTATATGCACTTGTACAAGTGATATACACTTAAGTTATTGGTTAGCCGATCGATATTGTCGCAAGATCGAGTATATCTTGAAAATAAAGCGTTTTATTATTATTATTTTTGTTATATATCTATTTTCATTTTAATGGATATAACTCAAAGCAGTTCGCCTATGAATTCAGAAACGAAGACCAACAAGACAAGTTTTAGAAAATAGCTTAATAATACCTAGGATGAAAACATCATTTGGACAAAGACATTACTCTTTCATTACGCCGAGATTTTACAATCTGAACAATATGGAAATAAAAATGAATTGGACATTAAGGAAATTCAAAAATAAAATAAAGAAATGGTTCTCGAGTCATGACAGACTAACCATACATCAAATGTTAGAAATTATAGTTTAATAAAACTTAGGTACCCAAATTATTAGTATATTTTTTAATAGTATGTATGTTGATTATATTTTGACATTCAACTAATTACCAATTCATTTTGTTGTTATAAATTGTTTTGACAATGAATTGTTTTTTTTTTGACTAGGTATTTTATATTAATTTTTATATTTCTTAACATATTTAAATATTACTTATTGACTTTTTTATTTTTTTATTATAGATTTATCTTACTCTTTATTTTAGCTTTATGTCAATTCTGATTGTGTCACTCTATTTGATTGTTTTTTTTTTGTGGATCATATTTTAGAGCAATTTAGTCTTATGAGCATTTTAATAAAACTTTTACATAATTTATTGTAAAATTAAAGTCCTGTCCATCCTAGAACGGGCTAGTCCCAGTTGGGTGACAGAATCAAATAAGCAAAAGGTTAAGGTTTTGCCATTCGGTTCCTGTTATTTTTATAAGCAAAAACAATGTTTTATAATAATTAATTCTTAAATAAATAAATAAATAAATAATTGAAATAAATTTCCATATAATCATATAATTGAAATAGGTAAGTATATTCTTTATTATAGCTGTTTCTTTATCCATTTTACATATTGAGCTACATCTGTGAAAATTACGTAATAGCTGGGGTCGCAAATTTGCTTATCTCGCCTGGATACACTAAGAGATACCACACCGCGTAAATACCATATTTCTTGGGTCGGCTTTCCGAGGGTCTCGAAAGACCTGGGCAGCATCAGACCACCGCCGCTATCGCCATTGCAGGCATTTGTTCCTAAAAAAATAAAAAAATATATTAGGCAAATATTTCTATTTTACGCCAAAAATGAATTCCGTTTCGATTCGGCTGATAATATATTCTTCTCTATATATAGAAACCGTTTTATTTATTAACTTTTATATATAGAAATATGAAATCAAAGACCTTGTTTACTAAAACTGTAAGTTTTCAAAAAATTAAGTCCAAAAACTTATCACCAAATGCCGTTATTTAAGGCGACTACTTCTCTGAAACAGTGAGAAATTGACAAATTGTAATTAATTTAAGTTGACTCCCGCGTGCACTTAAATGACAATTAAAATATGAATCTCATAGCGAATTTCTTAATCTTTCGTGCATGATGCAAAATTTAATTATTTTGATATTTTTCTTAATAAAAATACATAAAATCTATATTCATCTCATTTTCGTAATTTGCATTTTTCTTGTAATCTATTGTGGCAAACCACTTAAAACTATACTGTTAATACGGTACCAAGTAAATCATTAAAATGTTTATATGCGATATATTATTTTTTTGTGTATTATAAGTACATTTTTTTAAATAACCATAAAGTTTCATGCGCGATTTCAGAATAATGGCATGTACGCCCAAATAATTGTTTATAAGCTAATTGCATATACCGCTGGATTGAGCTATCTCTCTCACACCTAATAAGCAATCGCAGTCCGAGCATATTCTTAGCTTTTAGTTTTACTTACTTTCGTGTTAAAATATCAAAAATAGGACGTAATGTCATATTTTCATTCTTACATCGGCTTACGAATCGCCGACTCGCTTATTAGAAGTTTAACATTTCCATTGCTTATTACATTTAGCTTATAAATATTTTCCTCCTGGCAGTCTTCTGAAATCGCACTTGTCAAAAAGTACATTTTTAGATTTTTTGAAAAATTTTATACAAAAAAATTTAAAACGCATCATTGCCCACCTACTTACTACTACTTAGCGCTTATTGCCAATAGAGTTTTGAGTTTATTTACCCGATAAATTACAAGAAATTTGCAAATTACAAAAGGTGACGACTTCAGATTTTATTTATTTTTATTAAGAAAAACATCAAAAAGTTGAAGTTTCACATCATAATTGGAAAGACTAAGAAATTTTCTACAAGGTTTTTTTAATATTTCAATGCACGCTGAAGCCACTTAAAATTTTATGCAAAATGTCCATTTTTCACTGTTTGAAAGAGGTAGTTGCCTTATATAGAAGTTCCTCATGGACTTTAGAAGGTCGGCCTAACATTTTAAAGTAACTCATATGACTTACAATATTGTAATAAATGAAGGAATATAGGATTAAGAACATCTATAATTCTGTTTTATTTCTGTGTATTAATTGCTGAAAAAACTTTATATTCTATTCTATTTTATTTTCTCTCTGATAATCGATTATATTTTCTATTTGTAGGACCACATATTTTATGACAATATAATTGATATTTTTCACGTCAAGGTGTTCTAAATATAGCTTTTTTAATAATTTATTATTATTATTATTATTTTACTGTAATTGACATGCCAAATAACTATCGGATTGACTATATAGTCTTAAGATTCAATACAAATATTATAAATAATGTGGTGAGACTCTTCAAAACCTTTAGTATCGATTTTTAGAACTATTTTTAGTCTTAAACGGCTAACGAAAGTATTGTGTACAATCGAAAATATTATGTCTAAATAACTATTTATAAGTTTTGAAGACAATAAACTTCATTTTATTTGACTTATAACCTATACATTTAGTTTACGACTAAATAAAAATAGCAAGATGTTTACGTCTGTTGCGTTTTGCAGTTGCTTAATGTGAAGTCAAATATTGGATAATGCATAAGTATTTTTGTTGTCATAGTGGTGAATATTATAGTTGCTTTTCCTTACCCGCACAACTGGAGGATAGTCGCCGCACCTTGCTTGAAAACCACTGGCCTATTGCGATAAGCCCGCTTTTGAAGAAATACCATAAAATAGTTTATTATTATTATATCCACATTTCAAGTTTTGTGTGTTCGAAAGGTGAGTGGGTGTTCAGTAGGTAAGTTTTGTGGCAAAACCGCGGCTGTCATCTAAACATACCACAGCTGACCGTTATTTCGGGGTCCATCGCACTTATCATTATTACAGAAGTGCAATTATGATGGCCCGTCCGAAGACGGTGAATTACATAGCAACTTCATTTGTATTTATCATTATGTATAGACTACGTAGCATGGTATAAGTTGTTTTCCGCGCCAGAAATCGTCAAATTTTCCGCGTACGATATTGCCACCCGCGTAATATGGAGTCAGATACAATTATCACATCACTTTTACGAACGAACATAGTTAAAACACGAGCGGGCCTGAACAAGCTCACCCGCTAACTAGTCTGGAATACCGCGACACCTCAGTTAAACCGTTTTCGGTAGCTACACAAAGCCACACCAGTCACAATAAAATTATATAAAATATACAGGATGGCGCAGAGTTAACTGACATGTTTCAACTAGTCATATATTATATACGGAGGAAAGGAAAAAATAACCAAACGTGTCTATTAATACGATCAAGTATGCAATTTATTTACCATCGATTACAAGTTTATTGATTGAAAACTGAATCGCGCAGATGACCTCTTAGCTAAAATGCGAGATTGCTGGCGCGCCGAACGGCGAGCATGCGTTGAAAAGATTCCCGTCTAATAAGCGATCAGTAACTTCAAATTTTGATCACCCAAGCCAATATGGAATTGCAAGATGGTGTGTGACCATTTCGAGCATTATTTAACTGCCTTCGACAGGCACGTTGCTCTTCCGTGACAACTAGGGTTGTCGACTACAGCGGTCGAGCCCGTCACCTCAGGAAGTTTTAACGATTAGTCGTTCTATCTCCCTGGAGTGAGCGCAGAAGACTTGAGGACAAAACAGTCCACCGTCTAGCTACGCCGCAAGCCCGTAAGAGGCCAACGCCTTAACCGCGAGATAGCCAGGAGTGTTACCCGGCGGACCTACACTCACGCCCTTACTTCCAATTGTAACCAGATTACTCCGGTCTCTCGATTGGTTACGAGTTCGAGGTCGCTTGCGCGGTGCGTTCCCTTAGGAAGCGGTGAAACGGTGTTTACCGAATCTATCGCGGACCACGGCGTCCTTTACTCGGCTGTTCATCCAGGATCGGGTAGCCGATGGTCATTTCAAGAGCAGTCGCCATAAGGTCCGCAACTACCCCCGCTCTATAGGAAACAGTACTGCTTCCAGACTCCCCCGACTGTTAGTCAGCGTCACCAAAACCCCGACTATGGGCTGTCCACAGGGGTCAGTGTTGGGTCCTAGCCTTTGGAACATTCTCTTTGATGATTTCCTTGGTCTACCTTACCTGGAGGGGTGCACCGTCAGCGCTTATGCAGACGACGCTCTCCTCCTGGTGGGCGGCAGAAGTCGCGCAGAGGTCGAAAGAAGGGTAACTGACTCGCTGGACCTGATCCTCGGTTGGGGTCAGCGAAACAGACTCACCTTCTCTCCGACGAAAACTCAGGCGCTTCTTTTGAAGGGACATCTTAAGCGGAACCCTGTCATCAGGATGAACGGTCGCCCGGTATCCTTCCCGGCCACCGTTCGATACCTGGGGGTGACGCTTACGGCTTCCCTTTCCTTTCTTTCTCACGCAAAGATTACAGTCGAAAAATCCCGGGATCTATTCTTTGCGCTCCGCGGAGTGAGTCGGGCCGACTGGGGAATTCGTTTCCCGGCGGTCATGACTATCTATAAGGGCGTCTTCGTCCCGCGTGCGACTTATGCCGCACGCGCTTGGACGGAGTCTGCTGTTCCTGAGGCGACGCGAGTCGCGCTGCTGCGCGGACAGCGCATCCCTCTCGTGGCCCTGACCGGGGCGTACAGAACGACGTCCACTCTTGCGTTACCCGTCATCGCTGGCGTTCTGCCGATTGACCTGGAGATTCTAGAGCGTGCAGCGTTGTCACGGTACCGCCGGGGCGAGCCGGTAGTCCTTCATGGCCTATCGATCGACCCGGTGGCGCACCGAGCTGGGGAGTTTGCCCGGCTGATTCGGGTGGAGTCCTTGCGTGTCTGGCAGGCTAGATGGGACGCCGGGGGTACGGGCCGCCTCACCCATTGCTTTTTCCCGTCCGTCGCAGTGCGGATGGCAAATTCGTTTCTGCGGTTCGACCACCATACCACGCAGCTGGTTGGGGGCCACGGAGAGTTCAGAGCCAAACTATTTGACTTTGGACTTGCCGATGACCCCCGGTGCGCCTGTGGGTATGGTCGCCAAACTGCGGAACACGTAATTTGGTTTTGCCCAATTCTAGCGGCTGCACGGGAGAAATTGATGGATGCAGTGGGCGCGTGCGTTGGGCGTTCTCCGATTTGGTACCCGGATTTGGTCAGTTGTAGGAGCTGCTTCCAGTCGTTTGGCGAGTTTGTGGAGCACTGGGTGGCTTCTTGGGAAAGCATGAGGCTTCGGAATACCCCCCAGGGGGTACCCTCTTCCTTGGTGGCGTGATTCGGCGGCTACTTCCAGCCCGAAGTGCCCGTCTTTGTGTCCGTCTCTTTACCGCCCCGATGGGGCGTTTCGTTCTTTGCAGGATCCAGGGATTCCTCCCCCCCGTGGCTGCTCCGAGACCTGCCCACGGACAGTGCTCCTTCACCTTCATTGTTCTAGAGCGTCCTCTACCCCGCTTACCGGCTACTAAATTTACGCTTTTGTTGTTTTTATTTTTTCTTCGGTAAATTTTGTATTATTTTGTAAATTTTTATTTTGTTTTGTAAATAACTTTTATTTTTCGAATAAATGGGTTCTCGGGGCGGTAGAAGGGGGTGGTTTACCCTATTTCACCCCCTGCGCGTTTTACCCTTCTGGTACGCGCAGGGTTGTCGTAGCACGACATCCTGGGCAGACAAGACGACCCTCGTCGTTATAACTGCCCGGGCGGTGGGCGGGGTTTGCTGCCCTCACCTATCGCCTTGAAACTCATAACTGTTAGTCAGAGTGCACAGCCGATTGGCTTACGCCGCACGGTGCGCAGACCGTCCAGAAGCGCCAGAAGGTTGATTCCCAGGGAAACTAACCAAAGGGCCAGAGTCCTACCCAGGCTCGCACTTCATGCATGGAGGCCGTCGGATAGGTGTTGACCCGTGAGTGTGATCAACACTGAACAGAATGGGTCTTCGTGGCCAACTCAGTAAGGGCAAATAAACTCCCTCTTACGTGACAGATGGGAAGAATTTGATTTGTAATAACTACAAACACAGGTAAAACGTTCTTGCAGTTTCAATGCTCCATTGCGACTGACATACCGCAGCGGGGCAATTAGTAAAATGGCGTCTCCGCCTCTACCATTCTCTCTCCAGCTAACTTCACCAAGCCATCGCGGCGGCGTACAATTCACATTGAAAATGTGACAGTTGGCTCTGCTCCACTCTATACATACAAAACAGTTGGTTCACGTACCATTTCGATATCCAGCACAGAATGACGTATCCGAAAGAAACCGCTCATAGAAACTGGCAAAGCTTAGAAGGCAGGTGATATCCGAAACGATTGGGAGCTCTGCTCTCATCAGCGTGTTTGACAAAGTGTCCTTTTCGTTGAAACCCCAACCTGCCAACTAAAAAACGTCATCATCAAAGAGTGCTGTCTCTTACATAAGGGTTATTTAAATAAATATTTTTAATAATACATGATTAAAATGTAAATCTAATTATTTATTAAAAAATATATAAGAATAAAATGGGAATACCGACATGCAGCAATGCATTGCAATGGTGAATGGTAGGTATATAAAATACGTGCCTACACTGACAAAAATATTGGTTTTAATATTTACATTATCATTTCTTATTACGGATTTATACAAAACAACGATGTTTCAATCGTAATTTTGTTTAATTACAAGGAGTTTTTTAAAAACTCCCTGAATCGGTTAATTGTGTCAGTTTTTCCGTACGGTTAATAAGGAAATAACAGTATACTGTAGTTTCAACATTAAGTACGGTAACTACCGTTATATCAACACCGTCACTTGTCATGTTAATACATACGTATGAACCATAGTCCGATTTATTTACGTAATCCTGGTTGAAACATGCCAAAACCTGGTTGAATATTTCTATGTATTACATAGTTATATTTTTCTCAGCGCGGGCTCGCGAGTAGCAACGGACAAACTATAACTGAAGGTGATTAGGGTCAACACTAGCCACATTTCTAGCCATCCTAGATATCATGGTAGTTAATACTTCATGGTAAGTAAACTTCTTGGTTTTGTCTTCAGGACAATAAAGCCATTTCGACATCCGAAATCCCTAATATCTGTTTATACATAATTGATTAGCTCGGTTCTGAAGTATGGATCAGTGATTTAGAATCCGCTTTAGAATGTGCACAGCGATAGAATTGAACGAGTCCAAAAGAATTTCACTCACATGCTGTCGAAAAAAATGTGGCCTCATGAATACTCTGAAAGGATATGTAGAGCGGCTTTCTCACTTCAACTTAATAGATTTAAAAACACGTATGACTATTACTGATATAAGGTGGCTCTATAAGCTTTATCACAATCGACTAGAAGCCCAGCTAGTCTAGAAAAAGTTAAATTTCATTTGCCACCGCGACTAACTAGGAGCTCTCAAACATTTTCTGTTGTCGCTCGCAACATCGCGTCGAATAGACCTCTTACCAAAATGTGTCGCGTTTTTTTATAAATCATGTAAAGGATTCAATGTATTTTATGATTCCATTTACATAATTAAAGATTCGATCATACCTAGCCTATCTTCAACTTCTGAAAATTTCATTAACTGCCATCCTAGTGTACTGTAATATTTGACTATTATACCATATGTACTATTATATCATATCATATTATTTATTATAATTATTATTATCCAATTATTAAGACTTCTTTTTTTGCTTTATGTAACCCTTTCTAGAACTTACCTTATTAACCAATTACCTTATTATTACTTTTCTTACCTTTATATTATTATTAGTCTTATTACTTTCTTCCGCTATCAACTTGTTCATGTTATTTCTATATTAATTTGGAATGCAAGCATTGTAAACTATTAATAGGATAAATGATTTGTTTTGTTTAAATATGTTTTAAAAGTACTATATCATGTATTTACTATTGTAAGTTTACCATAAAATAAAATAAATAAATACTGGATCGAATGAGG